>VZTM01029784.1:37644-122837 GCA_013400555.1 Jacana jacana
CCCAAAATAAAAAAAAAATTAGGAATGAAACAGGTGGCAGGCAGTTTCCCTGAACTTCCACCATACCATGCTGGGGCTCATGCCACAGACATGGTCTCTTGTCCAACCCCGTGGGCTGTGAAGGCAGCACACAGCCAGTCAGGAAAAGAAGGGGAAGATGGAGTCAATGACATGTTAATCTTCCTTGTGACTGTTTCTATCCTTCTCTTTGCTTAGCAGAGAAAGAATTGGAAAGAAAAAGGAGCCAGTTTTCTGTGGGTATCAAGGACCTGCCTGCACGGCAGTTTGGTAGCCTGTGAAAGGCAAATGCTGTTTGCCACAGATTCCTTATTGCCAGGCTGGGTTACTTGTTTGTGAGTGTGGGAGAAGGCTCAAGCTGCAATGCACTAGGTGACAGTAAACAGCCAAAAGTAAAAAGAATGGGGATTTAAATTTTGTTATCTGACTTCTACATACCCAGCCAGGTGTATCCACCATGCTTGTTGCTGTAGTATCTGAGAACTCCAATTTGTTTCCTGTTTGAAATAGTGGAGCCCCGATTCACGGTCTTTGTTTTGTATTCGTGGAGTAGTTCACACATGCAAAATAAATTTAGACTCTTAAGATTTATAAATTTGGCAACAAGTGGGACCTTCTCGGTGATGGAGATCTTTTCCGTGTCCCGGGACAATGACCTTCAGTGACTTTGTGGTTGCAGACAGGCTGAGCTGTCTTGGTAGAATATTTCCTGTTTTAGGCAGATGAGATGTCGTAAATCTTCTTTCTCTCTGTGATGAATTGTGTGTTAATGAAAATGGAACTTGCTTTGATATGAAACCAGGTTAAAAGAAAAATTCTTCTGATGAGACAAACCCAGATATAGTGAAATTTGCAAATTCAGATAGGGGGAAGTGATGGATCCTCAAGAGGAATTTTTATGTGGACAGTGACAAATTCTGCACAGCTATGCTTCAATATTTCTAACATTTGAGTTAAGATATAAGGGGTGCATTTACAAACTGCTGGCACAGAGGATTACTGAAAAATATGGTGTTGAATTTTGCATGTGAGATGGATGTCACTATAAGCACACCTCCTCTGTTCCCGTAGAACACAACCTGTCTGGATGTATAGTTGTTCTTGCCTTATTCCATGAAAAGGGTCTGCAAATAAGCAACTAAAAGGTAGAAGGAGTAATTCACTGAACGTGCTGTGTGTGGGGTTCACTTTCAAGCTCTCGCCAGTCTCATGTGCAGCGTGTCAAGAAATGAGCCTCATGTTAGCTGACTCACTGTGGTATTATTCTGGTTTTATATTGATATAACACTATAGGAGTGGCTTCCAATATTTTTATCTCTGTGTCTCATTGAGGCATTCATTAAGCATCCAGTCATCTCAGTGCATTTCAGTCCCGTGCACAAGGCTGGCAACTCTGACAAGGGTAGAGTGTGTGTTGCTCTTGTATATCCGCAACATCTTCAAGACCAAATCATTCAGAGCTTGGTGATATACAGAAAATCTCTTGATACCTGCAGATTGGTCACATATGTCCTAGCATGAAGCACGCTGAAGTAACCGGGGACTCTACTAAAGCCTGAAAGGTCACCTTCAATAACAATTATTTCCTTTTTACAGCTCCCCTTCAGTCACGATCAGGCTGCACGTTTTTGTGTTGCTTTTGTTTCTCCCACTGATATTGGATGTTTGAAGGAGGTAAACCCTGGCCTCATCTATCATTCTGTCAAATGCCGAAAATCAGACCTGTACTTGAATTATCAGTTGCATGTGGATTATGTTACCTGTCTCTGTTCTGATCTGTTTCTGTTTTCCATGTGATACAGCTGGTGTAGGGTGTTTTATCATATAAAAGCTATAACCTGGAAGAACCAACATCAATTTCCTCTGGAGCCTTATGAAAAGTATCAAGGGTGTGCCTGACTTGTGGTGACAGAGCTTTTCAGCATACTCTGAGAAAGTACTGCTTCTGGGCACACATGGCAGCCAGATACAACTTAGATACACAGCGCCGTACATATAGTACTAGTTCATTAACTTTCCCTTCATGGATCTGCTAACCAGATACTTTACTAGCACTTTTAATGTACCATCACATGTCTGGGGTCAGATACTAGTAATACCCAGCTGCAGATCAGGCGTACTTTCCATAAGACCTCAAACAATAGTGATTAGGTGAAAGCTTAATACCTTTAGAGTCTTATAAACCCTCTGTCCCATATATTACCTGTGAAAGGGAAGACAGAGTAAATTAGTCAACGTAAAATGTATCTGGAAGCCTAAAATAATCCTGTAATTCCCAGTATTATCCCTAATTACGTGATCCCAGAACCAGTGCTGAAATGGAGCAACAGGGTTCAGATCTTCCGTGGATTCTTTCCTGAAAGATGTACCCGAAAGTAATTTGAAAAAACCTCTGGACAGCAGCTTTACTGTGAAGGGATTAGAAGCCCACAGATGAAGATGATGTTCCTCAATTTCCTTATGAAAAAAAGCTTTGCTGAGACAGCCTCAGGTCACTGTAAAAGAATCATTGTGATTCAGGACCCTGTTTTATCAATTCCCAGGCATAATGCAGCAGATACTGGGTGTGATTAAGAAATGGTGCAAGGGGACCCTGCATAGGTAGCTGATTGAAAAAGCTTCTGGAATGGACACGCATCTGGTCTAGGTTTCTGGGAAAAGGAGAGCAGCTTTTCGGAGTTACCTTTATCTTCCTCCTAGAGCTGCAGCAAAGGTGGAGAAGGTGTGAGGTGGCTCTGAGAAGGGATCACAGCAGTGCAGGGCTCCTCAGATGGAGCACTTGCACCCTGGCTGGATGAGTAACCTGCTTATGGCTTCTGTGACCTCTGGTGTGTGTGGAGTCACCTCTGCAGCAGAGGCCTCTTCATGATTGCGGTGCTTTTTTCTTTTTGTACCATCAGCAGGTACCATCACAGGGGCCTGACAGATGCAGAGGGAAAGGGGGGAAGGGGTTGATGCAGAGGCTCAGCTGATGTTCAACCAGTCTCATGCCTGCAGCTGTGTGGGAGGAGATGGGCACCTGTGGCCCTCTGGTTCTTAGATGATTGTAACAGAGGGGTCAGCAGCTGGGACAACAGCAGTCTTGTGGACAGGCCACCAAAAATGTGGTGGCACATGCCCTGAGCTGAGAGTGGAGTTTCTAAAATCATGAAAAACTTCTTTTTTATTTTCACTTTGGAGACAAAAGACAGATACCAGAGCAGAATGTGACTGATCTCGAGGTATATACTTAGAAATTAGGGCTGCTGGTGGTGTCTGGGTCTTAGTACTACACAGTCTTCCTTGAAACCACTCCTGGTTTGTTCTTTCCATAGGATCCTAGAATAAAGGGTAAGCAAGAATTCCTTGTTCTCACTGGAATAGACTGTGAACACGGGAGGACTTTCTGTGATTTTTTTTTTTTTTTTTTTTTTTTTTTTTTTTTTTTCTGGAAAGGAACTGTGGTTGGGACATATGGTCTTTTAATTTGGAAAAATCTTATATTTTCCAGGGTGCTTGCCATAAGTCAGGGAGAGTTTAGGCTCATAGCAAACATGGGTGGATGGAAAAGCTGGGGTTTGTTTTTGTTTTTTATTTCTCCAGTTTGGGCTCTGACACACACTGTTTCTCTCGCTGCTGTTTGAGATTTTGCCACTAAAACCTTGGGAAGAAAGGAACCTTCTTCCCCATTGCAAGGCTGGTGTTGTTTGGGATACCCTGCTGGGCTTCTGAAGAGGAGTGATGACAGACACCCTGTGACAGACGTGAAAACCAGCTCTGGAATCTGAGCAGCAAATCAAGCACGTGAGCAAAAGTTACACTGACTTGTGTGTGTCTTCATCATCTCCTGCAGATTGAAACCAGGCTGTGTAAGTACAGCACTTTAAATGCTTCTTGGGAGAACTGGCTCCTCTGAATAACTGAGGAGAAATGTGAAAAATAACTTAAAACTATGAAATATGTCATAGTGCAGTTTCTGGAGAAACAATGCACTGGAGGGATATGGAGACCTGAGCTGTAAGAGCCTGTAGGTCAGAAAAACCACCAGGGATTCACTTTTACCATAGTGAGAAGACTCCCAGTCCTCAGTGCGGATGTGAGATGTCTACGCCCAATCAGAAAGAGCTGAGACAATTACAGTTAGATCGTTAAAGTTAAATGCCTGGCTGTATCATTAACTTTATATTGTAATAATAAAAGCGTAGTGAGAACCTCCAGTAAAAGACTCAGATGATGTGCTATTCCCAACCTGTGATTCCTATGGATTAGGGGCAGAGTTGCAGCCAACACACAGCACAGGTCCCACGTGAACGGATCTGGTTTCAAAATCACTGCTATGAAATAAACACAAGACTCTCAGGCAAGTGAGCTCTAGTCCGGTTTGGTTTGAGAGTGTGTAAACATTTCCAGTGCTGCCCGGCCTGAGGGGACATTGTGCTCTGACCTGAGAGCCAAAAGGGTGATGATGAAGTAGCTAGGTTCTTAGTAACCAAAGAGTGGGAGCAGAGAAAAAGCGTAGGTCTAATATGCATAACCCAGGATTGGTTCATCAGGGCCTATCTGGGGTTTAGAGAGCCAGCCTCGAGGCAGGGAGGGTGGCAGCAGCAGCTTTTGCTCCCTGCAGCCAAGGGAACTCTGTTCTCTGCCACACTTCTAGATCTCTCACAAGCCCTAATAATATGTGAGCCCCAATAACCTTGTTAATAGGGGAGCCCTGTTATTAAGCCGAGTTTTGAGCAAGGGGGAGAGCAAAAATGCAAGCAGGCTCCTCCACACAGCCGTGCTGGAAGGTGCTGGCTGGTAAGAACTGTTTTGTTGCTTCCTGTTGTGTTAGACATCTGATGGCAAGCCAGGGCTGAAAGCTGGTGCAGCATAGTCTCATGTGGCGGAGAACTAGATCTACCCATGCTGGGGGAAGAACAACCTTAGACTAGTATACCTCATCGGATCAAAAACCAAAATTGATCAGTTGGCACACCTGAAAATGCTAGTCAGAATCTTATTTTTCTGTTTTCCTGTTTAGAGCTTGATAACCAAATATATGTGCATACTTAGAAGTTCTCCAGGGGTTAATTCATTGGGACTACCTTGGGGATAGAAATATTTGGAAGCACTGGAATTCCTGTTTCTCCAAGTGTGAGTGGATGTTATCTGTTCATGTCTGACTGTGTCTTTGATATCTTCAGATGGAAGGTGATGGTGGCGCCCCAAGCCGTTTCATGCCAGCCATATATCACCATTCTGGCACCAGTCCTCCTTTGACATCTGACCTGAGTACTATCAGTTGCAGTGCATTCAATTGCCTACAAAGGCCAGCTTTTTGCTGTAGGGAATACCATTTCCTGTAGCTCCTGGCACACCTAAGGGGCCAGAGAACTCACTGAGCAGGGCTTCCCCCTCGAGACTGTCTGAAATGCCCATTTCCACTGTAGAAGAGGCCCTGTGCTCATGTGTAGCTTGCACCTTTGAGGGCAGCTCAGCTTTGCACAGGGGACAGGGTGGATAGCACTCAAGGAATGAACAGTTATTCAGTGTCTCACTTTATTGTTCCATGTGTTTTGCTAGCTCTTCTGGGCCATGTATGTTTCCATATTATCCTTTATACATAAAGCTCTCTCTTTTTGCAGATTTTTCTATGGTGCTGATCCTGAAGTTATCCGAGCCTTTCATATCGATGCATTAATTTTTACTCTGCCCCGGTGAGGTGAGGAAATGATCCAAACTTGTGGCAGAGGGGATTAAGACTGTAACAGGGATGTTGAGAGTCTCCAATAATTTCAGCTGGGTTTGTGAGGGATTACCTCTGTAGACAAATATAGTTGCGACTCTCAGCCCATGGTTAGATTCCCAGAAGTGGTGGACTGTCTGTGGGGAACTGGAAGTACCCAAAGTGGCTAGAGCCACCTGAAAGCATTGTCCATCAACAAAAGTAAACATCAATTGCTGAGAGCAGCATTCATGTGTTGGAGCCCCAAAAATGGCTGTCCCTGCAATCAGTTTGCATCTTCCAGTGTTTCCAGCAAAGCACCAGAACGAGGAAGAAAGCAACAGAGGTCTAAGAACCTGTGAATGGTAAACGGGCAGTTCATTGCTCTGGGTTTTCTGAAGATCTCCCACAGCAGTGTCGATGTTCAGTGGGGATTTTGTTCAGCCCCACTGATAAGATTTTTTCCCCTGCTGTCTTCAGCTAGAACTTTATCAAACATACTGACCAAATCCATGCCATTTTGTGCACCAAAACACTCTGAGTGCTCATGTTGAGAGCCTTTGCATTCTGAATTTTATTTTTTTTTTGGTAGTGTGTACACTACTCAGCAGTATGATTCCTGGAGGGCTTTGCACAAAACTGTCCTCACTAAACATTTGTGATACAGACTCCTACTTGATCAGTCAAAAGGTCTGAACTGTTAAGAGCGAAGCACAAGCGTGACTTGTGAGGCAACGTGTTCTCAGATTAATGATGACCAGTCTTTCTTGGGAGAGTCTCCCTAAAAGCACCAAATTGTGAGAAAACCCAGGAGATCCCATCTTTCCAATGAGAGTGATGCTGGTAAATTCGTTTTGCCAATGGGCTTCCCAGTTAAATGCAAACAGAGGAGGGCTTCTCATTCCTGACCGAGGTTTAATGGGATATTTCATTAAATATGACCCTGACAATAACAGCTACTAAGCCCCATTTAGCAAGGCTTGCAAAACAACCTCTGCCAGTTGGTATCACCTGGACCACTGGAATATTTGCCCTATGTTTTTAAATTTTTAAAAAATTGCAGAATTGCTCTTTTTTTGTTCATACTGAGGAATATAAAGACGTAAAGAAAAACCTTACTTTTTCTCCAAACCCATTATTTAATGCAAACAGTTTTGTCTGTCTGACAATGCCACTTCCACTGAGGCTTAGTAACTGGGTACTGGCTTGGCTTTTAAGCCATATTTCATCTAACGTTAGGAGGGAGTGTACTTCTCTCCTCCTCTGTATCCTCTGTAGCTAGAGCGAACTGTCAAGAAAGACCAAGCTTTTCTTGCTGACAGAGTACTTTGGAAATTTAGGTTTTGTGGTTTATATTTTTAATATTACCATCCCATTAAAGCAAATAGATAATTAGGATTTTTTTAAATTTTTTTTTTTCTTTACAGGGGAAGAAATGGCAAAGGGCCCAGCTCCAGACTGACAACAGCAGTCTCTTGAAAGAGGCACTGGGGTGGGCAGTTTCAGTACGGTGATTTGTTTGATCTATTACAAAATGCTCTATACCACTGTGTAGCTACCACCCACTTATATTTATTATGCAGTTTTATTTTTGCTTGGTAATATTTTTCTTGTGTTTATTTTAAAAGGTCTACATTTTGTGGTGACAGTCTCCCATTTTCCAAATTAACTGCTAGCAGATGTTGCTGTGTGGTGTGAAGCACACACAGCAGCTTAAACCACCAAGGTCTGGATACTGGCTTAGAAAAAAAAATCTTGGTGTTTTTCAAGCAAGTTTCAGGAGTGTCTATAAAGTGCTTATGTAGAATCTTATTCAGAAAATAAATTGCTGTTGTTTTTATAGCTTTTGGATGGTTTTAGTGTTTGGAATTGCTGCTGAAACCTAACAAATCTGTACCGTGGTTTAAGAAATGAAATATCATTTGAGCAGTTTTATTTAGGAAAGCATTAAGCAGCTGAGACATTGTATGTGACAAATGCAGGTAAGTTGTACTTAGAGCTACGGCTGCCTAGTATTGTCCCTTAGAAAGTCCCTGCTGCTGTTGTATGTGTCTGCTAAACCTTAGCTTTTGGAGCTAAAAGCTTCAGTGTGAGCAGAGCCCTTTGAGTAGGCTATTTTTGCAACTATTGCTGAAAATGAGATTGAGAAGTGGGGGTTTGTGCTTTTCCCTTTGGAATAAGCTATTGCGATTTGGCTGAGGTGTTGTCCTGTTGCCAGGGATGTGC
The DNA here is from genome assembly GCA_013400555.1 of Jacana jacana. Classification (NCBI taxonomy): domain Eukaryota; kingdom Metazoa; phylum Chordata; class Aves; order Charadriiformes; family Jacanidae; genus Jacana; species Jacana jacana. The sequence continues at coordinate 45,575 of VZTM01029784.1, forward strand.
TTCTTTTGCTGCATCCATGAAATTTCTCCCTGTGTTGGACCGACCATGCATTTGTGAGAAGCTGAAGTTAAAGAGTGTTGCAGTGACTTGCTAGGCAGGTAACTAACCTCTCTGGACCCTTTGTCCCTTTGACCCTTTGCTGCAATTGCTCATGTCGGTAACTATGTAAGTTACAAGCACTCAGTGTTCTCCCTGCCTTTCATGAGTAGGACAAGAGAGGGAAGGGAAGGGTGTTGCAGTGCAGCAAGTTCTTCACTGCCAAACTTGTTGCTGGGGTGCTCAGGAGGAAGCCTGTCTGGTCTGGTGTGGTGTGGGGGTGGCTCCATCACAAAAGGTTTGTAAGATCTGTTTGTGGGAGCGTTTGTTAGGAGTGATCAGGTATAGTTGATTCTGCGTTACACAGGGAGGTGGACTAGAAAAAAATTAAAGTTTCCTTTCAAATCTAGCATTGCCTGTCTGAGCCTTGCTCTGTAGCCACCCTTAAAGAAATGGGAAGGTTACCCGTATTTGCCCCTTTAGATACGTTACTGTAGAAGAACTGTCCACTAGATGTCACTGGTACTTCACTGAAATACGGTTTTCCAAGCCTTTCCTGGTAGGTCGATAAAGAGGGGAGGTACGGGTGAGCATCCTCACTGTGCTTGCAGCCCTCTCTGTGCCACTCCTGCGCTAAGGCTTGCACTGCCCCTCCACCGACATCCCACCTTGAGTCGAGGAATGGAGCCATCCATTGGTGGATGTTTCACAAGTTTAAGACCAGAAAATTAGACTGTTGCATCTGAAGGTTTTGGAGAGCCTGTGGGTGGGACAGTAATGCTACTGGGATTAGCACTGTGCAAGTACCTTGGGGCAAATGCCTCTCTTGCTGTGAAAGTGTTTCAGCAGCGCTCTATTTACCAGAATTGCTAAGGATTTTATTTTCTTATCTTCTAAATGCGATGGATAATTCTGCATTTTATTCTAGGATAAAACTCCAGGCTGATACGGAATATGTAGACTCTTTTATGCTTTTTCCCTTTTAACAAGACCTGTCCTGATATGGGGTCTTGTTAAAGAAGGGTTATCACAAAGGTGGCAGATAAACAGGGGCTGGTCTTCACCAGTGTTTTTAATGCATAAGTTGGACAAATTACATCTGCTTTATTTCACTTGACTTACTAGAGGTCCCTCCAGTTAAATCACCTGTAGTTGGCCTACAGTTGACCCTTTGTTGACTTGTTTAATCATCTGCCTAGTTTTCAGAGGAGGTTATAAGCACTCAGACCTAAATCAGTCCTTGAAAAGGTCCTGTCATTAGGCAGTAAGGCTCATACCTGATAATCTGCCCGTCATATAATATGAACACAGATGACAATCACTTACCTCTTTTATGTCATGATATAAGGTCAAAATTGCCTAAAATGAGGAAGAAAGCCATTATTTAATCAATGGAATTGCGTCAATTGAGTAAAATTTGTCTCTAGTGTAAACAAATGGAATGTCTTTGCGCTCTGTGAAAACAAGACTAAATTACTTGCAGATCTTGCAGATAGAAAAACATGGGAAATGGACTTGTGGGCTGACACATTCAGGGTTTTGGAGTATGCATTTAAAATAATTATCCAGATTACACTGGATTATTTAATATATTTTTTGCTTCATGTGTATGCATTTTTATTTTTGTAACAAAAGCAATATTAGTCGTCTTTTCAGTCATGTGTGATTATTTGAGAAACTCCTTAGAAGGATGAGGGATTACCAATAAATGTACTAGCTAAATAAGAAAATATCAAAAACTGGTTTTAATTTCTGAAGGTGAAGAGCAGTCTTCAGTATGTCCCAGAACAGAGAAGTTTTTGGTAGACATCTGTATAAGAGACTTGCTGTAAGAGAATGATCTTTCATTAAAAAATAATAAATGGAAATATTTTAAAACAATATTAAATAATGATAGATAGATAATAGATAATAAATCTGTTTCTTGTTTGTAGCCACGTAAATAGAAAAATAGCAAAACACAGTAAAGAATTTAGCAATTTCTAGATTAATTTGTTTACCCAAGTACTCACTTTTTAGTATTGTGAACACTCAGTATTTAATGGCTACTTCCTGGAGATCAATCTATATGTGGGAAAAACAGAAGCTGTGTGGGCTATTGAGATATAAGCCTGCAGGTATTTTACATATCCTTAAATTTTCCACAGGTCCAGTGGAAGAAAATGTGTGTTGCAGATGTCTGTTTCTAATCTATAAACACCATAATTTTGTACTTGCTAAAGTAAATTTTATTTGGAGTTTTGTAACTGGCCTAAAGTGAACAGCTGGAGTAAGATCAACCACGCTTCTAGAATGCAAGATATGCCTACAGAAGTTTTCTTTACTGATTCAGAAATTGGGATTGCTCCACAGGGAAGTTTGTAGGAAGAAACTGGTCTGGGAACCAGTTATTTAATCTTTTTTGGGGGGGGTTGGTTTGGTTTTGTTTTTGTTTTAAAGCTCCTGTTAGGGCCTTTTGGAGATAACGTTGGATGATTGGAGGAAGCACTGGGGGAAGGGCAATAAATGTGGGTTTAATGCATAGGTCTGGATTCAAGAGGATTTCAGGACAGCCCCTTTACTCAATGAATGCCCAAAGAACCAAGTTGAAAGACATTTAATAATCTCAGCACTTTGTAGGACTGGTTCCTAACTGTGACACATGATAGCTGACAGGCAAAAGGTATAAGGGCAGGAAAAAATTCAGCACCAAAGATCACAGACCAGGTATAGTAAATACACAATGCATTAGTTCTCCCATCCCTCTTCTTTGAGTTGCCTTGGGTTGTCATTGTGCGGGGATTTTGAAGGGCTAGGGTCCACAGCAGGGAAGCAATTGAAAGAGTCTGCACCTTGCTGCTGTGATGTCCGCTTCTGCTACGGTCTATGCCAACCTCAGGCCTTCTTCCCTTCCTTACATGAGGAAACCAACTCCTCTGCTTTTATGCCAGCTGTGTGCAGAGGCTCCCATGAGCATGAGGGTGCTAGGCGTGACAAGGGTACATGCAAAGGTGAAACTGAATGCCTACTGTTTCCATCATTTGTCAAGTTACACCACGTGGAAGAGAGCATTTGAAAGATGCTGGGCAGTATCTTTTCCCTAATTGTGGTTAGGGAATAACAGTTGGGGTGGTGTTTTCTTCTCAGATTCATTTTCAGGAAGATGAAAGGAGAAATAAATAGCATCTTGGTGGAGCTGGAGATTTGAAGTCAGAGCTCTTGGTTCTGTCCTTGACCCTGCAAATTACAAACCAAAGTTACAGAAGAAACAGTGGTTCCTTGCTGCTCCAAGTGTTGGGTTTGGATTTCTGACAATGTACAGAGGGCAAGCTCGTCACCATGTAATTCCTCTTCATGCGTGACAGCATCTCTCACGCTCTCTCCCTGCTCCATGGAGGCCGACCCACAGAGGGTTATGAACTTGAAACTGCTTTGGTTTATTTGAACATATGACATCTACTGCTTTCTCCCGTGTCTGTCTTCAGTACCAGCCCTAAATTCGCAATCTGACTAAACACAAGTCAGTGAGTTTGTTGCCACTGGGGTTCCTGTATAGCCATTTATCCGCAGGAGCCAGAATTTCTGTATTTGCACAGTGGGAACTTTAACTGGACCAGATCTCAGACCCCACAGTGACCTCTTGCAATGGGGTGTGTTTCCCATGTTGCGGTGGTGGTATAAACTAAGGGGTCCTTTCTGCAGGCAAATTTTGTGGGAAGGAGAAATGGTCTGTCCAGCTGAAAGCAGAGTGGAAGGGTGTAAGCAGGGAGGCTTTGGGAAGGAGGGTCTGTAAATCCTGGGGACAGTTCATATAAGTCTGGATTTTGAGAAATCAGCAGGAAGGCGACTGGTTTCATTAAGGTGATGCTCCCTGAAACACCCTTGGCAGTTGGCTTCATTTACAGGTCAGTGTAATGATAAAGTTAACTTCCTTTCATTGGCAGGGTTGCTTTGGATATCTGAATATGTTTATTCAGAAATGGGTGACACAGGAGCTGATAAAGAAAACACTGTGCTAGATTTTCATAAAATAAATATATCTAGTACATAGTCAGTAATTGAAGTGACATCTCTGTATTTGTCTGAGAATCTGATTCCTACCATTTCTGATTTCATGCTCTAGGGTCTTGTTTCTCTTCTTTTGTCGTTTAAGATAATTTGTTACCTTTTAACTGATTCTTTAAAAAGTGCTCTTTATTGTTACTCTCTGCATAGTAAAGCATGCTTAAGCAGCAAGGTAGAGAAATCTGCACCTTGAGAGAGTATCATGTTGTACTGAGGCTTCTGAGAGATTAGCTTTTGAAGAACCTCTTTGTTTTTATTCTGAACATGATCCAGTCCTGGGGAATTAATTTTGTTCTCCAGATCTTTATGTTTGCATGTTTTCTTATCAAAGGAGGAACAAGTTTAGGGCAGGAGCCTGTAAATCTGTTTTCACATAATTTATTAAGAGTCACGTGGTACTGGTGCCATTGAAGGGAAAGATGTTGTTTATCTTTTAATTTCACAGTGACATCTAGTCCTTTCAACATGTTTTAATCTTTAGAGATGCATTATACTGGTTTCCCACACTATGATTGTCAAGGGATCGGCAGGACTGTGAATAAAACTCACCTAAATTTTGTTCACCTTCTGCTTGATCACTCCCCTTTCTGCATCTTCTCAGTGTCCAGCATCCAATGAAATCAAGTTGCCTTTAGTTCGCATGTTGCCAAGTTTGCAAGATTGGGTCTTTGCTGGACAGGCTTGTTGGGTAGAGGAGTTTAGCAGGATAGTGTAAGTCATTTGGGTATTTGCTCAAGGCAGCTTTCTATGTTCAGAGGCCAGATAATTATCCTTTTGCTTGAAAGACTGTTCCCGTCCATTTTCCACACAGAAATCCGAAGAGTTTATTGTTTCCGTGTTGTGATCCCTTAACAGTTGCTGAGGTTTGCGAATGACTATTTCTATCCTGAAAATGCGATGGAATACTTTGTGGGATTTGCAGAAAAATGTTTCTGGTTTCCTCCTCCTTCCTTCCATTAACACTCTGAATATCCTAGGGAGAGATTTCAGCTGTGTTCAGAACCGCAACCCGTTACAAATGATGGCGTGCTGGTGTGTCACGCAGCCAGGCACAGTGTGGGCGTGGGAAATCGCCCCACGTGTGCCACATATGAAGCAGACTGCTCATGGTTAGGGCTGATGTTGATGTGCTGTAGAATGAAGAGCTCCTCAAGCATCAGAGCAATATGGATGTGCAGATTGACAGTGGAGCGCCACCACGATGGAGGGAGAAGAGTTTGGCTTTTTGAAAACAAATGCTTTCCTCTGAAAGATTAATCCCCTACAGGAAAACAGAAAAATAAAATTAACTTCTTACTTGAAACTGAGACAAGGCCAAAATCCAACTGTATCCTACCCTCTGTAAGGAGAAGGTAACGCCATCAAAATGTTCCGTTACATGAAAGACAACACCTCTGCTCTCTTTGTGGAGGAAGACAAACAGCCACATTCTGCCTGCACAAGCTGAAGCTGCTTTTGTCTTTGAAACAAAAGGGAAAAAGCTGTTTTGAAAGTGGATTTGAAAGCTGTGTCTAGTTAATTTAGATGCTGTTCTTACTAGGGGTTCAGACATTGAGGGTTCAGAAGTATAGTGATTCTTAAGGGCTTTAGATTCCACGTTCACCTTCCGTTGATGTTACTGGCTTACAAGGCAAAAACCAGTAAATATGGCCTCTGAGGAGGAGTATTGTTGTGATTTCCCAGGCTTTTGGATCCTACTGGGTAATTTTCAGACAAAAAGGCAAAGTGCCTTCCTATCACCAAAGGTTCAAATGCTGTGTTTAAAAGGAGTTTCCTCCAGGTTTCTAAAGGCAGCTGATCAAAGGGTGGCCTTTGTGCGGAGAGCGCAACACGTTTCCCATGCACCCAAACTGAGTTGCTCTCCTGTGGCGGCACCAGCAGTGTGGCTGCTAGCCCCTGCTTCCCAGTAAGCCTGCTCGCCGCAGGGCTCCTCTGCTCCAAAGACAGCAATTCTCAGCAGGTAGCTGCCCTCTGGTCAGGTTGGCTTTAGGTAAGCTTAATATAGAGACTGGGATTGCCAGAAAGCCAACTGCACCCTGTGCTGCATCAAAAGAAGTGTGGCCAGCAGGCTGAGGGAGGTGATTCTGCCCCTCTGCTCTGGTGAGACCTCACCGGGAGTTCATCTCTGGAGTCCTCAGCGCAGGGAGAGCATGGACCTGTTGCAGTGAGTCCAGAGGAAGGCCACAAAGATGATCAGAGGGCTGGAGCACCTCTCCCATGAGAACAGCATGTGAAAGTTGGGGTTGTTCAGCTTGGAGAAGGGAAAGCTCTGGAGAAGACCTTATAAGTGGCCTTCTAGTACCTAAAGGGGCGGCCTACAGGAGAGATGGGGAGGGACACTTTATGAGGAAGTGTAGCAATAGGAAGAGGGATAATGGTTTTAAACTGAAAAAGAAAAGATTCAGATTAGATACTAAAAAGAAATTCTTTACTGTGAGGGTGGTGAGACACCGTAACTGGTTGCCCAGTGAAGCTGTGGATGCCCTAAGTGGGTGTCTTGCTTGGAAAAGAGGACCTGCACTCCAATAACAGCTTTTGTGCTGGGTCTAAACCCCTAATTTTTATGGATCTGAAGGAGTCACATTTCCTACAAGAATTGACAGGAACTGCAAGTGCCAATATTGGTGAACAGCAAGACTTGATTCAAGTTGGACACTCTTGGGTTTGAGTTCGTATGAGTTGGTAGTTGAAAATGCTGCTTCTAGTGCCCGTACACTTCTTTTGAGGATATGGGAGGCTGTCAGGCTTGGCTGGCAGACTGATGCTCGACAGTGTTTTTAAGACTCCTCAAGGGATTGAACAACTGTACATTACTGTTGTTATTACAAATCATAATGTATTTATTTTATTACAGCTTGGGCAGTATTTTATTCAGAGCAGCTCAACTCATCTTTTAATATCTATGAGTTATGGTTTGGTTCCCTGCCAGTCATTTCTCCGAAGGCTTGGTGCTGTAGATTTCGCCTTGCTTAGTGAGACAGTCTGAGCTCTTCTGGTCTTGGGAGCAGTGGATGTAAACACATAACATTGAAACCTACAAATGGCATTGTATTTACAGTGCAAGGCTCTGCTTCATCGCTGTGTTTCCATTCGCGCTGCTGTAACCCCATTTATTTCAACACAGCTGATCTGGAATATTGTAGATGATAGAGAAATTGACAAAATGCCCATAGGCCACTACAAACAGTTAAAAATAGTAGAACTGCCTGACTTAACCTCTCAGATGGCATAAACTCCTCTGCTGCCTCACAGTTAAATGGACAGTACACTGGGATCTGTCTTCATTATTTGAGTATTTTATTGTGGTTAAAATGATGATTAAGGGAGAAGTAAGGTAAAAAATGCAGAACACTTGAATTCATTAAGAGCCAGAGGAGACTAATTGAAATGGGATTTGCAAGCCCAGACAGGTTCCTTACCTGTTCTGCAGAAACACAAGCTGTGGCTTCTTCAAAACCCACTGTCAAGTGAACAAAATGTTGCTTGCTTTCACTTCTTCACCTTGCTCCCCCAACCCCACTTTAACTCTCTGGTTAGCCTTGTTGTTTCTGTATGAATAAACCTGATTACATGTCCACCTACAAACAAGGCGTGCTGTGCCTTGTCTAGCAAACAGATGCTGTTTAATTTCTTCTGATTTCTTTTCCTGATGAGCTGCTTTTCTGTGTTGTTACAGACACAATTCAAGATTCCTCAGCTTAGGTCCTAGTTTCTTTTCAAGAGAGAAGAGGGATGGTGATTTATTACTTGTATGATGCCTAAAAGCCCTCTCTTGGGCTCTTACTCAGTTGTTCTTACTTCTAGAAACTGTAAAAATCAGAACAAAGGCAATATGTGTGCATATTGTATACATTTTAACTGGTTATTATAGAAACGCAAGAATTTTTCTTAACTGCGAGGCAAATTCCCTTCCGTTCAACTCCAGTACCTCTGTACCAGGGTGGAAAAATCTGACTGATTTCTTTTAATAGTAGATGCTCTTTTATGCTGCTCTTGATAACCTCAATGCTGAGAATGAATTAAATGAGAACTTGCCTGTTGCAAGAGGTTGTGTTTCAGAGGATACTTTGATAATTAATTTTGCCTGAAATGGACACTGTCTTAGTTATTTCCTTGAAGGAAATTCTGGTTTCTTAAAGTCTGGTCTACTGCTTGGGTAGGTTCAGTTTTCACAGGGGAGTAACAGACCAGACATTGGGGTGTCACAAGAAGTTTTTGCAGGGACTTAATGTGGTGTGAGCCAATTTAGCAAATATTATTTGTATTTATTTTTCACAACTACCTTTCAAAGGTGGAATTAATTTTTAGTCTGATCTGTTTCTAGATTTCTTGCTTGTATAGAACTTTCAAGTTATTTGCAAGCTTTTTATACTGATAAATAAAAGCAAATGCTAGAAGAGAGCAGAGCTCCTAAAGTGTCATCTTGCTTATATAGCTGTTCCTTCCCTGGGTATCTGCCACTGCCTCCAGGGAGGAGGATGCAATGAAACCGTAGACGCTCCTTTGAGGGAGTCTCACTGAGCTGTTGACAAGTTCTTCATGGGCTGTGGACAATATACCACTATGCACTTGTGTCACACCACAGGGCCTCCCATTGACGCTTATCCTTTTTGTTTGGCCTCTGACCTCGGCTGCTTGCCACTTAGTGAAGCAGCAGTTCAGAAAAGAAAGCAAAAGTCAGACCAAAGTAGCTTTCATCTACCTTGCACAGCCTAGTTCATACTTCTTCTTATCTTTCAAATTGCTAATAATTAAAACAGCTCTTATTTATTTATTTTTTTCTTATTTGGAAATAAAGCCCATTCTTGAGTATAAATGGACAAAATAGCATTGTTTCCCTGCTACCCAGTTGTGTGAATTTTTCACTGACAAAATTTTCCTCTTTTTTTTTAAATCAGAGGTAATCCAGAACCAACCCCAGAGAGTTAAAAAATGCACAAATGCAAGTTTACAGGTTTGGTCCCTCTGCAGTTTCTGACTTTCACGTGTGTTATTGATCTGACCTTGGGCTTCCTGAGCTGAAAGCACAGTGTCATATATAAGTACAGTTTAGGTGATCCATGCAGCAGTGATTTTGAACGCGAGCGTCTCATTCACTTGGTTAGTTAAAACACTCCATTACAACTTTTCAGTATATAAATACTGATCTTGGAAGCCCAGAATGGAAATAATTGTATTATTCTGGACCTATGACTGTAGGGCTATGCCACCCCAACTCTTTGCACAGTGATACCAAAGAATAACCTCAATGGCCTTCAAGTCTGTTAATTGAATTACTGGATTACAGGGATGTTGAAAACTCTCTGTCCATAACCAGGATTCTGTTTGTGTCAAGGTGGTGTACAAAATCAGAATGAAAAATCACTTCTCTTGGCATGGGTGTTGGAAAATGACCCAACAAGCCTGCTCCATACCCCTCCTCCCACTGATTTTGGAAGTGGACATCAAATGAAAGGGTAGAGTTAGAGGGAGGGGAGATGGTGATTTAATTAGAGATCTAAAGGTTCATTCCTCCCTCCCCTCTCCTCCTGCCCCAGCATGTAGTATTGTAATTCGGCACATTTCCAGTGACAGCTATTGATGTGTGATGATTACAGGCAGCCAAGAAACTGGCCTGTAGGTCTGTAGGTCCACTCTTCTAGACTTACAATGGCAGAGACAGAACTCTTTGCTTTTAAGACTTAGAAGTTTGCCTACTAGTTGACAGTAAACTGTTGCAGATAAAAGATTCAGTGAAAATGAAATTAGATGAAACACACAAAAAAGCAAAGCAAATGTTAAAGATGGACAGTGGTAATTTCCCAAGCAGGCAAAACTTTGAACATGTGCTCAAGACATTGAGGAGCATAGATTTTATTGAAAGTTGGCAGCATTGGTATTCTAAACCCCACGCAGAATTTTGAGTGTTTTCTCTATTACTTTTACTTCAGTTTAACAGAAAGAAAATGTATTTAAAAGTTAAGTGTTAAGTTTTGAAGTTTAAGATGCAGAACTTCAACTGGGAAATAACTAACTTTACTTGAATGATGTTTCCTTACTAAACCTCTGGTTTTGATCTTTCACAGTTTTACCCAGTGCTGCTGAAGTTGGAGTATTACTTGAGAAACCTTGATTTCTATCGTTCATTTAAAAAAGTAAAAAAAAGGTTCTGACTCTTAACTGGCTGGAAAACCTCATGATTTAACAAGTGATCGTGTATGTGAGGGTGGAGAGGGGTGTGATCTGTGATTTTTTTAACATTTTTGTTTTTAGTACTTGCTTTTGGCAGGAGCATTACAAAAAATGACAATCAAAATGAAGCGTTTCTTAGTGATTATTCGTTATCAAGGCAGTAGTGGTGAAAGGAAGCTGCTGGATATCCTAACAATTTAAGTTAGTGCTGTAATCAAGTTACCTTAATTTGCTCTTTTGTTTCGTTAGGATAGAAATAGCAGCCCATGCTGATCATTTAGTCCTTTTGTGAGTCTCTCAATGAGCTGAGAAGGTGGTCCTCACTTAAAACAGATAGACAGTCATCAGACCACTAAGGCGGCCAGTTGTAGCTTCATTCATACTAGTGCTTATTTGATGCCAAGTGTTTGCGGGATCAGGGCCAATATTTATAACTTCAATCTACTGCACAGCTCTTTTTCAGTTCTTGATTCTTAACAGGTGCTCTCCCTCTGCCTGGTGCTCTGCAGACTGTGAAAGCAATTGAAGGTATTATGGTTAGACACTAAATACATCATGAAGATTAACTTGATAAATGATCAATTCTGGCCTCATGCTTGAAATTTAAGTCAATTGTCTGGATGAAATGTGTAAATCCCCATACAACAGGCATTTATCTCTTTCCAGACTTTTCAGTGCTCTGTACAAGATGAAAGCAAGCAAGTGGATAATCTTTTCTGGAGGTGATTCTGTATTTTTTTCTTTCACTAGGAATAATTTCCTGGGGTGTGGTGTCCAGCTGTGTGCTTACAGTGTCTGTCAACAATAAGGGACACAGGTACTTTGGCAAGTGTTTCCACTGGTGAAGTTCTGGATTACGTAGGATCTGATAGGCATCCCAGGCAGAAAATGGGATTTTCCCTTCCAAGTATTCCCAGCAATGTCCTACAGGTCACATCCCTCTGCTTGGGGCTTGCCCCTGACAAGAGTGATGGGAGTGTTTATTCTTCCTAATAGCCTGCAGGAATTGTGCTGCATGTGCTTTAGTGTGAATGTTCTCTTTTTCTCTTGCCTCTTTCCCTTCCCCGACTCTCTCCTGACCCTGGCTTCTCCGCTTCTTTTACCTTTTCTGGATGGATTGTATATTTTCATTTTAATGTTTGCTTATTTTCCTGTTGTTCCCTGAGTGGCATAGCTGAAGAATTACAGGCCGGTCATCAAAGCACCTTTTAAAAAGGGAATTGTCAGGAATTCATGTGTGTATGAACTGTGTGCCTTTGCATGGCAATTTTTGTGGGTTATCAGAGCAAAATATGACTTGCTTTGACAATGGTCCCATCATAAGCTCTTACCTTCAGGAATTCAACCTCCTACTTTTACAACCTATTCATAGTCCCTTTGGAAATTTTAAGCACAGCATGTTAGGATGTTGGTTAACAGCAAATAAACCTGTGCGCTGACCTGCCCATGTGCTAATAATAAGTCATGAGCCTGCTTTTTAAGAAACTCTGTCACAAATGGTGGTTGGAAAAATAAATGAACGACTGAATTCCTACAGATAAGACCATCCAGATGGGACTGCTGGGGGGTAGGTTAATGAGTTGGCCCTGTGGCCTTGACAGTCTTCCTTTAAAAAAAGGGGGCACGTGTTGTTCAGAGGAGCCCATGGCCTCTATTTTCCAAAGGTGAAATTTAGCGTGGAGTGAAGGGCCAGTGAAAGGTCTCTGCCTCAGGCTCACATGGTGCTTGACTGATAGATAAGGCTTGTGCTAGCAAACCTCATTCTTAGGGAGTAAACTAGCCCTTTTGGTGAGTTCCTGAGGAGGTCTCAAGCCTGGGAGTGAACATTTTCTACAGGCTTTTGATATGCTCCTGGTCTTAAGGATTTGCAAAGAAGCGTGTGTTTATGGGTTAGATAAGGGATGTATGATTATCTTGCTTATACCTTTTAAGGAGTGTGCATAAAGACTGTGTATGTGGGAAATACACCATTATTTTTTGCAAGAATTGGATGGCTTTAATATCTAGCTTTGTTTTTTGGTTATATCACTCTAGTAAATAGTTCCACTTTTCCATAATACTAGTCAGTTCTGCATTTTGTGAAAGGACTTTTTGTGCTGCAGAAATTACTTCCATTTGCATGGAATGCTGGATTTGCTTAAAATAATATATGATGTTTTTGGCCAGTAGACACACCAGATATTAGGTACCTTTTCTTGGGGGCTGGGTGGTGGTTAAAGAGTAGCACTAATAGAAACAACAGTGATGTGCAGCTATTATCTCTATTGCAACAGCATTTCGGTTTCCAAGTAGGGGTATATGGTGATTGTTGCTTTATGCCTTGGACAGAAGCATAGCATAGATAACAGCAACTAAACTCCTTGGTCTTGGGAGTCACTTCCTCTGTTGGCTGAGGGACAATTTACAGGGTTTGTTCCATGATTTCTAGTGTCTCAAGAGTGCATTAGAGTTTCACAGCAGGAGATTTGTAAAAGGGAAAGGAATGGTGTACGGGGAATTAAAAGGTCTGTAAAACTAGAGGCTTGCTCTCCTGTGAGGAGTGATCTTGTCTAAATCAATAATCGTCCATGGTCTGTTTTTCAGCTGTGATTATTAGGACTGTGTGTGCAGCCTGTGTTCTGTGCAGTGCCAATATTGGCTTAATAACACAAAAAAATGTATTTACCTCTCTTTGTCCAAATTCTGAATAATTGTTCCTTTTGTTCTCTGTCTTTTGCTGTTCCCGAACCATAATGCAAACGGGTTTTGGCTCTGAATCCAGCGAAGTATTTCTAAGCATGCTTAACTCCAGGCACATGACTACTCCAGTTAACATTTGTTAAGGCTTTGTGCAGGCTTAAAGGTAAGCACATGCTTAAATGGTTTGCTAACTCCGAGTCTCATTTTTCCTGAGTACTTAGGACAACATTTTTTTTAATGACCATGCCATGCACAATAAAAGATGTCCTTGAATAAAGGTCATTATTATCTGTCATTAATTTTTCATTATTCTTAATTTATTATTACCTATGCTCCTGCTGAACTGTTTACCTTGGATCAAAAACTGTAGTAAAGGGGCATCAATGAAAAGTTGCACTTCAGTGTAACAAGTAGTCAAAGCCAGTGACTAAGCAAAAACCATAAAAGTCCAAGATTTGTTTTGCAGAAATGCTATGTAAACACGTGGAAAAATGAAATATAGCTAAAGAATAAGAAAGCAGGAAAAAAGTGAAAGTGTCTATGTGTATGTTTTTACTGCAAAAGGGTATTTTTTTTTATTTTTATTTTTTTTACTGTAGCATAACTGGTGCCTGCCAAGTCTTACCCTGCAAGGTTCTACAGGCATTACAGATTTCTGCCACATGGTAGCTAAGTCAGCTTAACTCTCTTGCACTCAGCAGTGACTGACTTTGCCTACTCCAATCTCTTAGAAAAACTGTAGCACTCAGCTTCTACTGAGCAGGACAGTGAACATTTAATACTGTAAAGTTATGCAACTGCCACAGCAAAACCAGAGTAATATTCTGATTTTGGAACCAGTAAAGGGAAAACCTATTTTCCTTTACAATAATTATGAAATCAGTCTAATTCCAGAGTAGCAGCTAGGGAAATGAAATTCACAGGTATTAGGCAAAGGTACAGTCAGAGCTGAATTCTTAAAAGTAAGGACACGAAACGGAAAACCAACTAGCTCTTTTTAAGGAGGACATGTGGTTTATGAGCTGTTCAGTTACGTTTTTGGCTGATCCATCTGCCTGTGGAAATCCTTTGCCATCGCTTGAAGACTAAAATATCATTCTGAAGATAGAGGCAGGATTCAAGCAGTACCATTCTCCCCTGATATTTTCTGATGAGGTGTCAGCTTCCTTTTGGCAGAGTCTGGAGGATAGATAAGGGACTGTGGTTACAGGCACAAAGGGCTTTTATGACAAGGTGAGAAAGAGAAAGTTTCAGATTAGCAGGAATTTGTATCTTTATTGTGCTTTTAACTTCAGCTTCAAATCTTAAAACAGATTTTCGCTGGTACATGAACTCAGTGAACTAATGTCCTACTGCATTTTAATTTCAACACTGACTCTCTGACTTCAAAGCCTGCTCCAAGTCTAGAGAAAAGTTCACAATCCACTTCAGTTGGCTACAGAAATGTGGGTTTGCTGTCACAAAGTGGGGAGAACTCTTGAAATAGATAAGCCAAGAGTTAAAAAAATGCTCTATGGTTTGAAAGATCCACTGTATTTGTGCCTGGATAATGAATAATCTTAACTAGCTCTTCCTTGCTAAAGTAACAACTACTTATTTTTAAGGAAACAATGAGAAGCCTCAGAGGTAGGTGTTTAAAATAAAATTAGGTAAATCAGGAAAAAATTTTAAAAACTGCAGATTGTATTTCTTTCCTCTCCCTATCTCTATCTCCCACAGTTGTCTTAGTCCCTTGTTTTGTTCATCCAAAAAAGTTTTAAGATTTGCAAATCTGTTAAAGCTCCAAAACTTGAATATATTAAAATTGTGACCTGTCAAAGTTCACTCTAAGCCTGAGGGATAGATCACATTCTATAAAATTGTTAAGACTGTCCATCTGATCAGATGGAAATCTAATAAGTGTAGTAGTGTCTCACCACCTAGGAATCATGCTCAGCATATTTTGCATGGCCATCCTTTGAGATTAAAGTGTGAATTCAATGGTTTCACATACATAAAACTTTCCAAATCACTCCCAAGTTTGAATGTTTTAGATATCCCTGTATATGTTATGTTACTTCAGGGAGTGTCCACTGTACTTTGACTTTGTGGGAAATGAGATAAAAAAAGAATTAAGTTTTGCTTTATTGGTAAAAGACAGAGTGGAGATGGTAAAAATTCAGGAGGTAGATTTAAATTTCCTTTCTCTAGGTTGTTGAAAGTATTCACATAGACTGAGGAAATGGTACTATTCCTACCACTGCACGTATGGAAATGCAGAGCAGAAATCAGCGAAGAACATTAAGGAGAAGACCCCAGGTTTTGGCCTGGACTTTTCGCAGAAGCGATAAGAAACTCAGGTCACTGTCTTCATTGCTAGAAACTGGTTGGATCCAAATATAGCGCTTGATTCAGGTAATAAGCCAGGGGTGAATATTGTTCTTGTGGGGTGGTCTGTCAGATCTGTTGGTCCATTCTCATCTATGGTGGGGCTCTCTGTACAGCCTCTGGTGCTTTGGGACAACGTCTACAATGAAGCAAGTAGTGGCCAATACTGAACGTACCTGAACTCTGGTTCTGGATGTGCATGTCCGTCCACAACCATCTCCATCAGAATCTGCAAAGGTAGATGAGTGATCCAGTGCTGAAAAATGCCACTTCTCTTTGTGGTCCAGAGGAACTGCTGGGTACTCAAATATTTTTCTGAGCAGGGTATTTAGAAGCATAAAAATAGATGCAGTGTCTGACTTCAGGGGCTTACTTCAAAAGTCTTGCCCTTATTTGGGCAAAACAAATATCAACTTCTTTGCTGTTTTCATGGCTCTGTGAAGGCTGCTGAATAGGCATGTGGCTATTTTTTTCATTTACTCAAAAGCAATTTGATTATTTCTGCTATATCTTAGTGTATAATATTAGCATTCGATGGGAGATAAATATATAAACATTCACAGGTTGGTGTAAAACAGAAAAAACAAACAAACCCTCTATCAAGAACCTGTGTAGTCACTTGCATTATCTGAATTTCTCTTTTCTTTTTCTGTGCACTGTATGAAGTCTCTGCTCCTCTCATGTCTGTGCAAGGAGATTTATTTGGCAGTAAAAATGTCTGCTTAAATTGAAAGTTCAGTTATTTACTTTATGGAAGTGAATAGCCTTCAATAAATCAGTCTTTCTTTCTCTTTCCTATTATTATTTATTGTTTACATTACTGTAACAGACATGTTTCCTGTAAAGCCTTTCTGCTTTAATCCTCCAAGAAGGGGAAAACGTGATTTTGAAGTACAATTGAAGCAAAGGAGCAGCCAGACCACTGAATTTTATTCCCCATCAATGGGCAAGGGGCTGCTCTCTGTGGTGTCATTCACTATCAGAAAAAAAGCAAATTTCACTTGCTTTTTTGAGGCAAGAATTATTGCCTCTTTAAAGGTGTTCTGAGGGCCAAGAAGGGAAGGACTAAGGATATCTGAGGGGTACGTGTTACTGTTGCCACAGAGGGAATGGCAAAGCTAGGTGGTGTGCTGTTTAAAAATGCTGTATAAACCACCTAGACGGTTAGGAATAGTGTAAAAATCCACTTGCCCATCTGTAACCCTAGACACCTATGAGTTTTATGAACATGACTCTACAAGTGCCTTCTTGGAGGAGGATTTAGGTCCTTGGTCACAGCTGAATACCCTGTCCTTTGGAGTGCTGTGGTGTGGGGTGGGGGTGGTGAATCTCATGCACTCAGCAGAGTTGTTGCTCTTAGGTAGAATGTAAATGACATTAATTTTGTGTGCTTTCTGTGCTTCATTGTACATTGGAGATGGTAGCTCTGTGTCAATACAGGCTCTTAGTATATGATTTAAGTGCATTCTTATTTAACCCTGTTGATGTCTTGGATGACTTCATCTCTGCTGTAGATGTTTCACCTCATAGTCTACACTTATTTACTGCTTGGACTGCTGAAAATCATTCAAGCACCCCAGTGACTGGAAGAGCCTGACTAAATGTTTTCTAAAGAAAAGGAGGTTGCAAATTGTAGAAGTGGTTACAAAATGTTCTTATCAGCATATGTAGCGGTATGGTATATACTGTGTCGTGTCAAGAATCCTTGATCTGTTCCTGAAGCTCTTCCTTATGTTGAAATTGCTTTCAACCCTGATGTTATTTCTGTCTTTATTTTTGGCAGCAGGGTTAGCAAGTTGAAATTTTGAAAGGTGGGGAATGAGAGAGATACAGAACTGCTTGGTGAAGGGGTCAGAAAGAAGAGGCTGGCTGAAAGCAATCAGCACTGCTAATGCATTCCTCTTCCCTCTCCTCACGTGGCAGAGGAAGGCGAAATCCTACACGGAGTCCAGAGGTCCCTTCCCCCCACTTTCATCTCACCCACCCTATAAGCTTCTTGTCAAAGCCAACCTCTTCCTGCTGGAGAACAACTGGATGCGATTCCTTTCAGAGGCTGTCAGCGCTTCTCCTCTAACTGCCCCGTGGAGATGCTGTTGAGTGACATGAAACACTTTTTCTCCTGACAGGATTAGCTAGCCATCTCTCCACACTGCCCAGCTTCCTCCTGACTTTACCGGCTCTTTCTCTGTGGCCAAAGAGAGATGCTTGGGTCTTGGACAGCAGAATAGCATTGGGCCACTTCTCCCACATTTGGTACTGAGAGAGGAACTATGTTATTAGGGGAAACTTTCACTCTTCACACAGCAAGTTAACCAATTTTTTGAGTAAGAACAGGAATTGTTTGTCAACGTAGATTTCTTTTGTGCCTCTCAATTTAGATCTTGTGGAAGAATAGGGATTGTCCGGCGTTGTGCCTAGTCCTCAATCCTTCCTGCTCTGACAACAGTCTTGTCAGGTGTTCTGTAGGAAAGAGAGGAATACAGTGTTGTCCTGTCCCAGAGGAAATGCCGTGACTGATCTCTGATAATGGAAAACTTTCCCTCTTTCCAGGAGAATACATGATAAAATCTTGCCAATGAGGCTCCCACAACCAGGTTTTCATGTTCGTTATGACTCCCTGAGTAACTGTAAGATGGACAGAGAGACATTTTTAGGCACTCTAGTGGGTGATCAGTCTAGCAATTTGCTGGAGGAAATCAAGAAGTTGGTACTATCTTGCCTCTCCCTTGTGTCATAGTTGATGCTTGTTTATTCTGCTGCTCTCTCCATCGTCCCCTTGAAGAGTTTGTACTGTCCATTAGTATTTGACTATGTTGGTCTTACCTTTCATTTAACTACTTTCCCTTCACCCCCAAGTTGCTTTGCCTTTTTTGAATGAATGACTTGACCGTGCTTCTATTAACTTATGCTAACTAAAGCATTGTGCCTGTCAGGTCTTCAAAGACCATTTGTTGTGCCCTGCATTTAAATGTATACTCTGTCATTGCCAAAATATAGATGCAAATACGTATGAAAAAAACATATTTATTGCATGACTACATAAAAATAACTAGAAATAAGCAGCACAATTCTTTTTTTCATTGCATATATAGTGGGGTTAGGATGTATTCAGCCAAGTATGCATTCAGATTATTCATTCAGCTTGCAGTAAGCACATGTATTGAGGTCAATGTTGGGTCTGCTTATGGGTTGAATCTGGTTCTGCAAATTTACAGTATTATGTTACTACATTACAATATGCTGTCGTGTTCAAACCTTTGAATTTATTAAGCAGGATGTAATATGCCAAATCTTCACAAATTACTCATTGTTTTGGTACTGGATGTTGGCAGTATTATCATTAACATACCAAGCCAAATGACCCTTGCACTAGATTTTCCATGTTATTTTCCAAGCAGATGTCAATGCAAGAAACTAATCTCAGTTTATCTCAAATTATTGTACATTCAGATGGTTATTCAATCCATGAAGTATGGGACGGTCCGCATTCACATTATCCCAAGGGAAACCCTTTGAAAGAACTGTGACCTCTTTGCTCTTGATGGTTAGAGGAAAGCATTTTCTTCCAATTCTTTACAGCTCTGCTTCCATATGCTGCCAACTCTACTCGTGTTTTTGCCAAGGAGAATCAGCCCTTTTCTCTCTGTCTTTTTCCACCTGTAATTTGTCCTGTTCAGGTTTATTTCTGGAGAAAAGGACTCATGTCTTCTCTAAAGGAGGAAAGGGATCTTTTTTTTATTACTATTTTTTATTTTTTATTTTTTTTTATTTGCAACAACCACTCATGGCCTTACCATGACTTGACTCTTGGAAACACCGAAATGTGAAAAAGGGCAGCTGGATCCCATGGTGATGAGCAGGCTTAAAAACACTTAGATAGATCAAAAAGGCTGAGCTGCTGAGGCTTTGTGGCTTCTGTTTGGATTTTTTGTTTCATTTAACCTGCAGTGTCAACAGAGCCAAAACTCTGAAAGGCATACCAGACAGGAAAAGCCAGTTGGGAAATGACCTGAAACCGTTGTTGGTACCACACTTTAAAATTGAGCCTTTTTATTGTCTGCAAAGCAGTGGCTGCAGATCACTATCCTTGTGTTATTATTAGCTAGTGCAGTGCTGAGGATAACTCTGAGCAGTGGCATTTCATGTACAAAAAGAAAATCCAAGAAAACTCTCATTTCAGACCTGAAGTTTTGATTTTCCTGTCCTGTGGCAGGATTTTTAATTCTTCTGATTTTAAAGCCAAAGAAAAATTGCATCACAGGGCCTGACTTTTCATCAGACACTTGAAATTAATTGAGGCATGCTGAAAGGACTTCAAGAGCGCTTCAGAGAATCCAGATTATTTTCCTGACCAAGCTTCCTGTATTTTGTAACTGGCATCACTGAGAAAGACAAAATGGTTGCCTGCTATGCAACAGTTAGAAGAAAAGGAATGAAAGAAGTGAAAGTATTATAAACCTACAAAGGAAAATGAGTATAGAATGACTTCTCTTGATCTTTGCTATCAAGGAACCAACTATGTGTTTCTTAATGTCCAATTCTAGCTAAATTTAATCTATACGCCATCTACCATATTTCCTCTAGGGAATGCAATGCCAAAAGAACACACAGTGTTCTCACGTTAAAATCTTCCATCAGCATTGCTGTGGGCTGTGGGGGATATTAAGTCAGCCAGTCTCCTTGCTGCTCTAGCCTGAAGAAGAGGCCAAAGTTCACCAGTTTCATTAATTCATTCAGGAAAAGAGGAAAGTGAAAACAAACCAAGTATTTGTTTTCATTGATTGTCCAGACAACCAAGTCACTTTGTTGTCTTTTTCTTTTCCTCTTTCCCCTTTTCCCCTTCTAGAAATCAAGGGGTTATAGAATTCTAATGTTGACAATGAAGATATTTAAACAAATAGAAGCATAGTATCAGAGAATTGTCTAGGTTGGCAGGGACCTTTGAGATCATCTAATCCAACCATCAACTTAGCTCTGATAAAAAAAAAAAAGAAGTAAAAATCATTCCATCATATTCAGGTTTTCAATGAGTGCTTCAATTTTTGCCTTAGACATCCTTTGCTTCATTAGTTCAGTTTTTTCACTGATAAGTTAAGCATAAAGTTTTCATTTGATTATGGTTCTTTATCCAATGAAACCTTACTAATTTTATTTTCCTACTAGTGACTGAACAAAGACTGCATTTCAAGAACTCTGGCTGTTTTGCAGAGCATTGGCTGTATGAGATAGCTCCTTCTCTCTGTAAAAGTGCAACCTCACGTAGCATAGAGCAATTAAACTGTTGGGAAATCTGAGAAACCCTGTGGTCACAGGAGATGCAATCCTACATTGACTGCAAAACTCCCTGCCAGATGAAATAAAAATAGCTATTAATTTCACCATGTTAGGAGCTAAGAGCACGTATGGAAGCCAAGCTCAAAAGCCATCCCTTTGTACAGGCTTTTCCCCAAATGAAAATGCAATCATGCTGTCAAATAAAAACAGAGGCAACAATCTTAATACAAGACGCTGCTATTGCACTTGTATAATCTGAAGGAATACTTGGTCTGAGACTGATGTGTACCAGTTTTAGAATCCCACCAGATACTCAGAGACCATATTGACTGTGGTAATATATAGGTCAGCCTTACAAGTTACAGCAATGATACCAAAGAAATGAAAGAAGGGCTGGACCAGAAATATGGAGGATAGCAATGGATTACCTTGGTTAACTTGTAGTTCAGGAGTTCATGAGAAGTTTGTGACTGCTGATCTTTGTTTTTCTTCTGCAGAGCAATTTCCCCTGTCCTCATCTGCCTCTTCCATGTTATTTATTTTCTAGTGGTACTGACCTTCTGCATTGAAAAATAAAAAGAGTTTTCTCCTCAAAGAAAGAGTCTTCCATGTAAAAGATTTTTCTTGTGTATGAGTTCACATTTTGTAAATATATTTTCTTGCAGGCTTTTCTGACTCATGCATAAAACTGTATTTTAGATATTAGGTAAATGCTGCAAAAGTGCGTGACTTGTAAGCCTACATTCCCTGGATTTCATTAAGATCTGAATTAGTTTTTTAAGTCAGATTTGAAAATAAAGCTGAGGCTCTGAAGTGACTTAGGTACTCTTCAAATATACTTTTAGGGTAAGTCCTAAATGCAGTTTTTTCCCTGTGTATTATTTATAACGATAATCTAATGTTTAGCCAATGCTTGGCTGTGTAACAACAAAAAGTGGTGAGATGACCAAGCTCATTTCCTGAGTTGCATCTTTTTGTTTTCATAGCAAGTCTTTATTTAACTTTTCATTTAACAAGCCTTGTGGACTATCTCTTGATTAGATTCTGCATGTTTCCTGCCACTTGCATGAACTGAGAAATGTAACCTTAAAGCCAGAGCCAATATAAATATTTTTTCATTGAGTGATGTAACAACCAGCTTTTTGTTCCACAAAATTCAGACTTATGTGAAACTCTGAAACCTTCCTCCATTTTCAGTTTGTCCTGAAAAATCATTCTGAGCGATTGCTTACCTAAGTAAGGAAGTTGGGGATTTAGTATTGTAAGAAATTATTGCAGAATCGTTATTTTTAAAAAACAGTTAAATTTTCAGAAGGAAGATTGTGATGTTGGTGGTATTAGGATGAAGTTAAAACATGGCCCAAGATAACCTGCATGCACTACACTTAAATGTATGTGGAAAGTGAGAGTCCCTTTGTATTACTTCTTCACTATTTGTGTAGTCATTACTATGCAGACAAATTAGGAACATTTTCATCTAATACACTGTACAGTCAAAATCAAGTAAAACTTCCTGCATAATTCCTGGATTTAATTACTAATTTGAGGGGCTAACTTTGTAGCCCCATACTCTGCTCTTAAGTTTCATTGTGAAAACCTGGAGTGACTTCAGCTGAGTGAAGTGAATGTGCTGGTGTGGTGATCAACAGCTGGTCCAGAAGAAGGGAGTCATAGTGCCTATTTCCATTGCGGTTGATGGTAAGACCAAGACAAAATGGAATTGGGTTTTAAGGGAGAAGCTTGTGCTATAGTTTTGGGAAAGAGGCCAGTGGAGATAGTCAAGGCCAAAGACTGTCACTATGGGATATGCCCCAGAGAAGTTCAGCCAAAAGACTTGAATGTGGGAAGTTTTTCAGGGTTGGGGTTTTTCTTTGTTTGGTTCCCCCCCTCCTCAACTAGTGTAAGATTAATTTATAGTGTTCAGGCAGGCGGGAAGTTGGGGGATGGGGTCAAATTAATGGCAAGCTGCCAAAATCTGCTTCACTTCTTTATCAAAAGAAAAATAAACTTTCATCTGCTTTTCTGATGTCTTTGAGTGTGAAAATGTGTGTGTTGCAAACTGAATTCGTAAGCTGCTCTGCAGCAATGAATTTCAAATTCTTAAAGTTTATGGGACATTATTAAACCTGCAGTTATGGTGGTATGTTAGCAATTGCAGAGTTTTACTAGCTGTACTTCAGCTCACATTTAAAAAAAATGAAAAATCTTGGTGAATTGGTGCTGCTCTTAGTTTCCAATGTTCAGTGTTCAATTGCTGCTTGGATTTCCCCACTGATTGCTCTTATTTGCTGCCCAAAGGCCAACATATAATTCACCCAGTCTGATTCCTGAGTCCGATTATGATTTTGATAGTACCATCTCCCAATCTCAGTGTTTATAGTTTTGGGTTTTTTTGCATTGGTGTAGGGACATTGCAACTTAATTCTCTATTGTGATCTTTCAGTGAGATGTGCCAGATCTGCAAGATGGACCTACTTTTTTCCTCATCTGCTTTTATCTGATTGTGAAAATGCATTTCTTGAAGGATACCAAAGCTTCCAAAATATTCTAATTTACTTAAACTAATCATGGTCCTAAGAAGTTATTGCCTCTTTCTTCTGTCCAGTTTCATAAAACTATTCTCATGAGAACCCATGAAATAGGACCCTATTTTCAGACAGTTTAACTTTACCAGACTATTAGGTTTAAATTTTGTCAGGTGTCTGCATCAAGCAGAATGTGTTTGCTTAGACAAAAAAGAAACCAACATATTTTAGCACTTTTATTTTAGCACTTTTCAGAGTAACCAAAGGAAAACAATACACTATTTCATTTATATTTTAACTATTCAGTATTAATAAAAAAAAAAAAGAAAGACGTATTTGTGGCCACGTGCTTTGAGTTAGAGATCTGACAAAGCCAGGGGTTTGAGTATTTGGGCTAGAAATGTATCTTCTGACATCTACTAAAAAAATAATCTTACTTTATTTGATGAAATCATCACCTTTTTTTTAGAAATCAGGATTCAAATATGTTTTTTTGAAATGTATGAGTTTATAAAGTTGGAACTATATGAAACATTTATATTTCCTGGGTGTTGAACATTTTAGTTTTGCTCAGTTATTACCAGTGTAATATGCTCCAGGCAATCCTGCTTTAGCAGGGGAGTTGGACTAGATGATCTCTAGAGGTCCCTTCCAAGTTCTGACAATTCCATGATTCCATGGTTCTGCTTTGATACGATGTGGTAAAATGCTTTTGGATATTCCATTTTGAAGCTAGGAGGAGTACCATTGAAAGGGCTAAGAAGTCAATTCCCAGTTCTGATTTCTGAATGATTTTAAGTAAGCATGGTAAAAGTTAGAAGAAATTGCATTGTCATATGAAGACATCTTCTCTTCCCTGATGGTTAAATTACTCATGGTGGACATGGCAGGTGAAAGGGGCCTGCAGCTGTGCAGTTGAATCTCCAGTCATGTAGTGATTACACTGGAAAGGCTGAATGAAATCACTGGAAGAGGACAGATAAGCGTTTTCCTAAATGGGCAAAATAGTCTTGACTTGGGGAATTTAATTTATTTCTAATTAACATAAACTTTTAATTACTGATTCATGTATTGAGGAAATAAAGACAATTAAATGAATTCTTAGGGAAACACCTTTCCTCCCTCTTCCTCAGGCTTGGCTTCAGTCTGACCCTTTTCCTCCTCCACCCTGGTCTCAACCTCCCCCTTTGCCTCACATGTTGCCTCACAGTCCTGTCAAGTGAGGTGAGAGGTGGCACAGCATGTTGGGGTCACCTGCTGAATGGCTTTATGCTGCCCTTTATTTGTTCCCCTCTGTGCCAGTGTGGGTCAGGCATGGCTACAGTACCTCAGAGATGCCCCTGCTTGGGTATGAGACACCCAGAGGCCACAGTTCCTCAGGGGTTTCCCTGGCCTGGTGTGGGGTAACCTCAGTCCCATGGGACTGTCCCTCCTTTGTCAGGAAACACTTCATTCTGAGAGTGTGTCTCCAGCCAGGTCCCAGGTGATGCCACCTTCCACATGTCCCCTGCATTCTGTTTCCTTTTCTTCCTCATGTGTCACCTGTCCTCACAGCTTCTTTCTTTACTTACATCTGAGCAGACGTGTGGTGTGCTGCCCTGACAGGTTAAAGTTTTGTGGTGGTCACAGTGGTGGTGGAGTCAGTAGGACCTTGTGACCAGCCCTGGTCTTCCTCCACACAGTGCCCTGCAGCCCCCTGCTACCAGCACCCTGCCATTTAGATCCAATAGAAATATAGGTACATTTCCCAAGTTAACAGTTCTTGGCTTTACACCTTAAATGTATTTTTGATAAATATAGGGCTTATGATAAATCTGTTTTCAGAGCATCTGAAGTTGTACAGATGGGCATGCTATTTGGAATTGGACCATGCTGAAGGAAAATGCTTTCATGCAGTGGCACTTTCTATCATGGCGATGGGCCAAGACACCTCATGCCCAGGTGAGTGCTAATGAAGTGCTACGTGATTAAATGTCCCTGTAAAATTTGAAGATGATTTATTATAAAAGAAAATCAGAAGGTGTTTTCTTACAGAAATTCATGTGCTCTTTCCTGATTGAGTTCTTTCTTGGTATCAATCATCTGTTGAACAACTTGAACCAAGAGCACTGTAGATGACCATACCCTTAAATCTGGGGCTTGGAGAAGACATTAAGATTTGGTAGAGAGGTGATTCATTGAAACCTCTTATGTTTTGCTACTGCATGGAATTTTGCTTTACCATATTTTTGATGGTTTTCTGCAGAAGTCACAGATAAAGTTTTGAGGAGAAAAAGAGACATCAAATTTATTTTCCAATATCTTCTGGTTCTGGGACTGAAAAGCTTCTACAGCTTATTCATCCCTCTAAATTTTAGGCACAGCTATTTCAAAACACAGGGAGAGGAGTAGGATGACAGCGTCCACGAAAATCATGGGTTTAGTGGAAAACGTGAGAATACAGGACTGGCAGAAGCAGGAATAAATATTATAATGTTTTCATCTTTCAACTTTGTTATGTTGATTTTTAAAATAGAATTCTAATGAAAATAGTATCCCTGCTTGTGGTTGAACTGCCGTCAGCTCCCTTTGTGCAAAATACCGATTGATATGAATGAGTTATGCCAGCAAGAAATAAAGATAGAATATGTTACTTGAAAGCTGTGCTTGTCAGATAAAAGGGGGAATAATTTATTAGGATTATATCTTACTGTACCTTTGAAAAAAATTACATTAAAAATACAAACAGTGAAGAGAAAAGCATTGGGTGAAGAAATACAGTTAAAAGAGCACATCTGTTTCAAATTCTTACTTGGGGCAAAAAAAAACCCACATATGTTTTTATTTTAAATTTGCATGTGTGTTGTTATCCTTGTGTTAACTATTAGGTAAATAAAAGTATTGAGAATCCATTTTTCACTGAAGTTTGGTTAGGATTATTTGTACACGTTGAGAGATAATTTAAAAGCTAATAGAAGCTTTTGTGAGGAAACAATTCCCTGCAGGTCCCTTGATTTAAAATACCTGCCTTTTGTGTACTGGTGTTGACCAAAGGCACTTATTTATTTCGGAAATTAAATCATTTTACCCTTGAGTTTGCATTTTTGACATACCTTGCTAGAATATGGCATAACACAGAACCATGTCACAGCTACAGCTGGAGCAAGAACTGAACTGTAAAGGAAAACACATTTGGTTTTGGTTAATGAGGTGCATGTATTCGGCCATGATTTGTTTAGATAGCAATTTTAGATACACTCTTGTAAAGTTACTACGTTTTCTACTGAATAGATAGGGGGATCTCATGCTAAGAAAACTAGCCGTTTGGCATAAGTAGGAGTGAAATCTCAGTGCCATTGGAATCAGAAGTAAAAACCCCATCAGTTTCCTTCAGTGGAACTTTGTTGCTGTCTCACAACCACTGCGTAGGTCTCCTGATGTCTCTCTGTACTTTTGTAAAGCTTTGTGGTGAAAAAATACTCACTTTATTTTAAAGATGCAAGACCCCCAACATTAGAAAAAAAAATTCTAGTGGTGGTTTAGACCCATCCTGTTCTGCTTTTGTCATTAAATTGAAGTGCCTAAATTAGGAGACTTGACCCTTTCCAAGGTCAGCCAAGAGAGATGGGGCAATTTATCTCACCTGGGATCTGATTCATCCTCTGGAGGTAGCTGTGTTGTGCTCGGTGCAGATCAAACAAGTCAGGCTGGGAAGCTGCCCATTACTTCTGCACTTACATGGAGAGGATGGGATCCTCAGGTGCTCCAAGGGGACATTGATCTGCTCTGTCGCAAGAACTCTGAGGAACAGTCACTGTAATATCACAAAACGGAAGTCAAGGTGGGACTTTTGAAATTACCCCCCAAGTAGCTGGGCACTGTGAGCTTACCTCCTGATGTTAACTAGAACAACACGCAGGTGAGAAGGAATTTTTATTCTGTGTTTTGCAGGAGCTAGAAATGTGTTGGGCACTGGGGCTTTGAATGAAAATAACTTTATGGACTCGTTATGCTCCCTTCTTTGCTGCAGAAAAGTCAGTGATTCGATGTTGTGCCTCTGCCACTTTATTATTCCAAGAAATAGTCATAAAACGTAGCAATAGAGTCATTAGAGAACTCTATTAAAACCATCACTGTGCCTCTAACTGCTGCAGGAAAAGAAAAGGCTTCTGGACCAAAGTTTTCTTTCCAAGTTTTTTACCCTCTGTAGAGTCGAAGGAGGCTAAAAAAGAAATCCCTGTCTGTAGTTCTTGCCAAATAGGCATGGCTTCAGTGTTTGGAGAATTCCTCTTGGGACATCAAGAATGGTTTGATGTAGGAAGATTTATGGGCACTTAAAATGCATAATGAAACTGTTATCTTTGCTCTCTCTCTTCTTTCTAAATCATATAAAGTCAGGTGGTGTGTACTCACAGTAGTATTAATAACTGTCGAGTCAGGTATAAGGCTAAAAGTATTCCTGACTTGTGTAGAAATTAGAACTGAGAACAAAAACTGTCAGTGGAGAAGTGATTTTTGTGTTGTCTCCAACAGTAAGTAAGGTGCCGCTCTTGCAAATCATTCTCTATAAGAAGATCTTGTGCCAAATCTCGTTAACTTCATCAGGAGCTTCATGAGAGCCTGGGGATCCTGCCTTTCAGAGCAATTTATGTGGCCGAGGCTGAGTTGGAGAAAGAACGTTGTGTGTTGGAGGGCAAGGTGGGGAGCTGCTGCCAGAGAGAACTGAAGGGGGAAATAAAAAGGTAGTAATGCATAACAATCAGAAAAGTTTTCTTGGATTAAAAATCCAACTGAAGTACGGTCTCTATTCTATTTAAAAAGCACAGCTTTAATAATTCTGGATTGCCAGTGATCTATCCTGTCTCCACTGAGGGCAGTAAAGTCTGTTGCTTGGTTTTACAAGCCTGGGATTCCAGCCCATCAGATCAATCACATACATTTATTTCTGACTTTCACAAGGTTGCCAGAGCATTGCAGAGTTGGTTTATACCCTCCTTATTTTCAGGGTAAGATGGAAACCTTTTGAAACCCAACTCAGAAAATTGAAATTCTGAAAGAAAACGCAGGAGCTCCTGCCAAATACTCTGGAGCTTGCGTAGGATTTTAAATATTCTCCAAAGCTATCTTGATAAATGTGAGAGATTGAGGATCCATCACTGTGTTTTTAGGCTTTCCCCACCTTTACCCATCAAAAATTGCTGTTGTGGTAATCATTGCAACTGATGCTCTTAGGAGTGGAAACTGTTTATCAGACTGAGGTATCCAGAAAGAGAAGGTGAGAATATAGTTTGAAACTCACAGTTTCCCTTTTCTCCAAGTACTTTCTTGTCCAAGAAAAATTGTCGTCTTTATTTTCTCCTACCCTGTTTCAGATCCTCAGTTAAAAAGTTGGTTTGCTTACTGTCGCGATTGGTGTGATTGGATTGCTAATCTCATCCCCAGCCCAGTCCTTAACTTTCTGTTTCATGGAGGCCACCATCATCAGTGCCAGAGAAAGCTTTATGGGTCACTGAGATAGGTATTGCTGAAAACCCTGTCTTTAGGATAAATTTCTGCTTTTCTCTCACCCTTTTCAATAAGAGTTTTGCTGATGTGGTGAAGTCTGAGTGCTTGTCATTAATAATAATTAAAAAATAGTGTCTACAAGTTTGAAAAGGCTGATTGAAAACAGGAGTATACGTGATTTTTTGTGCATTCAAAGTTAATACGTATTCTACTTGTGTTGTATTACAGGATAATTTTGTTTTAAATAACTTTTTGTTGCTTTTAGAGACTTGCTGTTTAAACTATCTTTTTTTTTTTTTTCCCAGTGGCTAAACAATTTTAACCTCCCTTTCCTAAATCTTACCCTGTGCTCCATATGTATGAGATCTCATTTTGAACGCTTATTGTTAATTTTTATGATTGGTGTAAAAGAGAAGCAGGGAATCTGGGTCAGTTGGATTTAATCCATGGGAAAATGCCACTAAAAATTAATTTATGATGGATGAGAATGATGCTGAAAAGGCTGAATTAATTTGTTTCATTATGTTTGGAGAATGAAGATGAAGGCTTGACAGCACCAAACTGAGGTGGGCACAGCAAATTCCAGTTCTTGGCAGTCTTCACTCACAGCTTTGTCTATGTGTCTCTTTAATGATAGGTAATGTGCTGCTTTTTGGCAACTCCTGAACAAAATCCTGAATTAATTTTGCACCTAGGGGAGAGTAGAAATAATCAGTGTGAGGCTGTTTATGGTGTTTATTTTTTCAGAAGCTCCAGTAGTGCAAAGAAATGCTTCTGAAACATAGGGTGGGAGAGGGAGGAACAAGAGAAATGGGGTAGCCAGAGCTGGAAAAGAGGATACTTCATACCATGGTGTCCAAGGAAGAATGGAGACCAAGGACTAAAGACTGGGTAGTGCTTAACCTGTGGGAAGTGTGTCCTTAACAGGGATTTGTCCTTCCACATACACCATAACTGATTAGTACTTTGAGTACGATCATCTGCTGGTAACAAAAGGACATCGGCAAATTCATTTCTCTTTGGGATCTGAATAATCTTTAAGCTTTTAAGATGGTATAATTTCTCTTTTTATGCAATTATTGAATTGGATCAAGTAAAAAGTATTTTTTAACTTTAATGTCAGAATAACTCTCAAATACATTATTAAGAGAAGTCCTTTCATGAGCAGAAGCATTAAGTGCTGCCTCTTCTCATTTGACTAATGAAGGGAATGACTGACGAAGTGAGAGAGTGAGAGTTCACATGTAATTTCATTCTATATGAATTTGAAATTGCTGAGCTACGAAAGTGCTAATTTGTGTTTGTGGAATAAAGAGGAAGATGACTATCAGAACAGGGCTCCTATTTTGAACTTACTGCAGTGATTTCCGTTAGCATTGCTTCTTTTGTTGTAGGAAAATGTAAAGACTCTGAAACTATTTTTCCATTTTAAACAGAGGCAGCTGTGTTTCTGGGCTGGCAAACCCTGCTGTTTTCTGTGTCTTCATATGTGATCTTGATGCTCTGGGTCTATCACAAGAAAAAAATGAGGATTTGGCATCTAATGAATAATAACCTTTGCACCAAACCTCAGCTTTGGGAAAAAAATTTTCTATGCAAAGTAATGTTCAAATGCATTTATAGATTCAGCCAAATTTCGCAAATAAAGGCATGTGTAACTGCTAGCACCTTGTGGTATATCAGGCATGGATGCAGTAAACTGCTTTTACCCATGCAAATGGCGTTTCCGTATGCAAACATGGCGATGTCTATGGCCACTTAGGTGTTTACAAGCACACAAGGTGTGCATGTTTATGACTATGCAACAGTACATGGACTTTGGCCGCGGAAGTGTGGTCAATAAAGTGCAAAACCATAGATGTGTACATAAGCACATTCCCTGCTTATTAGCAACCTGCTATAAACCCCTGTTGACATAGCTATTGGTTGTGCGTAACCATTGCGTGCATTTTTAACTATCACGGTAAGATTCCCAGTTTCTTGTAAAATCCGTCACTACAGTATTTTCTTTTTTTATTAATACCTGTGCGTATGAGGTGTCTGACAGAGTTATTATCCACTTTGGTGATGAAAAACTCCTGCTGAGGTCCAGGAGAACAGGATTGCAAAGACCAGCATGATGTCTGTCTTATAAAGCGCTCATTCTTCTGACTGACCATCTGTGTGTGAAAAGGGACTGCTATTACGCAGCAGTAGTTATGTTGAGTTTGGCCTTGATTTCTTGTTTCCAGATTCTGCCTAGCAAAGAGGGAGGGAGAGAAGGGAAAAAGAGAATTTCATTGGAGAATGGAGGAGGTGGGGGTGGAAGGAGGGAGGGCTGAAAGCTTAAAAAATTAGTGACTGGTAGAAGAGTACAGTAAAGTCAGTGAATAATTTTACTGTCCTGGTCTAGGAGCTTGGGAATGTGCCATGTAAAACAATAACAACTTCCAAGTGAGAAAGGTGGAGAGGGAGGGGAAAGTTAGGGTGAAGCGTGGGGAGGGGACTGGAGGGAAGAGAGGGATTGGATCCTTGAGTAGTCATTGCCAGTCCTTGGATCAGCTACTTTTTATTTTTCTTATGTTTTTTCATTAAATATTTGACACTGAGTCAATGCCCAGGATATAAAAATCTGTACTACTCTGTTACCATTGCTTGAGAAATAACATTACAGGTAGGCTGCTGGCTTCAGGTTTTACCCACATAAATTAAATCATTATTGCTTCTTCGGAGCCTTATGGACTTTGCCTCTAAAATCATCATATGACATTGAAGGAGATCTAGGGGCAGGTCTCCAGGAGAGATGTAGGGCTGCAATGCAACTTGGCCTGGATCTTTTTTCATTTTCTTTCTGTCCACTACTGAAAATGTTATCCAGAGGCTTTTGAAGGCTTCATAGATTGTTTTCCAAAAATCTAGGGGGCTTATCAATTGAGATACCCTTTGCCAGTTTGCTCTTAGCCAGGACTACAGTACATCTCTGGGATTTCAGCACAGAGAATAAGGTCTGCATGCTGAGCTGCTGGGAAAAATTAAGGTAACTATGTAGGCACTACACAATTACTGGGTGCCTTGGCAAGAAGTATGCTGCTTTGGGAAGCTTTGGGTTAACCTGCAGAGCATTTCCTGCTCTGTTTCAAGCTGTTTTCTACGCCCAGTTGGCAGCAGTGATGTACTGCAAGGAGTGTTGGTTTCACGTGTGCCGTGCAGGATAGAGGAGGCTTTCAGGGCATGGTGGCCTAGAACAAAGGGTCTGTCAGTTTGCTGCTGGAGAAGACTTCTTATCCTGACAGAGATGGTATATGAGGCTTGGGCAGTAGCCACCCGCAGCCCAGGTTTGGGCTCACATGAATACAATTTTTGTGGTATCTTGCAGACATCTAGTTTGAAGGAAACTGATGCTGTGACTGAATGTGGCCTTAGTTCTTAGTTTAATTAAAAGTTAAACTCCAACAGGTCTGATGCACCATCTGGTGAGAAGATGTACTGTGTGTGCCTAGTCATACATGTGTGGTGTGTCCCTCCTCTTCCCCCAGCGTCGACGCACCGGGGACAGTGACACTGAGCTGCAGCTGGAGCTGCAGTGGATTTCATGCTTAAGCCTGTCTTTCAACACTGGCTGAGCAGACCCCATGAGGCACGTTTCTCTGGAAAGGTGCAGCAAACATGAGTTTCAGCTGCATGTTTGACTGGTAGGTTTTCCTGGAGGGTGTGGGGTTCTAGGCAGGTTCTGGGCTTGCTGTGCAGGAAGAGATGCAGGGCTACAAACCTGAGAACATGGCTGGGGATGTTGGATCATTTCAGGCATTTGAACAGTGGTGATAGGAAGCAAACCTCAGGTCATGACAATACCAAACTGGTCTGAAAAAAACCCCTCCAAACCAAAAAGTCAACCAAGGAAAACAAAAAGCTAGAGGAAGCTGAGCTTTCTATATTTGGTCTTTTTTTAAAGACCTAACACGTATCACAGCATTGATGGAGACACAGCAAGGAGGTAAGAAAGAGAAACATGCTCCTTTGCTAACCCATGTTAATTAAGAGGTATTTCATACTTTTATAAGGACGGATGTGGCAAGCCTCCAAGAAATGGGTGAAAATCATGTAAAGAACACTTCTCCAACTAGCTATAGCATCACAATGATGTAATAGAAGGAATGGCAATCATAGGATGCCGCGGCCAGGAGCAGTGAAGCCAGACGCAATCCAGATGATTGGTAGATCAGCTTCAGCTTTATTCAGAAAGCTCTCCAACCAGAAAGCAGTACAATCCAGTCAGAAGGGAGAACCACGTTTGAATCAAAGTCACAGGTCCTCATTCGCTAAGCACTACATTTCGGATAGGGAGAGGGATATTGTCCACGAGCTTTTCACGCACTTTCCACTCGCCTAAAGTTTCCCCATCATTGGCTACAACCCTTATGTCATTTGCTGCTTCCTACACCCAGTTTCACTTTCACTATACTTACTTCCACTCATTTGCATCTGTGCTCTCCCAGCAACCCCTCTTAAAGGGCCTGCTCTCAACAATAGGAGAAGGAAGTAACTTATGGAAACCTGTTCCATGTTATTCAAATTATTCCTGATCTAAAAATAGGTATAAACAGTAAAAGGACAAAATTTGCTAATCACACAAAGCTAATAAAGAAAATCTAAACTCAAATCAACCCTGGGGAGCTGCAGATGCTGTTGTAATGTAGAATGGCTGGATCTCTTTTCTCAAGTTATTTTCTTATCTTAGTAAATGAAGAGTGGAGAAACTAGTGTAAATTAAACATAAATCTTTACTAGTAGGGAGTAGCTATTCCTGTTAGGGGGGAAGCACCTGAGGTGTTACCATGGCTAACTCTGACAATGTCATCTCAAAACAATCTCAAAAGAATACTAGGAGCTGGTAGGAAAGGAATAGAGATCGAAGTGTAGAGCATCAAGCCACACCTTCTGTGTGAAACTCTGGAAATACTGTAATTTAAAAATCCCAAGGTTTTTAAGAAAAACTGGAGAGATGGATCACAAGGATGCTATGGAATTCCTTCTATGTGACAAAGAGCTTAATGAACCTCCTAGGCTGGAAAAGAGTGACTGTGGAGGAAGGATGATCACTATATTTAAAAACAGTGAGGGTGCATGAAGAAGAGTAGAGAAGGTGAAAAAGAAGCTATTTGTCACTAAACAGTAACTATGAATACTCGGATAAATCCTTGGACACCTGCTTTTAAACAAGCAAAAGGGATTGTGCTGAAGTGGTGGACCTCATTGTCACAGGATGTTGTCCTGGACAAAAGCATAGCTGGGTTCAGAAAAGGATTAGTTAAATTACAGGAGGGTGGATTCATAAGTAGCTGTCAAACATGATGGTGAAATTGCAAACTTTTCTCCAGGACGTGTCTAAGCTTGTATCTGGATGTAGCTGGTCGGATACAGCAGCGAAAGAATTACTCTGTATATACCCCTTTTCTTATAGCCATTATTAGACTGGGCTATATAGGCCTCCGATTGGCTCAGTGTGGCAGTGATAGATTATGAAATACATTTTTTCCCCCACTCAGTAGCATAAGAAGTGACTTCTTGTTGGCCTTGTACAACTGGCACAACACCTCACCGAGTGAATGGGGAGGGTGTTTGGGGAGGGTGTTCCACGAACTGCACTCGTGGCAAGGGTGCCTGCATTCCTCTCTGGTTTTACAAGTGGAGGGGGTGATGGAAAGTACTACATGGCAATGTGCTCTTCATTTAATACAGATCGTCTGTCTTAGGCCCGAAGGTGATTGAAAACACATTTTTAAAACAGAAAATGAATGGCCACAGTTAATTTGGTGGATGGGAACCTGCTCTGGGAAAGTGAACAACAGCTGGCCAGAGGGTCATGTTCTTGCTGATAGTGTGGCTGCTGATGTTTTTTTCCATATCAGTGTCAAGGAGGGAAACCAGCAGCTCCTATGCCAATGAGAGAGCTATCTGTTATGAGTGTCAGCACTTTGTAAACTACTTCACTATACTCCCTGTCTCTTCCCTTCACCTCTTAGCTTCCACTTTAATAAATATTTTAGATGGAGAGATATTATCTGCAAGACCTTAATGTGATGTGTAGATGTACTGTAAATGTGTAGAAGAGCGGAGCCTCCTTTTACCACGTGTTCTGGATTCCACTTACAAAAATCTGATGGTAAAAATGAGTAGGGTAGACAGAGAAGTCAGGTGAAAAAGTAAATATGCTCTGATTCAGACATAAAAGCTGACATTAAAAAAAAAATCATCAAAACACTTGATAGGAAATCCGTGTGAGTAGACTCTGACTTTTAGATTTTAACGTCGTCGTGCTGAGGTTCTGCAATACTTAATTGCTGTTAATTTTTTTTCCTATTTTTTTTTCTTCTGATTTTTGTCCAAAAGTGGAAGTGCAGGAAATCCCCAAAGAAAGGCAGTTCTGGAGATTTCCAGCTCATTTTTGGGCTCTAGAGATTCAGATAGTTTGGGTAAACCTGTGAACTTTTGGATGTTTATCTGAACTGAACCTGAACTCTAAATCTTCTAGGGTTCACCCAGCTAAGTCAAAGGGAGGAAGGCCTTATAATGATAATTTTAATGTTCTTTTCTCATTCCACCATGGATATGACCTTCCCCAGCCAAGTCTCCTGAGAATTTTTATGTTCTGCATTAAACAAAGAAAAAGTTAAATAGCATATTTTACATATGCACAATTAAACATTGTATGCACCATTACAGCTTCAGCTGCTCTACATCCCAACTGCAGGCTATTCTCTTTGTGAGAGGATTTAGTTAGAAAACAGATGACTGTTTCCAACCTGGCATTGCCTCTAATGATGGCTTTCATGTCAGATGAAGATAACTTCTGAAGTATAACTGAAGATATAACTGAAGATAACTGAAGTAAAAATACTAGAAGCAAAACTTCTCAGCTATAGTAAGAAAAACAATAAGAAAAGAAAATTCATTAAACAAACACATGCATGAATATGTACTGTTCATTCTGTCAAGCTTTTAAAAGTGAATATATCAACTTTTTCTTTGCTTGACCTTACAATTACAGGATGCAAGTTCTTGATATTTATCTCTGGAGACCTCTGGGAAACAGGGAAGTTTATAATCTCTATTCTATAAAAAAGAATTTTTGTAGTACGAAAGATAACATCATAACCTTCTTGATGTCAAAGGCAAGGCACTATCTGGTTTTTCTTGCTGCAAGATTTTACCAATAGAAGCTAACTAATGTAAGAAATCCGCAGGAGGGTAACGAATGGAAACAAGGTTTCCATCTACTTTGTCTAACTGTCCACACATAGCCCATCATCCACCACAGTTATCACTGACTCAGATTTTTACTCTCATATTACATGTAAGGAAGCTATGATATGTTCCTTGAGGGTTCCCCAGCTTGAAAGCACCCAGAAGTACTACCCTGTCCTAGCTCTTATTATCTTGTGCCCTTTTTTAGACTGTATCAGGGATGACAGTGGTCTCATAACAAATAGGTGTGAAGAAAACATAGGGTCTGTTTTCAAATGTCCTTCTGGATGCAAGAAAAATAATTGCTGGAAAAATGCATAACTAAATTTCCCTTGATGAACATGCAGAATAGCGGTTTGGCAGCAAATCTGAAGAGACAATGCATTGCACTGTGGAGGTTTTGGAAACATGATGCTCTCTATTCCTTTCACTGCCTTTGGACACTGATGTGAGTACCACCATTAGGAGCCTTCAGGGCTTCCTCCAGTCTGTGGAGAGAGAGCTAGTGACCACCCTTGTAATATCTGGCTTGTTTTCTGCTGGTGCCCTGGAGTTACAAGGAGTAAATCTAAAGCTTACTTCCCAAATGCATTCCCAGGTGACAGTTCTAATGTTTATGGAGTCCCTATGACAGCGTTCCCACAACAGCAATTGTTTATGCCTTTGGAGCTGCCTGTCACTGCAGGGGAAATTTGGAAGAGTTCATTTTATTTTCAAAGGAACTTGGAAACCATAATGCTTGATTTGGGCTCCTGGGTTTTCCACAGAACTCAGTGTTCAACAGAGGTAGCCACTTTCAGCTTCTCTGTGGGAACAGCTGCATGTTGAGACCTCTTTAAAACCTTAAGAACTGCTATTAGGTCCTATATTCCCATGAAATGTCTGTTGCAATGTTCAGGCTGGGCTTGTTCACAGATTTTTGAAAGGACTCTTAAACAAATTGCAGTTAATTTATGCTTTTGAACAGGAACTCTGTGGGATTTCCAGATTTTTGAAATTTGGCTAGTTTTCTGTTTGCTTCTGTACGTGGATCTATGCAGGCATGAGGTTCATAGATATGAAAATATGAAAGCTGTAGCATAAGGAATTATTTTTATCAGCCCTTGTGCATGGTGACTTCCAGTCTGACATACATTGCACAACGTACTTTACATTGCACTCAGTCTTTCTAAAATACCACCTCCTGGAGAGTATGCTTGAATAAAAACTCTCCAAACTCATTCAGCTTCAAGGGACATCCTATAGGAAAAGTTGTGGGTTTTTTCTCCTAATGATACCAATGCAATGGAGCACTAAAAGGGAGAAAAATACTTACGAACAAATCCTGTTGAGGTAATGGCTTGGGAGAAATGTCCACCCCAGCAGGATGCAGGAATGCGTCCTAGATGTACTTAACCTGGTATGTGCAACTGTGTTTACATAGCAAATCAAAGAAGATTAGCTTCTGTACACAAGGTCCAAGGAAATCTGAACCAGGGGAGTTATGCTTACTTGAAGAATACAGCACAGTGAGCTTTTTATGATTAAAGATTACTCTGAGGACTTTCCCACAGATCAAACTCTTAGCCTCAACTTGAGATATAGGTATAAAATTTATTCAAATGCCTACTGTCTGAAATCTTTTTAGTTTATCTAAATATGTATCATTCCTCTGCTTTTGTCCTAGTATCAATAATATTAATTTTGCCATCCAAAGAATGGTTGTGACTTTCTTTTGAAGCCAGAGTATTAGATGCAAGTTTACAAAACTGAACATTTGCAAAATATACTTAGTTTTGAGTCTTGTAATTTCTTGTGTTCTGAAAATGTTTTACAGAGAGGTCCCACTGAAGCGGGTCACCATCAGCAGTAAGATTCTAGTGCTGATGTAGCTTTATCTCAGAGAGAGAGAGAAAAGCCAGGCAATAAAATGGGATTATCAGTGGAAATGAAAACATTCAGAGGAGTGAAGCATAAGAGTAAACAGTCTCTCTCACACGCCCTCAAAAGAGGATCTTTCAACTGGGCTTCAGATAAGGAAACATTTCCACCAGAGGTAGAGATTATTTCTTCTATATAGAAAAAAGAATTGGGTGAGTTGAACTGTGGGTCACTTGACCCCAGACCTCACTGTGGCATAGGTCTGATTTTGTCCTGAGCAGGAGCAGACCAGGGAATGAGACTATACACAGTCCTTGTGGAGCCTGGATATCCCTCCCTTTCTGAGTCAGAATGGTTGAAGCCCTGGCTCTTAATATTACTCAACAACGGAGCAGCTAAGATCCAGATCCAGATGGGGATCTATGCCGCATGATTTGAATCCCCTTTATTCCTTAGGGCACTGTAGCATGCTGTCACACTTTTGCTTTTCCATGTTACAGTTACTTATTTGCGAGTCATGCAATTCTGTCAGATCACAGCCCACTTTCTTCTCTCCTGATGAAGTCTGAGAATAGTGATTAATGTTTTATGTTTTGCTGTGCCCTGAGTTGCCGTGGGAATGAACTCGAGGTTGCAAATCTAGTGAAGTATCCTGTCTTGTGGAACAGAGAGCAGGAAGTGATGATACTGTAGGCAAGAAGCCTTCTATGATAAGTTTAGGTCAGCCTGGCCCTCCTGGTACTTCCTATCTTGTCTTTCAGTGCATCAGGAAACATTATTGGAACTTGCTCTGACTAGGAATTATTTGCTGCTTAAATATGGAGATCAGAGCCTGTTTTCCTATGTGCTTTTTAAAATAATGGCTGTGAAATTCTTGTTGCTTACTGACTGAAAGTGTTTTAATTACAGAAAAAGGAAATATATATTAATAGACCCAAAAGCAAAAATATGTGGGACAAAAATTCAATAACTGCTCAGAAAAACACGAGCACCTTCCTTTGTAGCCCAAGAGACAGTGCTCTGTAGTGGATGAACTGAGAAGAAGGTGAAACCAGAGCAATATTAGAGTGATGCTTTCATTGTTAAACTGTCAAAACACCAGTAACCTGCAGTGTAGGAACTTCCCAGGGCAGGGGTTGTGTCTTGACCTTTGTGGTTTATAGCCAGTGGTCCTCACTTCCTTCACATTTAATATGCTTCAAAGTTATACAGGATTTTGCAGACTGGAAGAAATGTCTCATTCTGCATAAAGCTATTAGAAAGGGTGGTGCAATCTCTGAACAGCTACTACTATTGTTTCCTAATCGGTGATACTGCCAATTCTGTAGGAAGCTGAATTCTTCCTGTACAAGCATTTCACATACTTTGTACCTTAATATCCACCGTGCTCAGAAAAATGACTTCCTGTCCTGGGATGGGCTTTTTTTTTTGTTATTCTTTGGGCACATGAAAAGGCTGGAAAACTGTATGGATAACACCATTCCTCAGTGTTGTCCTTTTCCAGAACCCTGTGGTGGGCAGGATTGTGCTGTGAATTTCTCCTGCCTTGTGTTTGAGCCCTGCCTACAATTTATAGGAGAAGGATGGAAGTCCTGACATTTGGAACACAGCAATGCCTATTGCTTATTTCCCAGTAGAACTTTTGACTTAAAAGATTTAGATGCTTTTCTTTATTAAATGGAGTGAATACTTCAGTGTTTTCAACTCAAAGCCCATCAACAAATCTCCATATTTTGTCAAGGGGCCCAGCTGCCAATTCTCAGTGGAAGTGCTGTTAGCAGTGGTGGTAATCCAGCATGGTGGTCTAAGAAAAGGATAGGAGCCAGACATTTGTGTTCAGGCTCCAGTGTTCTCTCTTGTATTTGGCTACAGTCACCAAACCCAAAGCTTTTTAAAAATGTCTCTGTTTTGTGATAAACACAACCATCACCCCAGAATCAGGATTACTTTGCTTTTGAAAATGCTACTTACCTTTGTGCCCGTGTTTCTTATCTGCCAGCTCTCAGTGATGCTGTATTTCTTAAAACAGGCTCAGTTGGTTGGTTAACATTTGCAGTGCAATGGTTAACTCTAAGAAAGTAAGTGTGAAGATGGTAGACTAGGTTGTTGATTTTGGTCTGTACTTGCAAACTTAGACTAGGAAAAGGCATACAAAAAAGGATTGTATATTTGAGGCTTTAATCTCTGCCATTGAATCTCCATCTCTCTCTCCCTCTTATGCACATATGTCCCCAGGCTTCATATTCTCTGCTCTGGCTCCCAGATCATCTCCCTTGTCACCACAGTGGCGTTTGGCAATCCCTGAGGTGAGAGAGGGAGCTGAAAGTGTGCTGTATGGTGTCCTGCAGCTCTGCCCCAATACAAAACACATTTCCCACTTACAGGATGCTTTTTCACGTCTCCCATTCTTGAATGTTCCCTCTCCCCCTACCACCACAGGACAGCACTACCTGTCCTTTAAGAAAAGTTTCATATTCAGATTACTAATTTTAACCTGATTATTGTTTGTGAAACCAATAATTGGAAGAAGCCAGTTATTGGTTAACAGCTTTAGTGGTAAATCAGTTCCAGCAGCTTGCTGCGTTGCTGCTAGCATGAATCCACGTGCTTCTCAGCTAGAAGCTCTCGTCTCTCTCTTCTCCCCTCTCTCTGAGATCCTTTGCTGGGTCCATATGGTGTTAGGGATGTTAGCACTTCAGAGGAGCGTTTCAGTATACAGTTATGATTCTAATTTTTGGCGTCAGCATTTTATTGCAAGTTGTTGCCTGGCTGGAGGCGTGAGAGAGTGGGAGCAGAGAGGGTTCTCGACCATGTGTGAAGCAATGAGATGGCAGGCAGCAGTAGCAGAACTAATACAATAACTTCTCTCTGGAACATAAAAATGGTGTCTGGGGCAATCTCTTTGGCCCTTAATCTCTTGCTAGTCAATGTCTGTTGCTAGCTGAGGGGTTTATAGCATGGACCATGACGGTTTTGCTGGGAGGAAGGGTTAGGATTTCAGCCACAGTGAAAGTTACAACTCAGGTTAGTAGCATGTGAAATGTGTTTGTCTGGTATAAAAAAAGTATGAAATCTAAACCTATGTTTGAAGGTAAGACCTATTCTAGGAACTGATGCTCATTTTCTGTACTGTTTTGAGTTTGGTTTTCACATAGGTCTAAAAATGTAATGATGGTGTAAGCAGATGTTTTTCTATGATAATACAAATTAAGCTCCTGATATGAAGCAATTTGGGTTGTATTTTATATTAAGCAGAAATTGTAACTTAGAAGTAAGGGCAGGAAATGCAACCATGCTTCCAAACAAAGCCAGTAATAATTGTAAGAAATTGTGTGAAATTACTAGTAAACAGCAAAAAAGCAGGGTATTATCCTCTGATTAACAATTACAAAACCTGGAGATGCAAAATTAAAAAAAAAAAAAAGAGAATGTAAACATGTCAGGGATGAGTATCATAGAATGGTTTGGGTTGGAAGAGACCTTAATGACCATCTAGTTCCAAGTGCCTTGCCATGGGCAGAAACACTTCCCACTAGAGCAGGTTGCTCAAAGCCCCACCCAGCCTGGCCTTGAACACTTCCAGGGACGGGGCATCCAAAACTTCCCTGGGCAACCTGTTTCAGTGTCTCACCATCCTCACAGAAAAGAATTTCTTCCTAATACCTCATCTAAGCCTACCCACTTTCAGTTTAAAACTGCTACCCCTCGTCCTATCACTACACTTTCTGACAAAGAGTCCCTCTCCACCTCTCCTGTAGGCCCTCTTTAGGTACTAGAAGGCTGCTATAAAATCTCTCCGTAGCTTTTTCTTCTCCAGGATGAACCCCAACTCTCTCAGCCTGTCTTCATAGAAGAGGTGCTATGCTCAGGTTTAGACTTTGTCCTGAAGTGATCTTGTTGTCGTAGCCTTATAATATCAGGCATTGTTACCATATACACAATTTCAGACACAGCTTTCCCTAATGAAGCACTGATGTACCATCATTTGTGGGAAAACCAGAATAACAGAGATTGACTAGGACACAAAGGGACCAAAAGCGTCAGACTGACTTAGCATGGAACCAAGTCTGATCCAGCTGAATTTATTAATTCCATTCCAAAACCAGCCCTGCTAAGCATAATCTGGTCACTTTGTGATTAAGTGGCTCCCTGTGTAAGATATTTCCCTGCACTTTGGGTCATGCTGGGCTTCTAAATAATAAGAACCAGAGCAGCCCTGTTGTGTGGGCTGAGGGAGCGAGCACAGGTATTCCCTGAGGAGGTGGCTGAGGGCTGGATTTGCTGGGCTGTTGTATGCTGAAGCCTCAGAAAGGTTCCTGAGGGGCAATACTGGAGAAGTCCCCAGCATGGTCTAGGTGCTAGGTGGGAGTGTGTTTTGTGATTTACTCTTAGGTGCTTGTACCTCCTCAGAGACAACACAGGGAGCCACAGTGCCTTAAATGAGGGCTGGAGACCCCACTTAGGATTGAGGTAGACTGCATGACCTCATGTGTTGCGCTTGCCCGTAAGAGAAATCTTTGTGGTCTGTTAAATTTTGGAAGAGATTTGGGCCTTCCTGAAAGTAGTTAAGGAACAAATGAGTGTACAGAGTCCTTCTGAAGGAGAAATGGATGAGAGTTTTCCATGGAGATGTATTAAAGTCAATTCAAAGTGAACTGGTGACTTTACAGCCCTTGAGGAATGTACCCAAGGTCATTTGTTTTGCTCAACAAGATTGTGTATAAAATATGAAAATGTGTACATGACCTTCTTTTAAGCGGCTGTGATTTATTGCTGCCAGAACCATCAGGGAATCAAGATGAGTTTATGAAGAAATCAATGTTATGTGGGATTGCAAAATGATGTTAGGTCTGATGAATCCTTTCTGAAACCCTTTAACCACAAGAAATCTGCTGCTTTGCTCAGATGTTGCAGAGTGCATATCCCATCCACTCTGATTCCCAAAAGCCTTAGGTCTCTAAATAATTTTCAGGAAGGTGATGCATGGCTTTTTTTAGTATTAGTGTTTGTGTTTTCTGCAGTCTTCTGCGTGCACTTAGGTTTTGTTGTCACGATATCTTTTAGTTGCTGAGAAACTTGAATGATGCTGGGTTTATTTTCTTTGGCAGCACAAAACATCCCAATTTACTTTTTTTTCAGATTATTCAGTAAACTGTATTTGCCTTGCTCTGCTAAACATGCTTTAATTTGAAAGCAACTATGTTCTTTCATATTTATAGTCTGACAAGCCCTATTCCCATTTTCCTTGGCCATCTCGATACTTTTGCTTTGCAGCTGCTGTCTTCACATTGTAGTTCTGAAGCAGGTAGAGGAATACTGGGGAGAACTAAAATGTTTTTATTTTTTTTTTGCTTCAGAAGATACTGTTAATTGGCTGACACTAAAAAGTATATGGGTCAGCACAGCCTTCAAATTGTACTACAAGTACCTGTGTTTGTGAAGTTACCATAGCATGACTTCTAATTTTCATTGCCTATTGGTGTTTCCTACAGTATAGGACTAAATCGCTCTGATGTTTATAAATTGGGTTTTTTTTCTTCCTTTTCACTGTGTGCTTTTGTGAAGAACTAGTGCATCAAGCAGCATGCCTGAAACTTGAGATACCTCAAGCAGATGTTGTTTTCCAAAAGTACTGAGGTCTCAATCTCAAGCGTGCTGGGAGATTTGAAACAGGGGCCCAAAAATTACAGATTACTTCCAAAAATCTTTAATGGATTTTGACCTAAGTGGAGTTTTGAACTATCCAAGAACTTTCTTATACACAGGTGTCGTGGTACATAAATTACCAAATGCCTCTGACTTGTTGGTAAGCAATAAAGTGACCTGCTTTGTACTGTGCAGAGCTACCTTTTGTGGAGGTTGCCACCACTTTGGGAGTGCTAGCAGGTAGTCAGTCCTCATTAGATAAGTGTGATTGAAAGTCCCCATTAGGCAGACGTAACACAGCTAGTGGGTGTCGCACAGAGTTCGGTGACATGGCATATACGCAGCCAGGGGAACGTGCTGCAGCCTCAGCACAGAGATGTCCTGCTGTAAGGCTGCCTG
Organism: Jacana jacana; assembly: GCA_013400555.1. Taxonomy (NCBI): domain Eukaryota; kingdom Metazoa; phylum Chordata; class Aves; order Charadriiformes; family Jacanidae; genus Jacana; species Jacana jacana. The sequence goes on from VZTM01029784.1 coordinate 89,284, forward strand.
GAATCAGACCTCCTTTCCATCTGTTGAGCCACAGCCATGCCCCACTGCTGTTCCTCACCCACCCTCAAAACCCACTGGCATTTGTGGTTGGTTGGTGGCAGTAACCTACATGACCCTGTGCCAAACCTGCCTCTTGCTTTCTCCTTGCTGGGACCATCAAAATATGGTGAGGCTTTATTAGGCTTTGGAGTTTCGGTGTCTTCTCAGCTCTCCTGCATCTGTCAGGGAAACCACCCTGTCGCTCCTCCACTATAGCACCCTGAGAACAGGAGAATGCTCCCCAACAGCTCAAATGATGTCTGCTTATGATAATGTTCCTACCAGAGGTGCCGGCTGAAAGCCTTTGCCAATAAAACTGTCTTTGGTAGCATGTTTCCCTTCTAACTAGAAGGGGAGGAGGGTGACATTTCTTTCCCACAAGCTTCTGGCCATGAGGCTTAAAATAGGCAGGATTTCCCTTGCTTCTGGTAAAAAATGGTCAAGATTATGTATGACAGAGCTGTTCTGTATGGTTCATGTTAATTCTATATGCATCTCAGCTTGATATAAATCTGGCCTGACTCACCATTACTTTGTGGTTGTGTATGACAGACAGGGTTTTCTTTTTCTCAAAACAAACAAACACCCCCCTCCACCCCCACCCCCCCAAACGATTAATTAGAAAAACTTTGTGCTCAGACAAGATTGATCATTTTAGTAAAAGTTTCCAAAGTGAATCAGATCTTGTAATGTTTATTATTATTGCCAAGCATTATTATTATCACCATCTTTTTCAGTCAAGCCCATGAGTTTATTTCAGTTCTATTTTCAGATTAAAGTCTTTGCCTTGGGACCTTAATTTGAAAGTTGTTTTTTTTTTTCCTTTGGGTGTGGTTTGAGAATGTATTGTTCTTCAATAGAGATGAAATCAGTTTAGGAGGTGCGTGGTTCCAGTGTCAGGATTTTGGGATTGGCTTTAGAGTAGAGGAGTTGCTTGGCACCTCACACTGTTTCTTCTCCCTCTGCTCCTACATTGTGCTTGTGCCAACAGAGCAATTGGTGCTGAGGAGCTGATGTCTGCCTGAAAGGTGCTCTACTTTGAACTCTATATCTAATCTGTTCCTTTCTGTAACTGGATAGAGTGCAGTAGGTGCACTGCTGGAGTGGATCTTCCAATACAGTTTCATAATCCAGCTTGTGAGCCCTGGGGCTGTTGGAAGTGCAAGCCAAAGCATGATGAGGACATTGGATGTGGGATGATGAGGGCATTTTTTTCAAAGGCTTACTCCTGATTTGAATTGGAAATTCCTGACATGTTACACTTTATGTGAATACCCCTCACATGGTTAAATCTTCAGAAATGCAGCTGTACTCTTAGGCAAACATAAGCGTTATGAGACTTTACACAGTAAAGTATCTCATGGGCAATTTGTGTCAGTTCAAAATGTGGACTAATTGTCACCCATTCAGTGATTTTCAGTAGTAAGTTTTTCAAAGCCACATGCTGTCTCAGTGTTGGCTCCTTTTTTTAGCTGGTTTTAGCTGGTCTGGATTGTCTGCGGGTTGCATTACAGCCTCACTTCTGTGTAAACTCTACTTTTGCCCTGTTTTCATTTATCACCTGTAAAATAGTCCCTTACTTTCTGAAATAAAAGCATGGTAACACCATGATGTGTCTATTCACCACAGCCCAACTTTTAGGAGCAAAAGGTGTCCTGTTAAATTCAGGGTTACCTTCATCTGGGAGTCACCAGCGTAAGCAGAGCTACAAATCCAAAGAATGTAGTATTGTATTGGCCATATTTTTCTGTGTCTGTATGTTTATAAGAAAGTATGGTCTTGTGTGCTTGGATGTTTCTAGTATGTTAAATGCCTACAACAAACAACCATTAACGAGTTTTAAAACTGTGATGCCTATTCAGTCCACTCAGTGCTCTTGAACGTGAGCCAACATTAATTCAAGCCCAGTTGATCCTAATAAGTAACTAAGACCCCATTTCATAAACATGCAATTCTAGCTTGTTATTTCTGGCACTGCCATTAAGCAAAAGTCTCTACGCTCAGAACGACAGAATTAAGGGATTAGGGATAAACTGAAAATCACGAATAATTCACAATTTCTTCCCTCCTCTTCTCCCCACCAAAGGCAACTCTAGTGGGGGTCAGTAACTGCTCTCAGTCATACACCCTTTCTTCTGTGAGTTGCGCATGTGAGTCTGACCTGCCAGGGCAACGGGGTTTGGTCATTTGAGTGGAGTCTGTGGGATCATGTATAAGATCTGATACTTTCTATTCCCTTCGTAGGATCACTAGGACAAAGCACCGACGCCTGCACTAAAATCTATTACTTGTAGTCCGTCCTGAACAGGGATCTTTAGTGCCTCTCTTTTGTATGTTGTCCCAATACACATTTCTTTTGAAAAGAAATCTATGACATTTCAAAAGAATCTGTTACGTTTGTTACTAAGATGCAATAGTTGTCATTTCTTGCCTTGGTCCTTCTGGTAATCTGGAACATGTGTTATATTTAAGGTCTGTGTTGCTATCACAGTCCTTTGCTCAAACGCTAAGCCTTCTTGCTGATGCTGCAATGTTCATGTAAAGCTGTTGTACTGTTACATTATTTCAAAATTAAAAAAAAATCTAATTAAATTAAAAATTGGGGTACCAGTGCCCTTATAGACTTTCTGTCTTTATTCAGTGTCAGTGAATGGCTGTGCTGCTTGGCAGCCCACATTAATTTTTCTCAAGTGGTTGCTGATGTCGTTATTGTTCTGGGCTTTCTTTTTTCTTCATGTACAATTGTTATTTTTATTGAAGTGTGTGGGGAGAACGCTGTGCACACAGCTGTCTGAGGAACAAATTCAGAAAAGGCCAAGTCTGTTTATAAGAGAAATCAGGTGTATTGCCATCAAGTTTTGGGTCAGTAGCAGGGCACCAAGTGACTTAGCTTTCTTAAAAAATAGACTGAGGCTTTTAATTTCTGAACAGAACAGGGGAATGCGTGCAACCCACAGAGGCTGGAGTCTCTCCAGCCCTATCTAACATAATGAGAGAATTCTTTGTGAAATGCATAAAATGATGACATTTTAGTGGTGAGTGAAATATTTGATTACTTTTTCCATAACCTAAAATAATTGGAATGTTCTTTTGCAATCCTGTTCCCGGTGAGGACTAGGAATGTGTAACCTCACCATATATCTACCTCAGAGATATCTCCAGGGCAGTGTGTGGTGATATGGAAAAATGGGTTGAAAAGTCTTTTATAGGCCCCAAGGAAAAGTTAAAGGCATTTTAATCTCAGAAAACATCCAGAAGATGAATTCAGAGCCATTACCACAAGTCTGAGGATGGTCTGGGCAAAGCTTGGTGAGCATTGTGGTGAACAATGAGATAAGGGCAAGCATCCAGCGTGGTCTGGCATGTCCCTGTGGCCTTTTGCAGAAGAGGAGAAGAGACACACTCCTGGATGGTGTCTGGTCCTGGTGTGGCTGACTGACTGGCAAAATGATGGCTGGGTCCTGAGCTGCCTCTTTTGTCTCCTTTCGGTGCACCCTGCTGCTGCCACCATCCTAAAGGGGCTGGTGTGATTTCTTCTTAAGTTTGGACATGGAGAGCTCAGCCCTGTAGGTAGCAGGCAGAATCTGGTTGTGCAAGTTTAGTACTAGATCCCTTACAGGGTTGATGCTAAAAGGATGGTGTATTCCCAAGGAGTTTTACAGTGAAGGGTGGACAAATGGAAAGGAATAAAATTGTAGTTGCTCCTGGCTGAGGGCTGATATGGCTACAAGATATTGAGGTCTGTCTTAGTTCTAACAATCATTAGTATTTATCAGTGTGTGAGGAATAAGTGAATGATACAGAAAGGATTTTGGTACTTGCAACACAGAGGAGATTTTTAACATCATGTAATATCTCTGGCTAGCAGGAGTGGTGGGTTAGCATGGTCTTTCACAGCAACTGTATTTGGTATGTTGAGAGGCATGATTTAGCATTTCAGCAGTGGTAAAGAACAATTAAAATCTATTAAATTGGTCCTTGACATTCAGGACATGTATGCTCCTGCAGCAATAGGAGCACTCCTAGGTACTATGTTAGGGTTTAGTATTTGATGTATGGAGACACTGAGCAGTTCTGACATAAGACAGGTCCAGGCACAGAAGAAAAGGATAATTTCTGCTCTGTGAAAATGGGCATGCAGGAAGAATCTCATGGGCTGAGATTCCCAGTATACCGAGAGCTGAATTGGTGTGTGAAACAGGAATAGACAGGCATAGAATCATAGAAATGTTTTGGTTGGAAGAGACCTGTGGGATCACTGAGTCCAACCATCTGCCCTACTCTACAAGTTCTCCCCTACACCATATTCCTCAACATCACATCCAATCTACTCTTAAACACAGTAGGTAGTATCTCTTTGAACAGCTTGATATTGCTTTAAAGGTAGGCCCAATCTTTCTACTCTCAGTAACATCATATCACTGCTAGCAGAGCACTATGTATATTTAGTTGCTGAGGACAGAATATATATTGCTCAGCATGACTGTTTTCTCACACTGTTTGTGTATAGTTCTTTCATGTTTTATTTTGTGCAAACACAGAAAGACAGTTTCTCAAAGAGTGGTTTGCAACTGGGCTGTGTTGAGACGGCGTTTCATGAGGACACACACTACCCTGAGTGGCTGTTTCTCATGTAAAAACATTAAGCTGTTTAAAGCTGGACCAGTTTCATTGATGACTTGGACCATCAATAGTCTGGTGCAAAGGAGCTAATATCTGTAAGAGGTTGAAAGATTGGAAAGGGGTGGTAGGAGTTATGCATTGACAGAAGATGAGCCAGGCTACATGATGCCTGTTTGCCAAATTAATTATTTGTTTCAATATTTATAAAAATGAATAGGAAACAGATGGTAGAAATAGAGATGCCTGTCAGGTTTTTCTAATGCAGAAAGGAGAAAGAGTGAAAGGAAATCAGAATCCCACCATAAGAGGGGAACAGGAAATTAAAATGTCAGACAACTGACAAAACTGCAGGACCACACACAAACCTAAAGAGGTTTCTCATAGGATCTCTAAAGCATTTTAAATTTAAGTCTCCTCTCTTTTGCCACCCAGAAATCAGAATAAAGATTTTTAAAAAAATAGAAAAAAGAGGGAAGTCAAAACACATGCTCAACCCAGTCTGTTAGAATACAGTATATTGAACATTTCTTTGGAAATATGCCTGAGTAGTTTGGAAAGGCATTACTGTAATATCTAGTAAGAAGACATAGAGGAGATGAGAGGAGGTGGGGGAGTTCCTGGCTCATGTTTTGAGTTTGATGGTATACACATCCTTGTCTTTGGCAGTAGGAATTATTTGTCTTTATTCTGCAAAGACTGTGATGTGATGGCTAAATGTCTTGTGGACTAGGGTTACAGGGAGCTTTGGGTTAAGGTAGTGATGTGAGAGATGGGGGCGAAGAAGTACTGTTGGGTAGAGGCAGCCTTACAGTAAATGCTACACCTAGAACGTTAAGGGGGAGATGGAGGAAAATAAAGGGTAAAAGGATAGGAAGCTTTGATGTTGAACAAATTTGGTGGAAATATACCAGGTGGGGCAGGGATCCTGAATCCATGTGTGATTCTGACAGTCCCCCTACAGCCAGCACACAGCAATGTATTCTCCATGCCTGTCAGCAGAAGACAGTCCTGAAATGCCAAGTTACTCTTTGCAAAAATCTGTTTGTGCTGCATTATTATCTGAAACAGCTGAATTTGGAATGAGGTTGTGAATCCAGATAGGGTTACTCGTCTCTTCCCCCTCTCAGAATTGCTTCTGGTTTTTAGCATCCATGGAAGCACAGGGAGATACGTACTTTGTCCATCACCCTTCCCAACTGGGGATGGTTTGCTACTGCTCTAATAATCTCCATTTCTTTAGCTGCCCATAGCTTATGACTCTTCATATTCAGCAATCATCACTGAATAAGAGCTGTCTGCTGACCTTTCCTTCAACAGTAAATTCTGAGCCAACTGTGCTTCTCTGCTGAGATACGGATGTTTTTCTGTCTGTCTGTCTTGTGGTGGGGTTTTCTATGTCTCACTTTGACTTTGGCCAAGTGCCTCACAAGCTATGGACTCTGAATGTCTGCCTTATTTGTACAAAAATGTAGGCTTTTCAGTTGGCTTGACCTCCCAGTAGGTTTCCTACTCTCCTTGGACCGTGTTTCTGCCTTGCCAGTATTTGTACTATTTTGTTTTCTCTCTTTCACATATAAGAGTTCACTGATCTCTCTTCCATCCCCAATAAAAAGAAGATTATTTATTTATTTATTTTATGCTAATTGTGCCCTAGCCCTTCTGCTGATGTTTGATATTCATCTCAGGAACAAGACATTTGCAAGTTCATATTCACACCAGATCAGCAGATGCTGCTGCTGAGGATTGTATTGAAACTTGTAAAATAGCTTACTTCAATCACAAGTATGGTCTGCTTCACAGAGCTATTGCCCACTACATTTTAGCATAGGCTGACAAGTTTAACCCTTTGCAACCAGCAGGATCTATAGACACTCCCTGAGAAACAGTCTATTGTATCTTCATGTTTCAGAGGTAGACTTTTCAGGTCAGCATTGGGGGATATAACAAAAATTTTGGAGGCAAATGCTCGTCCCTCAACTGCATCAATAAGATTAATGGTGACCACAGTCCACCAGTAAAACGACTTTTTATGCACCATCTCTTCCTCCAGTTAACAACTGGTAAAACACACAAACAAAATGAGGAGCAAAACTTGGCATGGTGGAGTCCTTGGTCAATGTCAATAAGGTGCCTGCCAAGAAGATGGATTTTGTGGTTTCCTCTGTACTGGCTTTCAAAAGGAGAAGTGTTGGAAGGAGAGGAGAAGTAAGAATCCAGATCAGTGGTGCAGCAGTTCAGGGACAAGTGGAGTGTTGGATGGACCCATTCTTTATTTGCCTGATGGTCTAAAATGGGAACTTTCCATAAATGCATGTCTTTATATCGCATTTGTGTAAACAGATAGTCTGGAATCAGGCAATAGATTTGTTTTTAGCTGGATGCTAGAAGGAGGAGGAGTTAGCATTTTTCCCGTTTGCTTTTCTCTCCCTTCTTCCAAACACTGTAAGCTTTAGCAGGTGCCTCATTTGGCAGATAGATATCTCTGGAACCTAGTGTTTTCCAAAGGATCTGAACTGAACTTGTCAACTCATCTGAAGTTACCATTTAGTAACCATGTGAAGGAGTATGGGACGTACAAGTGTGAGTTGTGACTAGGTGTCAATGTCTTTGCTGATCACTGAGTGAGATCAGACCCACCTTTGAAGCAGGGTACAAAGGATTTTTTTTGTACAATTTTAACCTACTTTTCATCTGACACTACTTCCATTAAAGCCAGATTTAAATTAATCCCAGGGGATACTCCAAAGATGATTTGTATTTGGTCCACTGAATTTGTGACTTAAAGGCTAAAAAGATGACATACATGTTACAGAAATGTTGCCTATAACTGACTGGAGAGGAAAAAGAGACCCATCCCTTGTTCCCAGCATGTTCATCTCTGTGGGGATTTCCCCATATCATTTATTTTTTCAAGGATCTGACTAAAGCTAATGGCCAGCCTGGAATAAATCTTAAAGATATTTTCCTCCTTTTCTCTCCACTTGCTTGAAGCCTGAAATGTGTTGTCCTGCCTGTCCCCCACTAATGGGCTGCGCTTACCCACAGAGAGTTGCCACTGTGATGGATAAGAGTGACATGACTGAAGCTCAGTCCTGTGGAGGAGAAATGCACTGTTGTACAGGGGAAGAGAAGGATCAGCATCAGCACAATATCCAAGGAACTGATGTCTTTTTCAGAGTTACACTTACTCTTTCATACCACTTCCTTCACCTGCAAGCCTCGCAAAACCCAGCCTCTGGTGGGCTGCCTCCCTTTGCATCAGTCCCCATCTTACCACACAGCCTCTGCTGTCTGTGTGGTCTTTGAAATTCACACGGCTTGGTGGCAACCAGTAGGGAGGGAAAATAACGTGTTTTATTTATTTAGAGTCAAGCACAGTTTAAACTCCATTCTAAATAAATAAAAACTCTTAGCCAGATTTATATAAATAAAAAAGCAGATTTCCCCCTCTCTTTTGGCTGCTGTTGAACAGCATCAGTTTCAAGACCACACAAGGAGCTGTGTCGACAGCTCTGAAATGTGTGGTGGAGGCAAAGGTAGGAGGGGTAGGAAGTACCTTCATAACTTGCTTTGGATTTCTAATGCATGGAGGTCCTCTGTGTACATAAAGGAGTCTCCCTGACACTGTGGTGGGTTAAATGGCTAGAATAAAACTGGGAGCATCTTATGTCTCTACCAGAGGACTATTTCTACAAAAGACCAGTTTTTCTTCAGATTGTTCTCTACTAAGTCATCTGTGTGAATGGTAGGACTAGGTGGCACAGCTAAGCACTACTGTCTCAGTCTTTTAGTGTAGCCTAGAGTTGATAGCGCACCCATAAAAGCAGTGGTTTGAGGAGAAATATTTTATTCTTAGGAGGCTGATCACATTTGGCCTTTGGGGATTGAGTCTGCTTTACGCAAAGGTTCCCATTTCCCATCAAATGGTGCTCCCACACAGGTGCTGACAGAGCCGTGTCTCCTGTTACAACCATCACAGGGAAACCCCAAGCATGGTTTCATTTTCTTGGGAATGAAACGTATTATGTCTGCACAAGTTTTCAGATCTCTCTTCACTTTCAGACCTGCCAAGCTATCAGGAAGGGTGACAAGCAGCTGCTATGTGGAGCACCTGGGTTTTGTTACTCCAGATGAGAGATTATAACAGGCCTTAAATAGACATATGCCTAAGCAGGTTCTCCTCAGGACAGCATTTACCCCACTGATCATGGATGAGGGTGGGCTGGAGAACACAGTTCTGTTGGTTGCAAGACTAGACTGAGAATAAGAAGGGCCCAATTAATGATTGTTATTTTATGACTGGTCAGAGGCCACTACAATTATGACCAAAAAAATCAGAGAAACAGTCTTGCAAAGCAAAGCCTTGCTCACAGTTCATTACCTCTTTCATATTCTGAACCTCCTTGGGCTGGCGGACAAAATGACCAACAGATGTTAGTCACATTGAGGAAAAAATTCAAAGAATATTTTTTTAAACATATAATTTTATAGCTTACTTTACCCACTTTATATATTAATTTAATGTTATGTGTGGTTATATATCACACAATACTTTTGGATTGTCTTGTTCTGTTAGTAAAGCATCATTTAACATTTTTCTTCCTACTTAATGATGCAGGTAGGGTCACACCTTGTCATAGGCAGTGGTATCAGAACAGCACAAACTTCTAAACATCTTCAAAAAGCCCTTATCCTTAAGGTAGCACATCTGTATTGGTCTATGGTCCGATTAGCAGTAAAATGTCATTTTTCTTTGCACAGATGAAGTCATCATCCTACTTCTGCTGTGACAACTTGCTTCAACTGCTAAAAACCTTTGACAAAGCAAATGGTCCCAGCCTGCTCAACCCAGAGATGTGAAGAGTTTCTCTTCTGGCTCCAGCTGGTGGTGGCTTAGTGAGTCTTTTTCCTTTGAGAACTGCTTGCCTTAGTAGAAAGAGCATACATTTTGAAAATGCTACTTGATGCATGAACACAGATGGTGTGGCATGGGCTCACACCGACTGCCAGTATGGATTTCAAGATGCCCCAAATTATTCCACGTGCAGGGGAGTAGATTAAATTTTTATCTGTGCATATTACAATTTCAGAAAGAGATGCTGCATTTTGAAAACCCAAACGTAGGAAAGCTAGGAGAGATCATGCAAAGTACTTTCAAACATGAATTGTATTGATTTTTTTCATTTTCCTCCTTAGGAAAGAAAAGGTTTTTAATGTATTTTACTATTAAAATACAGTGCCAGTGGCACTATATATGCAATGAACAGCTTTTGACGGTTGTTAAACACCCCAGCCTTGCCTTACCATTTAACCAAGCAATAAGTCATTTATTGCATTGTATCCTGAGTTGCTGTGAAGGGTGTCATTTACTCATCACAGCATTCTAAGTAACTACACCAAAAAGACTCTTCATTTTCACAACAAAGAACAAAAACGATTTACCTGATTTTAAACTCTCAGTAGTAATGTGAGATGTTTAAGACCTTGAAGATAATTTAATGTGTAAGTTTTAATTATTTTCTAAAAATGATAGCTGAGCTATTAGAATTGAAAGGAAAGCAGGTGCTTCTACACCTTTTGTATTGGTGATGAAGAAATATCACACTATCTGGCAAGAATGCTCTTCTGGAGAAATGTTGTGCAAATTTAGAGAAAAAACACCATAAAATTACACATAATAACAAATCTCAGTCTTGAGCTTCTGAGTGAGATGGAGCTGCTATTCCATTTTAAACATTTTAAGGGAATTCAGTGTAAATGTTAGCTCTGAAACATGAAAGAAATTCCGAAGAAGAAAAAAGAAAAGCCTATGGGAAGTTATGTTTGAGGAGAAGAAACAGAATAATCTGTTTAACTGTAGGCAGGCTAATCTGACACTGAAGAAAAATCATTGAAATCTTCTTAGGGCATACAGTTAGCTGAAGGTTATAAAGTAATTGTTGCCAATGAAGATAGTTTTTTTTAAACCTGCTCTTGCTAAATAGCTAGATTAAATTTAAAATACTGTTGGTAAAGTTAAATGTGATGACAAGCTGCTCATTTAACAGATTAGATTAAGATAATTAGTAGGAGATAAAATCACTCATTCCATATTGCAAGGATTAAAGGTATTTTGTAAAAAGTATCTATAAAATGGTTATCATCATCACAAGGGTAGAAAGGGTTTTTGTTTTTTTTTTATTCAGAAAGTCAGCCAGGCTGATTGCGGGCCCAGTGCTGTTCAATTGCCCCTTTTCTTCCAGTTATTTGGAAATACATGTGAAGTTATTAGAAAAATATCCTGATGTAATCACACTTCTTTCTGGTAGGACTTTTTTTGCTAACCAGGGGTGACTGTTTGATGGGTATGCTTGGAAGAACAAGCATTTTATCACAATCAATGCAAGCACAAAGGTTTGTATTTGAAAGGAAGAAGGCCCTGCGTGTCAGATTTGTGCATGCTAGAGATCAGTGGTCCTGAAGTTTTAAAGTTCACGGTAGTCGCCTAAGTTTAAGTTAACCTGAGCTTTTAGGCTGCTTTTAAGAGCATGACTTGAGTATTGTATGAGAAGGGGAGGGAATATTGCGTAGGATTGGGGAGGTGTTTATCCTCATAGGTAGGAATAATGAGCTATTTATTAGAAAAGCAAGTTAATTTCTGGTGCCTTTTAGGAAAGGGGATCACAAACTGAGGAAATATGGGAAAAATATCCTGGGAATGCTCTGAGGGTCTCTCAGTGCTGTAGATATTTGAAAGTCTCATGTATGCAGTATATAACTTATATCTATAGTGCATAATATATACCAATATTTCTGGTAGTGTAATTTTATTTATAAAAATGTATGTATTTGTATAAAGCAGTATGTATGTATATATATGTGTGTGTATGTTTGGGAGGTTTGTAGTAATGTATCTTCTTCTAGATTACAACATTGTCCATGTAAGAATCTTAGCTATTTAAAGGAGCAAAAGAATTGTTTATTAAGATGTCGTAATTCATCTTGCTTTACCTCACACAATATTTTTATGCTTAAAATGCAGCGGTATCTGGAGTGACTAGCATTGTGTAAAAAACTATAGCTCCAGACGAGCTTCACTGATCTCAGTAGCATAAGAGACAGTATAAATTGGCCGTCTAAAACTTAAAGTCAGTCCTAAAATAATTTTAAAAGGTATTGCTATATCTTCTCCTCCTCTGCACTGCATGTAACCTGAGAGCATCCATGTGGCTAAGAATACAGACTTGTTTTTTCTAAATTGAAGACGTTCTGCTCATACCACTGGAGAAACAAACCAAAAAATAAGGTGACCAGATGTTTAAAAATGTTGAAAGTTCCTTTTTTTGGAAAGGTAGCTACGTTAAATAAACATTAAAATGCTATTTTTTCTATATAACTATTCATTTTAATGGCACCCCAAGAGTTCATCCAAGGGTCTCTGGGTCACTTGGGAGAAAGTACAGTATATTTTGGCTCCACAGTCTTTGACTTGCTACAAAGAGCTAATTCTTCCAATTAATGAAATAAATGTTGCTGATGTAGATGGATTGACAAATTATTTTAAAGGCTAGTTTATTCAAACAGATGGCAAGTCCGATATGACTAGAATGCTTTAAGAGGCCTTCCCTGGCAGGAAAAGAAGCCCTGGGAAGAAAAAGGTGTAGCGACTGTTCGTGCTGGTGGGACTTACCCCTTTAGGTATCTTCTGTCCACAGTGGTGCTGCAACAAAGCTGGGAAGTACGTAGACATTTTTTGTTCTGTAGGGCTTTCAGTAGAGCTTTCTGTTTAGTGCAAAAGCAACCTGTTTGGACAACATAGCAGTGATGAACATCAAGAGCTGGGGTAGCTGTAGGTCTGGGAGTCCCTACTGGGCATACTGCAATTTGATAAGATATTTAATAGAAAAGCAGGTTGATTTCTGGCTCCTGTTGGGAAAGGTGATTATAAACAGAGGAAATGTGGGAAAAGAATTACAGGGATGCTCTGGAGTTTATCAGTGCTTCCTTTATGATCAGATGCTGAAAAGCCAAATAGTGCAAGGAAACTAAACTGAGAATTTCAAGGTTACAAGCCTTGCAAGTAAAAGACTGCATACAGACTATTTCTGTCTTTGGGGCAGCAGCCTGAAATAGCTGCATTCTAAGTCAGTTTGCAACCATTTATGAGAGCGGTTGTATTGCAGGCTTGGTATTTCAGAATAGGATCAGCTCCATAGATTAATGCATTTGTATGCATCAGTAATGTTGAAGGGGTTTATAGCACACCTGAGACCCTCTGTTGGGTATATTGATGTCTGGCTGCAATTTCTGAGCTTTACAACTTTAGTTAACTAATGCAACAGCCTCTGTGTTTCCAGGCAGGAAATAATACTCACTGGCAGCTGTACTGTACATGGTGATGGAAGGTGTGTTTCTGCCTTGATACCTAAAGATATGAAAGGGATTACAAAGAAAAGCTTCTCCTCTCTCAGGGAGCACATCTAGCTCTCATCATGGCAAAACAGAAAAAAAAAATGAGTTGAAGAAGTCAAATGCAGGATTCCCTTTTTGCCTTCTTTGGAAGCAATACTTGAAGCTCTTAGCTGGTGCCCGTCAGCATAACATCAGAGAGCTGTAAGTTGATATATGGTGTGGCNCTGTACTGTATGCAAAAGACAAATGTCACAACTGGGCAGAAAGCAACCACCCCTATAGTGGAATTAACATCCATGGTCTCTGGGTCTAGCTCAGGGGGAATAACAACTTCAAGATGTGGAATTTAACTGGTTTGCTACTGTATGAGCTTTAATGTTAGTTAGCTGTATGAATGGACATCTGTGCAGGACTAGCTAAACCTCCAAATCCTGACTATTCCCTCTATTGGGAAATGCTGGACCTCAGTCTATACAGATAGGTGAGGTTTTTCTTTCTTCCTGTTTATGGCAGGGGAGTTTTTGGAGGCTGTTTTATTTTCAGTCACTTGGAGCTCAAATATGAGCTGTCAACCCACAGAGCAGTGTAATATTACAGATAGCTGGATGTTGTTCACGGAGCCCCAGAGGCCTCTGGTTAAAATATCAGTTTTCATTGTTAGTGAAATTTGATTTTTCTAAAAGAAATATCATGAATATGTGGAAGAAACTGGCTTATCATTCATGTTCTGGTAGTAGCTTAGTCATAAAAACAGGTTGTATTTGCAGTACATGTGGATAACCTCTTATAATGTTTTGCTTACAGAGCCCAGGAGAGAAATCTCAGCATCATGACAATGCAAGACTTTTGTTATTCTTTCTCTTGGGAAAAAGGTAAACACAGAAAATAATTCATTTGTTTTTTTAAGAGGAATATATTTACCTTCCAAGAATTACAACCCTGATTGGTTTGGTTAGTACCATTGGCCTCTCTGCTGCTGCAGAGCATTTGCTTTGTTTCTTAAACAGAAAACTAAATATGGGATATGGTGGTGCAGCTCAAACGTGGGGGATGTGAAGAGTATGGATTTCCATTTAAAAGGCTGCTTTTTCTGGCTGTATCTATAGATAGATGCTAAGAAAGCAGCCGCTGAAGCAGTTTCAGCAGAGAAATTTGCGTGTGTTTAAGTCTTTTTCTTTTTTTTTTTTTTAATTTGTAGACTGAATAAAAGACACTCCCCAATTTCTCCAGCTGTGCTTTGTCCACAGCTTGCTCCAGAATTTCTGTGCCTTCAACCTCATCTCTCGTTCTTTTTTTTTTTTTTTCTTTTTTCTTTTCCTCCAAACACTTCCAAGAGCCAAGAAGATACTTGTTGGTATGCGGATGAAGGGTCTGAAAGGAAAAGAATAAATTAACATCAAATGGGCTTCTCCTCCTCCCACTCTGCATGCAGAATATATTAAGGAGGCCATAGCACAGTATCAGCACTGTCTCCCAACATGCTCTGTATCCCAAGAACCCCCCTAATCCTCTACAACCTCCAATAACTTCACTTACAATAAAACTCCTCCTTTGGCCTTTCTTCTGTGAAATTATTTGTGGTGTCTTCTGCAAGGTACAAATCGATGAATTCCCTGACTTCCTTTTTATGTCAAAAGAGCTGGGATTGTAAGGTGCTTTTCAGGGGCTACCCTCGGGTGGCATCCTTAATTAATATCCAGTTGGATTCAGCTATTGACATCTGCTATTTCACACTATTAAAGAAACTGGTATGTACTTGATGTCACCTATATTTTTGAAAAGTACCCTACTTATGTTTTTTTCTATCTAGCCTACATATTAAAGGATAAGTATTAGTAAAATGTCAGCACTTAACTGTGGTGTTGTAGTTTTGGATACTCTAGTGAATCAGAAGCTTATGGTTACTTCACATTTCAGGCAACAGAGATGAGGACTGAGATGTGGAAGAACACTTTCCCAGGTAGGGCAGCACCCTTGGGTTGTGGCTCTCCTGTGGTTTCTCTCCCAGCTTCACCGGGGACCTCTCAGATACCAGTCCAGCTGACAAAAAGGTGCGTGTAAAATTTAATGTGCGAAGATGTGATTTGTTTCTGAACATCAAAATGCCAACTTGTTTTGCCATGATTAACAAGAATGAAACCTCTGAGGCTCGTGGCAAGAGAATGTGGCCGAGGGATTGGCGGAATGGAAGTCTAGCTGTGCTGTGATAATGTTCGTAGCTTTTCTTTATCCTGTATGCAGTAAGACGATCATGTTTAGACTTCGGTAAAAGCAACCAGAAAACTCTTGTCATTGCATCGTGTCAGCTTCGATCTGTTGTACTTGAATCTGTGTTTTTTTTTGTTACAGCATCCCAATTTTCTTTCTTTGCTCTAAAAACTATACTGAAAGTGTTGGATCACTTTTGTCCATATCAGTGAATCTGCTTGTTGACATCCTGTTAGAGGCCTGTGCAAATAGTCTTCAAAAAGGAATAAATGAAAGACACTAGTGAAAAGCAAAATTTGACCAGAGGGCGAAGTTCTGTCAAAAACACTTTATCTTTCTTTGTTGCTGAGACACGACCAGATGTTTTTTTTTATAACAAAACGCCTGCATTGGGATTTTTAAAAGTCCAGATGAGGAAAACTGTATCTAATTGCTGCTAGGAGTGCATCCGTGTCCTAGCTCCAACCTGGGCTGGTGTGTCCTAAAATACTGTATTTGGGGATTCTGGGAGTGGAATAAAAGCGTATATGTTTTTGCTGAAAGGTGATAGGGCTGTCAGTTCAGAAACACACTGAACATCTGCTCTGGCTGAGCCCTGTGGTTTAACTAGATTAAAGCCCCACATTAAAACGATCATCAGTCAATCAGAACACTTCCTCACTCTGAGAAACATAACATCACGCTCAGTATTGCAGTTTCCAAAGAAACTGATGTGTCACGGTAAGGAAAAGGAAAAAAAATCAGAACAGTGAAATTTTTCACAATTGTGGGGTTTTTGGGCGTGTGACATCACCGACTAATGGTTAACCCAGGATCAAACAACTTGGAATTTGTTGTCCTAAATTACTTTAAATCTAGCTAATTATTTTGAGCAGATCTTGGCTAACTCTAATTAGCAAAATGAAATGTAATTTGTTTTCTTCTAGCTTTGGGAGTGTTTCCAGCCAATAAATCTGTAGCCCAGCCCAGAAATGTGTGTTGTTTCAGTGGCACAGAGATAATTTTCCTTTTATTTCAACCCCTGGATAGCCATTTAGGACTACACGTCCTACAGGTCTTACAAATTATAGGACTATGAATTGCCAGAAAAGCTCTATTTTATTAATAAAAATAAAGCCACCACTACAAAAAGAAAACCCATCCCTGTCAGCCAAATCAAGATAACCCTTTTCAGTTGGAATTTGCCTGTAAGCTACTTGTGTCTTATATTACAAATAATCCCTTGCCATAAACCAGTTGATAATGGTTGAGTAAATGTTGGTCTGAACTATCGTAGATGATGATTTGCAATGCCTTTGGTGTAGCAATTTTGAATTACTTAGAATTAAATGCCTTGTTGCGTTTATTAATGAGTTTAGCTTGGTTTTAGTTTTGTTGTAGTGAAATAGAGAAGGTAAAAATGTGTATTTCCTTCTGCATGGGACAGGGAACAATAAAAATTTTGAATTCTGTTTAACTTAGACCAGTCAGAAAATGCAGTCTACATTGTGGAAAAACAGTGTTAATAAAAAAAAATTCTGCAAGTCGATGTACAGCAAGGTGATGCTCCCTTTCAGAAACGCCCACTGCATGTTGAGGAAGCATCTGGTGCAACTTGGATGTTTTTTGTCACTGATTTTAATAGCCAAATGTGCAAAAGAGCTTATTGCAAATATTTCAAGATTTTTGCTGATGGAAGTTACAGATATGAATTGAGACTGGAACCAAGGGAGAGATTATGGCTATCTGGAGCCTGAAGCACTTATAGCATCCTGTGTGCTTCTCCTGCTCCCCTTCCCATTCTTTCCCTCACACACTCAGCAGGAAGGCTTCCCTCTTGGGAAGCACCAGTGATCCTTTTCCTTTGAAGACGGGGAATTTCTTGGAATACAGACAGCTATGTTCCTCGAAGTTCTGGCTTGCTAATATTTGTCCAGTTCTTTATTGGAGTGATGCTGAAAGTGACCTTGCGGCAATAGATCTCGCTGAGATGAATGTTCATATTGTAGACCTTAAAAAAGACCATACTAGATCAGATAAATGTCATGTTGTCTATTCTTTTTGGGAACATTGTAAACTAGAATAGTTTGAAAAAAAAAAAAAAGGGTCTGAGAAAATCCAGTATTAGATGATCTAATAATCTGGGATGATAAGAAACAGCCTTAAGGTGTCTGGATATTAACCCCTCCTACCAGAAGCTGCTCCAAAAAGTCACATTTACAGGCAACACCATAGTTCTGCATACGGTTCTGAGAAAGAAAGCTCTGCACCTTAGAGGAGGAACATTATGGCAGAATAAAACAGTGAAAAATCAAAATGAGTTAGTTGCTTTTTTCTAATCTTGGGTGTTTTATTTTTATTAATTATAACTGTGTCAAATTACTGATGTAATTTCCTTGCATCCCAGCTCCTCTTCTTGTTGCAACTGTTACTCTCTCTTCCAAAGGAAAAAAAATACTGTAGGACAGTGAGCAACTTGACAAAATGAGTAAGGTTCTCATTCAAGAGGAAAGTGTTCTGAGTGAAATTTAAGTCTACCAAATGTCTTCCAATGTCATTGTGTGTTCATGGTGACCATTCTTTTGGAAGGCTTGACATTTGCCTGATCAAGGGCTGAGTTGCTTGGCCACGTGGTTTGCTATTACAACAGGGATGTTCAACATGCTGATATGTATGCAGTCTTCAGTTGCATTAGAGATCGGTGTAGTCAGTCTAGACTTGCGCTAATTGCTGGGTGCCACAGAGCAGCTTCTCCTTGGGAGAAAAGTGATGACCAAATCACTGAAATAAAGGAACAAAACAGTTGTAGGAAAAAAATAGTAAGTAGAAAGATGATTTTGCTGGAGCTTCTAATAAGAAGGTAGATGTTTATGAGATAAAAAGAGATATGCTATATGTAGAATGCTCAAAGAAACACTGCTGACTGTGAAAAGCATTGCACTAGCATTGAAAAAGAAATTTATAAAACTGATGATCTAGCAGCATTACTCTATGGGCTATCAACTATAGCCTTAAATTAAACATTTGTTATGATTTCTTCAAGGAGCATCAGGTATACAGAAAAATGATTTTAGGATTAAAAAGGTAGAGGGACAACGGAGTATGAAATTAGGTTATTTAAAGGTTACAACGGTGGGAACTTGAGGGAGGGCAAATAAATTATGAAAAGACAGGTAGAAACCCATTAGAGCAAAAAACCAAGTGTGGTCCAATTTGAAGGATGGACATTTCCTATGGGGATATGGTTTGGCTGAGCAGAATTGAATAACAATACCAGGATTTGAAAGAGCAGTGACTCCAAGTTGTTTCTGGGATCTGCAAATCTGCTTCAGATCAAAAGAAAAGCAGGTCTACTGGCACACAGAATAGCAGGAGAATATTTTATGCCTTGATTTTCTAATTAGAGCTCATCTGCAATTACATTTCTCATTTCTGTGGTATGTTCAATTGGTAAAGCAGCTACTTGTCAAACAGTACCAATAACTGACACTGTGTCAGTCCCCAGCACTGAATTTCCCCAACACAGGAGCCTGAAAGCAGAAACCTCCAAAGAATTCAGCCATGCAGCAAAAGTACGGGAACGAGGTAACATGCATCTACCTGGGTAGGAGATGCTCTGAGTTAATTTCCCAGGTAACCACCACACATGGTGGCCAGAGGTAGCACAGGACATTGCTCCTGCAGGAATCTGACCTGTGACTCAGGCTGGTGGCTCCAGATTGATGGCAGAATGCAGCTGTGGTCACCGTGTTTCACAGGGTGAGTGTGCTTGGTGGAGCGTGACAGTCCACAGCCAGTCAACTCTTCTGCAGCTGCCCCACCACATGCTGCCACCCCACACTTCTGCCTGAGGATCAATCTGTCACAGCTATGCACAATGCGGTGGACAGGCAGTTGTCACAAGAGCAGGTAATGTGCTGAAACGTTACTCCTGAGCTTGCCTTGTGGTATCATTTCTGTGCTGTCACACCTTGTTCAGTGTTTTACTGACACTTGAGGATTTCAAAAAAGCATGCAGTAATTACATTGTATTGTTATAATCTGCATTTCTATTATAAAATGCCTTTTAAACAATTTCTTGTTTTTTTTTTTTTTTCTTGAAGCATTGCTGCAAATGACATCATTTGTGTGTGAACTTAAGTTGGATATGGTAACACCTTGTAAAGTATTTTAACAAGACAGAAATGCTTAAATAAAGTTTGGGTTTAGTTTCAAAGATCTTCCCTTTAGGAGACTGCAATAAATTCAACCCCCAGATTGACACCCATTTCTCTGTATAAATTCAGTTCTTCAGGGTTAACATTTCTTCCCGGTGCAATTTAATTGCTTTACAAGGAAAGACTACAATAGTGCTATATACCTACAGTGCCTTTCCCTAGCTTTTGGAAAGGATATGGTTTTACAATTAGGCAACAGGGATGCTCTATTCTGTCACGTATTTGGGTTTGCTAAATCCATTAGCAAGCAATAAAGTCTCTGGCATTCAATCTTTTTCACTATTTATATCTTATTTTTATCCCACCCTTTCACCCTTGGCCTTGGTTTTATTTCATTTTTGCCATTTGATTTACAACCACTAAATAGAAGCGATGCCACTCCTGCTTCACAGCTCAGCAGACGGGTAATGGTGAATCACCATGCTGGTCCATGCCTATTCGGCCTCTGCTGCCTGAGCAGTTTTTTATAACTGAGCTTTCTCCATCGCCTCTAAAGCCCCTCTGAGTGAAGTCTATCTAGGAGGGCCAGGCTCTTAAAATGTATGTGAATACTACAGGTTTCCTGTATTTTTCTGGTTTTAGTGATTTATACACAACTGTTTTTCACAATATCTGCCTTTAACCCAATGCGCCTCTGCACTCTCCGGCTCAATGTAATCCTTCAAGTGCTGGGTAGGGCCTAGGATTTCCAAGTGATTCACTGAGATGTCAGTGTATTTTCAAGGCCCAAACTGAGGTTTTGTTTATAAAAATTAAAATTGTTTAAAAAGAATAGAAAGAAAAAGGCTAGAACTGAATAGATTCTATGGACACAGTTCAGAAGTACATGTACAGAAAGCAAGACTCCTAAGTAAAAGTCTTCATAATTCCTTTTCCTGAGGTTCTGACTAATCCTGGTTGTGATTACACAACATGCCTCACTTGTGAGGTTTAGTCTTATGAATCAGGGCGTGTTTATCCTCACTCAAAAAGCAAGAAAGGGAAAGGACCTCACCCTGTTAAGTCACTGCGGTGGTTGGAACAATTGATGGCTGTGGCTGGGAAGGACTGGTGCACAGTGGCTGCTCCCTGGGAACGTGTTAGTCACTGGACTGGGTATGGGGAATGGTGTCCTTTGCCACAGCTTATTGTGTAATGGGTAAACTTTGTTTGCCATCAGTTAGAAACTCCTCTCTGGAATGAAGCATGCCTCTAACAAAATCTTCTTTACCTTGAGGAATTGCAGATGACATCCACATTGATACCAAGGAGAAAAGGCTGAAAGGGGTCCTAGGGAAGCACTCAGAATTTGCTTGGGCAGGCTTCAGAATGAAATTTCTGGAGAAAAAAAAAGGATGCCCATGTTGATATTTTGGTGGATCTAAAATCTTGCATACAAAAGGCAAAAAACATCACAAGGCAGGTGGAGCCCAAAGCCTGTCATTTGTTTTGTGACAATCTTGAGTCTCAATGATGCCTGGCATTTGGAAGGAGGTGTAGGAACTGGAGGAGCTGCCATCACTTGGAGAGAGTTTGGAGGCATTCATGGAGAGTGTGCAGAAGGGGCAGTGATAAAAGTGCCATTAAACAAGAGAAGGTCCTCAGGGGAGCACTGAACACCGGCACAGCAGGTAAATTAATCTGGAAACAATTTGCTTGCTGTTGGCTAGGGATATGACTAAGGCAAGGACTGAATACAGAGGCAAGAGCTTCTATTCAGCCAAACCATGTAGCAGCATAAAACCTGCATGTAGGAGCCTCCTCTGAGTCTGAAGTCGATAGAAAGCTCGTACACAAAGCAGAATATCAATTGGAAATACTATTCTGTATTCAACTTGGTTAAATTTATTGGTGGAGTATTGGAACACTTTTAGTTTAGATGTAGACAGTATGACAATGGGATCGACATACAGGTGTTGTAGGGAAGGCTCTAGGCAACACCAGGTGAAATAGAAAGACAAGCTTTACAACGAAGGGTTTCTCATCATATATGGGTAGAGAACACCTGAGGATAAAATTTGCGGTTGTATTTGAGGAAAAAGCATCTTTTGCTAGACCAAAACCATGTCAGCCACCTCAAGAGGGCATGCTTACTGGAAAGACCGTGAACTTAACCCACTAAAGTATTTGAACTCATCTTTCAGGTAACAGGGACACTGCCAACAGGTGATGAAGTGGTCTGAGAAAAGGGTTTGTCTCTAGAAGACTTCCTTTGCTATGGAGCTGGGGTTCATAAAAAGTCTGGTGGGTGTGTTGCTCAGATCTCACAGACCAAGTAGCCAAAACAAGGTGTCACAGTGACAAATTTGAGCTCCACTGGTGACGGAAATGGAGTACTTGGGCTTAACTCATTACAGTGGTGCAAGGGTCTCTGAGGTGAGCTGGATATTTTAGGGCCTTTTGTGAGCTTGGCTTCACCTGCTGAACTTCTGCTGGCATCTCAGTGCTCATGCACAGAAACATTGCCTGAAACCCCCTCCCCTGTGACTGGTGGGAATTGGAGCCTGGTCCATGAGGGAAATGAGCTCAGCACACACATGATGGACTCAGCTCCTGTGGGGCAACCTCAGCCTTCCAGACTGCTACTTTTCAGGTTACAGTAAGTTCAGTTAAAGTGACTGTTTCACTCCAAGCTGCTGATGAACTGGCAACTGCCACCTTGGTGATCTGTTTGTGATTAGCCTACTGAGAGTTTAATTTTATTCCATTTTTGCCTGTTGATATTTGCTCTCCCAGGGCCAGGGCATTACGTTGCATACTCTGTATACAACATTATGGTTACTCTTCAAGTATGTAAATAGAGACAGGTTATTTCTCTCAAATCTCTAGCTATTAGGACTCATTTCTAATGCTACATACATTTGCTGCGCTTGGTTTATGAAGCCCCTGTTCCTATTGTCAAATCTTGATCCTTATTTACAAGTCGTATTAGAGTTGATTAACTGAAAAAATTAAAAAAAAAAATGGTTTTGCTGACTAAAGCAATGTCCCTAAACCCAGCAGATGATAGATTATTTTCATAGATGTATTCAAACACCTTCAGGCACTGCTTAGTCTTTCTATTTACTATTATCAGTGCCATAATTTTGTTATCAAGACTGGCAGTTTCTTCTTGCAAAAAAACTTTATTACAAGGCTGACCCACCTAACACCTCCCTATTAGTAACAGAAACAAATAAGAGTTGATTGTTCAGCTGCTGTCATTTAAAGAGTCTAAATCAACCTGCCACAAAAGAATAATTCCCTCTGGTAACTTTATCCATTTGCCCTTGGTGGTGACACAGTGGATACCACCCTGGTTGAACTATATATTAGTTTCTAGAGAAGCACTTTGAAATATATAGCTCTGCACAGTGTCGTAATTGAAAAAAATTGAATAGCCATACATGGCTCAGTAATCTGAAAAGAATGCAAAGGTTCAGTTCTAATTGCTTTGCACAATTTAATACCATTTTGCTGTGCTTTCCAAATGGGTTTATTCTGCTGTTCAATGTATATCTACTATATAATTTGGCAGCATTTGCTATATATGGGCAGCACCGTTACTTTAAAAGGATGTGTCAGTACTTTTATTTTATGTTCTGACCACATTTTCAGAAGACTTACCTAACCAAATGACCCACTCCAGGTGTTTGCTATTCCAGCGGGAAGGGTGGCTGCTCCTCCAGGGTCCTGAGGAAGGGTTCAGTGACCTGCAAGACGAGTTAAGGGCCTGACTTTAAGCTTGCCTGTTAAAGCAGTCTTTCTTCTATTGTGCCTTGGAATGAAATCCCTATATTCTCTTTGGACTGGGAGAGTTTTAAAAGCTGCTGTGAAAGTTGTACTTTTCAAAATTTACTTTATAACATCCACTCAGATTGCCTTCTATTTATTTTACACACAACCCTTCTAGGTGTTTCTGGTTATTAAACCCTGTATGCTAACTATCTGTGAAAAGCGGTCATCCTGAGATCTAAAGCCAGATGATTCTGACCAGATAGTGGTCAGAATGGAACTTCAACTTTAACTTAAAACTGCTTTTATTTTTTATTTTTTTTTTAAAACACTTAACTTTATTTTAATGTGACATTTTGCTCTTGGTGCATTCCTCACATAAATCCTCCATAAAATATGACCATGCTTGAGACTACTTTTTTTTTTTTTTAAAGCAAAGTTTATATAAAGAATTGTTAATTATATTAATATCTATAAATAGCACAAAATCTAAATTATCGCACGACTTTTTAAAGCAAATTATCTTATTGTTGATAGGAATAGTAATCAAAATTAGCTAAGATGGAATTCAGAATGAATAGATATATATTTATTTACATTTTTTGTTTTGTAAGCCTTGTCTTCCAACAAAATAGAGGACTCTTGGTTTGTGGTGGTTTGCATCTGGTTGTTTTAAGGTTTCTATGTTGTTTTTATAATGATACAAATAAGAAAAAGAGTCATACTGGGGTTTAAAGCAAGCAACACCAATAGGGTCAAATTGTTAAAAAGCTTAGGAAAAACACTTGCAATATTTTCGAGGTCTGTGTAGATGTATATATGCAAAAGGCATGAATATAAATACAATCACACATTTCACGTGTGCCAAAATGTATGCTAGTAAATATTATAGTGCTTTTGGGAGACTTATTGGAAACACAATCCCAGATGAGGGAAGTGTATGAGAATAAGTATATTGTCAGACTATCAGGATGTGAACTGCACAATGGAACAGAATGAGCAGCAGAGAGAAGCAACTTTTGTTTAAAAAATGTGTTTAAAATAAAATGCGTCTTCTCCATTTGTGGTGGGAAAACTGAAGACAAATGGAGACCTAGGAAAAGAGAAGATAAAGAGAAATTAATACATGAATCATAGAATCATAGAATGGTTAGAGTAGGAAGGGACCTTAAAGATCATCAAGTTCCAACCCCCCTGCCATGGGCAGGGACACCTCCCACTAGAGCAGGTTGCTCAAATGAAGACACACTGAAGTAAAACCAATTGATAGTTGGGGGAAAGCTGAGATTGAAACTGCTTTTGGGTGTGGTATTGCACAATGTTCTTTGTTACAGGGCAAGCAACTTTAGAAAGCCTGTAGGAGATAGGAAGTTTGTCCAGAGTTTCTACATGTTGGAGTTTGTTTCGTATATATGTCACTCTCCAGGTGACATGTACATTCTTGAAGCATCCTGTCAGCATATTTATATCCCAATGATACTGGGGTTTATTATTCAAGAATAAAAGTCTTTAATGCAAACGAATTTTTGGTTACCTTTCACTACATTGATTACAGGACATGATACTGTTTTAAGAGAGGTATTTCTTAAAATGGAGGTAGCCAATAATATTTTTTTCTCTCTTGCCTATTTTGATTAGTCCTGCAAACAGTTTGGAACTGATTACTCAAGTCTTGGCCAAGCGATGGTCTGGTCCAGACTGCTTTCTATGGAGACAGGTATGGAGTCCACTGAAGTTATTTTACTATTGCTGAAAAAAACAGCATTGAATTGGGAATCAATAATAAGAATGAAAGAGTTAACTTCTACAGTTTCATTGCCACTCTTCTGTTGCAGGGACAATATTAACAAAGGCTTGATTGTTGATTTGGCTACAAGTATTAAGTACAAAAGAACTTTATGAAGTCCCAGACACAGACTGGCTTTTAGACTGTCTGTCCTTTTCTAAAGCAGCTTTTCTATTAAATTAGTCCATTATTAAAACATGGTAGATTTAATTAAATCTCTACATTTTCCCCTCAGGAAAGTGGCATTAGCCTGCTAGCCAGGAAAATATGGTAAGTCCAAACAGTGTCCCTGTTATTAGCGCTTGATTGATGGAGTGTTTGATCAAAGGGACGGAGATTTTGATGTTGTTTTACAGTAAGGCCAGCCCAAGAGCGCGTGTGTGTGTGTTGAGGGTTTATAACAATTACAATTATTTCTAAATACTGGACCTCAAATCCTAAAGGCTGCACAAAATAATCCTCTTGTACAGGTCTAGCTCCTCCTCATGTGGTGCCGTTGCGTCATTTTACAAGTGCTTGAACTCACAGAATTTATTGGCACATGTGAGAACAGATAAGTGTGTAAGATGTGTTTACCAAACAAAGCTGTGTCTTCTGTGGTGCTGAGAACTATAGGTATACACCCAAATAAAATATTTTTTCATTTACTTTTTGATTAGATTATGCTAAATAACTTGATTTAAAATCACATCTTTAAATATGGGTTCTGGTGTGAGATCAGAAACATCTCTAAAGGATTTTGCCCATCTCTCCGGATAAAAGCACTAGAGATACAGAAAAGGTAAATAACAATAATTGACGTGGTAGTTTAATGAGTGGTTTTCTTTACATGTTTCTGTCCAGCTTGGCTTTAAGATTTATGCTTAATTCTTATCTACTCACTGCTTTTGTGTAAGTGACATAGTGACACCAGATTGGAATGCGGAGTGGAGCGCAGGAGACTATATATGCCTAGTGTCTGAGAAGTACTCAGGTTGTCTGTGCCATCAGGCAGGCTAATTCTTTCTTCTAAGGAACAGCAAAAAAAGAAAAGATCATGGGACTGTTGGTGCCGGAAGTCTACTTGTCACTTCCTTGTCCATCATCACTTCCCTTCCTACTCCCACTGAAATCACTGACAGCTGCTGTTGACTACAGGGGAATAAACATGACATCCCATGTGACAAATATAAAAATGATGGTAGTCCTAGAATTCTGAGTTTTATAGGAATGCAATTATCTTAAATATGGGCTGTTACAACCACCAGAAAAAAAAAAAAGGAGTAGGGATGCAATTACCCGGAGAGCATGTGTCATGCTTTTCATTGATCAGACTGTCCTATTTGATTAAATTCCTCAGTATTTTTAATTTTCTAGCCCTAATTGCTGCCTTACATCTTTCTTGAGTCCCTTTGTTCTAACTCATCTGCTTTCAGGTCCAGATTTATTTTTCAATGCATTCATATTCTCCGCAAACGTATCCTGTCATTATGTATTTTATCTGTCTCTGCAGATGGTTATTTGACAGAAACTTTCCATTGACTCCAGAGAATGGTCCTGTCAATACCCTTTGTGCTTCTCAGACGGAGTACTTGCAAAATGGAATTGATTAAAAGGTCACAAAACGTCACTGTTGCAATGTCTGAATTGCTCCATCAAAGTGGGAGTGTGACAAATGTATGCCAATCTTTCCAAGGGTCTAGTCTGGGTTTTAAAAAACTGTCGTATCTTTCAGGTCAGCTTTCTAACATTTCCCAACGACAGAGACATTTTCAAATTATAGATACACTGTAGTCTCTCCTCTTACTCTAGCGTCAATTAGTAGTAACTCTGGAGGTAATGAGGTTCCTTTTCTGAGTTACAGTAGGACTGAGATTTATCTATTTTCCAAATTCTGGCTCTAAGTTGTTCAAAATAGCTCTTTTGGAACCAATAGCTTTATTAGTTTCACTTGTCAAGGTGAAACTTCTTGCAGAAAGTGCAAGTAACCACCTGGGTTACTGGGGAAATACCTGGGTCTTTCAACATCAAAATGCCTGATGGGGAACCAGTAAGTATAAGTATTCCAGACTTGTTTCACATATTGTACATGACACAGGAGAATAAGTAGCTCTATGTCCTCTCCTGCTCAGAAAGTCATAGAAGGCCAACAAAGTCTCAAAGGTGATGATACTAATTTATAAGGATGTCATGGCCAGGGCTTGACAAAAGGTTCATTCTCAGCTTATCTTCACCTTTTATTATCTAACTGTCCTATATCAGGATGTAAGTTTGCCCCTCATCATTCAAAATATATGTCCTGCAAATAATTATTAGCCACTGTGTCTTAGTTATCTGCATTGAATGCCAATGGAGATGACATAATTGTAACTTTTAGTGCCAGCTAGGTAAAGCCCATATGGTGCTTTCTCCTTGTGATTTTCCTAGCAGCAAAATCTCACTGAGCTGATGCGTACACTCCACAGTATAACACAAAACTTTGCTCGATGCTGAGGGCAAAGCCTCAGTGCGAATAATCTCAGTGTCTCTCCATTTACCTGAGAGCAGAGAGAGGTAATTTATGTCCGTCTGCAACAACATGAGTGAATTGGGTGCTTGAACTAAGCTTCAGGAACCTGAATAAGGATTTTTTTCTACCTCTCCTTATGTGCTGTCATATAAGCAGAATGTCTTTGGGGATGCAGTAAGTCAGTTTTTCTCACTCTTGTTTTAACTAGGCAATCACTGGGCAGATGAGCATCAAACTGAGAACTGTCTTCTTGAAAGATTGTGCACATATTCTTTGCAGAGTTTTTATATATTTTGGGTGGACTTCACACAAGAGCTTGAGTGAAGTTTCTTCAAATTCTGCTCAGAGATTCACAGTATGGTTCAGGTTGGAAGAGTTGCAAGGGACACGTGGAGGTCATCTGGTCCACCCCTAGCTCTGCTCAGGCAGGGCCACCTATAGCTAGTTGCCCAGGATCATGTCCAGATAGCTTTTGAATATTGCCAGAGGGACACTTCACAACCTCACAACCTCACAACCTGTGCCAGTATCTGAAAAGACTCATGGTACAAAAAGGGATTCCTGATGTTCAGAGAGAACCCCTTGTGTTTCAATTGGTGCCCATGGCCTCTGGTCCCATCACTGGGCACCACTGAAAAGAGCTTAACTCTATCTTCTTTGCATCCTCCCTTCAGGTATTTATACAGATTAACAAGATCCTTGATCCTATCAAAAAGGAAACAGTATTTGTGAGCAAAAATCAATTTGCCTGGGGGTTTGAGCAAAGGTCCTCTTGCATGAATTTTGGAAGTGGAATACCTATACCTGCAGGATGTGTGGATGTAGTGTCTAACTTCCACTCCATAAACTGCAGCCTTTTGCAGACCTGCCTTTCCATCACAGAGGAGCATTTCACTGCGTGGGCAGCAGTGACTGGCACACACACTGAGTAAATTTGAAGTTTGTTGTCACATAAGCAGTGAGGGGAAATATGGTGACAGACAGCAGCCACCAAGCACTCCGTTTGTGTGACTAGTGAAGGGTAATGTGTCAGATGAGCTGTTCTGGTTGTCAGGTGGCAACCCATAAGCCTGGGTTGTAGGATGATAAGGAATATCTTACTGAATCAGATGAGTGGTATAATTTCTTGAACAGTGAGAAGTAATCAACATGTAACACTGCTCTCCAGAAACTTTTAGGGGTTCCTCGTGTTATTGCAGTTTATCTAAATTATTCAGATGACAAAAAGTATTTTCAAATAAATATGACTTTGCATCATCGTTATATGGAGATAGTAGAAACATTGCCCTTCAGCAGAACAGAAAAACTAAATTATAAGTGGCAGGACAGTCCCAGTTCTGTATTTTGCACTGTCTGTTGAAAGGACAGACGCAGTACAATTATAGATGGCAAATGTCAAAGACAGCATATGCTACTACATAATTTTCTCAAGCAATTTTAGTGTCTCATAAGAATTAATTCACTTTTATTTCCCAGACTATTATTTCATAGCAACTTTTGTGATTTCTCATATAATGATTTTGCTTTCAAAAAAGCTACTTAGGATGAGTGTAGGCTGTTAAGTAGCATGTTGCCAAGTTTGGAAATACAGCTTTTCAAAATGAAGTCCTTTAATAGGAGAAAATAAACACGCAATACTAAGGAGCAACTGCCAGAGAGACTCACCAAATTCTGTCACCGCTGTAGAAGGAGAGAAATCTTTTCCTTTTGTAGTTTTTCCTGGCTAGCAAGAGGAGCTGTACACACAAACTTCCCTTGGTCTCTTTGTTCTGCTCTTACACTACTGTGCACCGGTACCAGATCTGCTCTTAACCTGTAGCCTGTACGCTCACGCTACCTCCCAGGCTTGTGCTTGGCTGGTTTTGAAAAAAAGTCAGGGTTTGCCCAAATAGGTAGGCAGTGTGCCTGCATGTATCCCAAAGTGCTGGTCCTTACCTTCTTTTTCACTCTGTTTAATGTTCCTGCTAGAAGGTTAAATCCTCTCTCTTGGTTTTCCAGTGCAAGAAGGTGAATATGGGAAAGGAAAACATAAGCATGTAGACAGGCAATGCATTGTAATCTAAGTGTTGCAGCATGGCTGTCATCCCTCCAGTTCACCTGCTGAAACAGCTCTGGTGCTTCTCAAATGTCACATACGGCTGTTGTGGCCTTGCCAGCGGTATTGGTCTGGCCTTATAATGTTCATGTTCCGTTGTTGTTTTGGCAGGCTACTAGCATTTTCCTGAGGAAGGAACACATACAAAGGAAGAAAAAGAATGAATTCAAGGGCATCAAGCTACTTAAAAATTAGTGTTCAGTGCTACCTCCTCCCCTGATACGTCACTGCGAGTAAAGCTTCGGCACCGGAGTTAGGTACAGTGATTGCAGCACGAGGCTGTCAGTTCTCATTATGTAGGAACTGAGCAAATGAATTGCATTACTTCTTCAAACAGTCTTCTGAAATCAGGCTGTTGAACAGAACAAGAGGCACCAGTGCAGTTACAGACTTTCACATGGTTTGAATTGGAGCGGTCGTCTCTCCTCCGCTCTCCCTGCAGCGTCACCGAGTGCCACGTTTGGTGCACTAGCAGGGAAATGCTGGATTGAAATGCAAAGTAACTGTGCTTTATGATTTGTTTGCTAATGAAAATGTAGCAATTTTCAGTCAGTCCAGGGCTGAAGTGTAATATTCTGTTAGGATTAAGCCTCACAAATAGAAAAATATAAAGGAGACTATAGCATGCACTGGGAATTATAGCCTTTTGTTGGGATTTTGCAATTGTATGGTAATTTGTGGAAAGTGTGAAATTTGTGACAGTC
The DNA here is from genome assembly GCA_013400555.1 of Jacana jacana. Taxonomy (NCBI): domain Eukaryota; kingdom Metazoa; phylum Chordata; class Aves; order Charadriiformes; family Jacanidae; genus Jacana; species Jacana jacana. The sequence goes on from VZTM01029784.1 coordinate 119,507, forward strand.
CCAGTAGCATCATGGAATCTGCTTATTGAAAATTCCTGTCACTGTGGAATGTTTATAAAAAAATCACTAGACTAGAGATTACCCACGGGCTGGAAAAATTAGTTCTTATGATGCTCTACTACCATAAGGGGCTCTTTTATATTTCAGTAATGAATTGCTACTCTGAAAATAAAACAGCAGTAGATAGAATTCCTTTCAGCCATGAGAGGGCAATGGGTACAGAAATCCATCCTTTTGTTTACGGTGCTAACTCACAAATGATGGAAGTATAATGATTTCTTTATATATACTGTTTGCATGGCCCAACTTTTGTTAAATATGTGCTGAACTGTACTGGAATCACAGTTCTTGTAATACAGTACGTGTTACTCAAAGGTAAGAATATTTATCACTAGTTTTTCAGTTCTGTGGATATATTGCTTCTGTGGGACTTCTGTGGTCAGTGGCAGTTATCTCTACTCTTTTGCTTCAGGATTTTGCAGAGCCTCAAACATTTAAAAATAAAGTTTATCAGAAAGAGTCTATTTGGTAACACTCACACCCTCTTGCAGTTTGTGTGATTAAAAAAAATATGAGAAAAACATTCTGGATATAAATTCCTTTGGTATCACATCGATGGAAGTGCTGGCTTCATGTTACCATCACCAGCTTCTTTTCCAATTCACAGATTAGCAGAGATATTTTGTCTTTGCCAGTGGCAGAGGCAAGAGATGTTAGGTATGAAATAGGACCACATACGTGTTTAGAAAAATTCAGGTGGTTTTTTTTTTGTGTAGAAAATGATCGTGTTTTAAGTGAAAATGAGAAGAAAGTTGAGATGGGAATAATGGAAATCATTTTCAGTGCAAAAAGTACAAAGACAACTTTATTAAACCTGAGTACAAACCCCCTCCCTTCTATTTAAAGAGTAAAAACTGAGTATATCTTCTCTTTTATTGCTCTGAAGATGCATAATGCTGCTATTTCTTTCCCTACACCTTTGTACTTACCTACTCATGTGTCTGGCAGATTATGATATAGAATACAGCTTTGTATTTATGATTAAAAGTCATGTTTTATTTCTTCATGAACCTTCTCTGAGGTGTCATGTTCAATCAATAATGGTACGAATAAATTCCTTCAAGCACATATTCCTCCTTCTAGTATTCTAGTACTATTTACTTTTATTTTGACAAACAAACTAGAACCAGAGTAGTCTAAAATTCAAGCATGGATTAATTTTCAGCATGTCAGCTTGTAAGAAAAAAATATGTTTAAACTTGTTAGAGAGAGGCCTATCAATGAAAGTAAAGGAAGTTCAGAAGGCTAGGAAATTAATTTTATTAATCCAATATGGTGTATATATGCTCTTTCACGTGATTTTTATTTTATTCTGTTTCCAAACCTGTTAAATACTAATTAGGGGAATAGCAGGGACTTCTGGATCTACTCCTTTTCTCTCTTTTCTAATGTACTGCTGTGGGGTAAGAACCCAGCAGATATGCAGTGCTATTGTAGGCACCAGAGACAACAACTTGAAATGTATAATAAAAATTCTCTGTTTATTAGATTTGTCCTTCTGTGATTAAAAACATATCTTAACAGCAGACATCTGTTGGACAACTTACGTGGTTCCTTATTGTCTTGGTATGTGAGAAAATACTGCAGGCTGTATTGTTCAGCCTTGTTAGACCCTAGTATGTTGTGGATGCACAGGAAATTAAGCATATGCTCAGTGGTGGAGTTGTAATAACATGCAAGTTTGGTATAGTCTGTTGAAATGAAAGACTGCTGCTCCTTGTGCTGTGCCCTATGGAAAGTAAAAGGGCGGAATGATAGGAGTCGTCTTCCCTTGCCTGATTTCATATGTTATATCTGATGGGCTGTGAATCAAGTTTGACAGTAAAAAAATAAGTGTGTGATCAGCACCATGTTATATTATTTTTTCCCCTCAATAAACACAATTCCTTCAGGCTTCCTTAAATAGGATATCTCTTTCCTTAGTATAAGTACTATTCTCTCTGTGAGCACAACTGCCCAATCTTTTGAAAGGTGACTGCTTTGAAGTCAAAACAGCAAAATAATATTGTGGGCTGCCAGCATGCAGCGGACTTTGTGTGTACTTTCAAAGCAAAAAAGACCTTCATTGTTATAGCAAGGCGTTTCAGAGATATCCAGGGCCAGCTCTGTATTTTGCAAGTAAATATGCAATGATGCACATGAAAAAAGTCACCAAGGACATAATATTTATTTACATACCCGTGGTTTATCTGAAATTTGTGTGCTTCAAGGGTATCAAAACAGATAAAGCTTTGTAATCTAGATTTTCAAAATGTTGATGTTCCTATGAATAAAAGTCTATTCAAATTTATGATAGAGAAGGTTTAAAACTTCATGTTTCAGGGCAAAAAAAGCAGCCTCTATGGGAATTTAGAAAGGAACTCATCCTGACCCTAAATATACAATCGAAGTACAGAATTGCTGAAGTACTGGGCTATTTTCCCCCAAATCCAAGTCAAAGATAGACTCTGTAAGAGCAGCAGCCTATTATTTTGATATGCTATGGTGATTACCACAGAATTGTTTCTCCATGTACTTCCAAGAAGACATAAATATATCCTGTCCTTGCTGACAGCCTGGGAGCTGCAGCACTGAATCCTTTTTACAGTGAATACCAAATTATCAAAGCGCTAAGATTCAGAAACGGGACACAAGCCTTTCTGGGATGTAGACGACAACTGAGGTTAAGCCTTTGGAGTGCAGGTCTTGCATTAAGGTAATGTGTTCAATAACCAGAAAATACAGAGGGGAAGGTATGTGCTGGGCAGTTATCAGTCTGACTCTAAAGGTGGTGAACATTGCTGCCAAAAAGGTTCATCAGAGTTAAAAAAGTACTAAGTAAGCGATGGCTTCTCTGTTTCTTGACTTTGTCAGGTTGATGATGGAGACATATGAAATACCTGTTGGTAAGTCAGAATGTGATGGTTTCAATACCAGAGCAACTGGGTTTACTCTATGCCCTGTGGTATACATGTGTGGGAGAGAATGAAAGTCAAACCAAATGACTTTATGATGCTTTCTTGCTGTTTATTGGTAGGTATGAGAAAGGCCCAAGGCATTCTGCCTTCCCCAGTGGTTGCGTCTGGCTCCTAAAGAGTTAAATTCAATAGGCATTTCAGCTGGATTTGCTCTGTTAGCTGTATCCACTCTGTTAGCTCTATCTAGACTGAGTGATAGAGAAATTCCTTGGAGCTAAGCTGTGAGTGTAATGTGAAGAAAAGTCAACACATGCTACAAGAAATCGGGGATGTCTTTATACCATACCAGTGTTTAACTTGGTATGTTGTATGAA
>VZTM01029787.1:630-16339 GCA_013400555.1 Jacana jacana
CTTGTATTTTCTGGATGGCTTTTGACACTTGGAAAAGCAAATGATTGTATTCTCCCAATAAACTTTTGGTGGTGGCTGTAATATCAATGAATATGTGCATTTAAAGTGGTTGTGGGGTTGCAGCTCTGCTGGTTTAGAATATGGATGATTTAAGGTTTAGGGAAAAATTAAACCTTTTGCTACATAAGTTTTGTGTCATTGGGAACCCTGCAGCATAGCATTTCAGTTCTTTACCTCTGGAGTTAATTTGTGTATTTTTTCCTAAATGCCTTAGTTAAATAAAAATAAACAATACAATAGTATTTCTTTGTATACTTTTGGCTTTTGTAATCACCTTTAAGAAAAAAAAGAGAAAAAAGGCTGTGTTTTTAATCATGAAATTTGAAGGCACAGAGGGTGCACTGTCAAAGTTTTGTGTGTTAATTGTTTCACTTCTGAAGTATTAGCAGGAATTGCTGTGTAAACTTATGTATCATTATGTTTTGCACCTGTAAATTATAGTCTATAACATAGATTGTGTTATTTATTATTTTCCTAGAATAGCAGTGAATTTCATGCCATTGCTTAGATAATTTTAAGTGAATGCGTGCAAGTCCTTTTCCTGTACTAGACGAAGATGAGGTGCATTTAAAAATATATTTACAAATTAATATCCTAAAGAACTTAAAAGGTCCTATTTTAGTGTATTTTCTCATGCAAATGCTGAGATTAGAAAGGTGTAATTTATTAAGAAATCGAAATCCAATCATTTAGTTGTGGAATCTGGGCAATCCCATAACGAAGTGGGATTGTAGTGGGAAGGCAGAATTTTTGAGTTAGATCGAGTGTGGTAAACTGTCATACTTCAGGAAGTGGATGGGAACATAGTGACGTACTGACATTAAATATGGAAGGCAAGTATTAAACTACGATGGCAAGTGGTATAAGACAAAAATTTCACAAGGCCAGCTGTGATGTTCTCTACCACACAAGCTGCTCCACTGGGACGGATCTAAGATTTGGGGAAAACTGTAGTAGCTACTGTAAGGTGCAGTTTGCTTAGCCTTTAAGTGTTTTGTGTGGGAAATTGTGCACTTCATTTTTTTTCGTAAGCAGAACAAGAGTGCATGATGTTTTCATGAATTTCAGTTCACAATTGTCTTTTAAATTTGTGGAGCTTCTTATTGCCCAGTAAGAGGTTAAAAAAAAACAACAAACAAACAAACAAAACCAAAAACAAACCAAAAAGGAAAAAAAACCCTTGGTTTGTACTACACCCATGTAAGAAATAATATTTTGTTTCATATCGTGTGTGGTTTTGTGAAAAATTACTTTTCTAAGTTATCTGATTTACATACTGAAATAGTAAATAATTTTTCAAACTCTTTAAAATATCATGTAAAGCACTTTCCCTGAAGTGGACTACATTTGTGTGCAAGTCAGAGATGCAAGTGAGAAAAGGAGGACATAAAGCAGGATATGTTGAGATACATACATTAGTGAGATAAACTGACATTAGGTCATCAGCTTCCCTCTGGGGAAGACGGAGGGGGACTGGGTTAAGCAGGGCAGTACATCCCTTCATTAAGGCAGAACAGCTGTAGTTTGACATTTTGGTGCTCTAAAACTGGGATTGGCTGAAGTTCATTTTGGATTCTTTTGGGTTTTGTGCATTCAGAGTCCTGCGTCCTCGTTGGCCTGAAATCATCACTGCATGTACAGTATAAAGCTGAGAAAAAAGCGCCTTTAACAAACAGACAGTGTATTGCTGTGGTAACCAGACAATAAACAAGTGGGGGGAAAAAAAAAATACAATCTCTCTTAGATTCCCAATATGTGAGCAGTTAGTTCATTGAACAAGATTGTCTTCTGCAGAGCGCGATCACTGTTTTGTAGCAGCACTAAATATTTGTGTAAGATGTCTGATATTTCTCAATCTGTCTTCTATTCATACAAGTTTATATTTCAACAAACACAGGAAAGATTATGTGAAGTTTTGAGATGATTGCATAATTAAAGAATAGAAAAGAACGTGAGGATGGCTGTGAGGACCTTAGCAAACTAAAAGAAAATGTTGTCTCGTTTCAATTTGGTTTTGGGGTTTTGTTTTTTTTTTCCCCCTTCAGGCTTCAATTCAGGTCCATAAACAAACAAACAAAATAAGTTAAGCCAGGTCTTCAGTCTGTGCATATGTACCTTAAAAAATGCTTGTTGGAGCTGACAGGAGCCTGAGCTGGCAGGCAGGGAGGAGTGCGGTCCAAGACAGGGTGGTTCCTGTTGGTTACTCACCCACTGGACAATAGCAGTGGAAAAGCTTGCAGCACTGCTCTCTTCACCAAGTTCCTGAGTTATGAAGGACTTCTGTTTAGCTCTGGTTACCGGCCATCAAACACTGAATGACAGCTCTTTCCGTGCTTTTATCATTTAAGTTGCTTTTGGAAGCGCCTTTTCAGACTTGCATTGCTAGGTTGAAGTCGTTATAGCGTTCTAACGTGGACTGCTTTGGAAATAGCCTGTGCTAATCTTTAAAAGGGATTTCTTCAATATTTATAAATTTCCTAGCAAATCTTTACACGGTCCAGATGCTGCATTCATCCATCTTTTCAGGGCTGTGTCCAGACTATATCCATTAACCTGAGTGGATATAGTTCCTGCTGATCTGGGTAATGAAGAGGAAAGCTTTGTATGCTCCTTGGGTCATATCTGCAGCAGCTATATTATTTAACAATATAAATATAAACACAGCAATCCCTTGGACAGAAATCTGCTATAGGTGGTCGGATGCTGATGTTCCTCAATACAGTGGTAGCCAGATATGGAGGGTGCCTTGTTGCCTCTTGAGCCCTGCACTGTAAACATGCAGTTGATGTAGGAGCATCCGGACACTGCGTAATTATAAAGTAATCTTGACTCCCGTCGGCTATCCTCTGCCTCCTGACCTGTGTGACAGAGGGTGCACAATCTTTTGATCTGCAGGAAGGCAGCTGGTTTTTATTCTAATGATACCTAGGGGTTTGTATTCTTAACGTGGCTTTTACACGTTGATTCGGATTGGAATTTCTTTAAGGCTTTTTTCTCTATCTGGGTTGCAGGGTAGCAGCCTTACTGAATAAAGGCTTCAGTCTGCCTTTGAAAGAAGGTTGGTTGTTTTTTTTTTTTCCAACTTTGTTACTAGGGGTCGTATAAACTTACATTTTATTTCTTTCTGGGCTTGACTGAAGAACCACAGAGAGACTACTGTGCTCTGAGCCTCAGTGGGGCCAGAGTCTAGTGTAACTCCATCTCAAACCTGACCACTGGAAATAAAAGATCCAGTATAAACCAGTTGCTACTTCTGAATGAATAATGGCAGTATCATCTATTTGCATCAATATAGAAACAAAACGCCATATTAGGGGGCATGGTATTTGTAAGGAGAAACATCAGAGTGATGGTTGCTTGTGGCTTGATGATGAGAAGTACGCATCCTTGGTTTCATAATACTGCTTGTAGAAGGTTTTGTCTACCCTTGAGCTACTCTGGAGACAGCTGACCTCAGTGAAGGTGGCTGGGGCAGGCAGAGCACTTCAGCTGTGGTCCTGCTTATTTCTGTGAAGCGGCCCTAACATTTGGGGGCAAGCTCGTGGTTCTTTGTGCTCCATCAGCTGCAATACTGGAGACAATACCAATTGCCTTTCAGTGGGTCTTGCAGAAATCTTCCCTCTCCTTCAGGCGTGTGATGGGATAGTGAGAAAGCTTTGATGGATTAGTGGCCCTTCAGTGGAGTGATCTGATAACCTCTTTGTGGAAAATGGTCTTATTAGCATACGAGCTATTCTCATTCATCCTTTGACATATACCCTTTGACAGCAGGGACAATCCGACCTGAAAGGAAGTCTGATACATGTGAGTTGAGGACTTTTTTATTATTTTATTTTTTTTTAACGTGTACCCAGAACTTCAGGTCAGCAATTGTTTTGTTGTCTCTGCAAGCCTGAATTACAATCTCAGTACCTACAAGCAAATGGGGAAGATGGGCATTGCAGGAGAAAGTAACAAACGCTTGCTGATTAATTAGGAGTCTGCATCTAAATAGGCCCAGATTTCTGCCACAGCCTTACTGGCAGAAGATAAATTCTGAGAATCACAGAGGAGTGACCTACTGGGAGTGGCAGAAAAACCTGAAGAAAAAGTCTCTGCATTGTAAACGTTCCACTAAAAATCCAGTGATTCACTGGTGCTGCCTGATGCCCTGAGTCACTACACTGGGCGGTGCAGCATTCAGTGATAGGAGCCAGCTCCAAAAAAGGGCGTAAATGAGCTAATGGCCACCGAAGAGAAAGCCATTAATAACTTCTCATTCAACCCTATTAAATGCAAAGGATGATGCCAGCTGAGCAGTAATATTAGAGAAAAATAATTTACCTTTTCTCAGCGATGTTACAAATTGGATTAAAGCTGCTGTCTGCTGTCCTTTTGTGATGCTTCCCAGGAAACTGGCAAAGTCAATTAATAGGCTTAGGACTAGTTTTCTGGTGTTGGTAACTGCATTATTATACATGAAAAATAGATTCAAAGAATTTTAAGGGGTATAGGGACAATGTTAATTTCTTGGGGCTGCACGGGATTTTTGGTGCGGAACATCATTACACAATATATGCTATAAGGAAGGAAACCTGTAAAAAAATAGTATGAATCATAAGATTCAGCTTAGATATTATATTCTACTTGTTGATCCAATTATGAAGTTTCCAATTTCAATTATGCTTATTTTTTATTTTTGCCTAGGTGTTTGAGTGTGACTGCTAAACCTAATTTATTTTCGATTATATCTTAAAGAAAAAGAATATTAGGTGCGAGTAACATCCAACCTAAACAATACAACACAGGTCTTGAAATTGAGGCTATATGTTTTACTGATTCTTTTTGTTTGTTTGTTTATTTAGAATCCAGCTCCTCCAGTTGGCTAGCTGAGTAAGAATTTTATCTTTTATTTCAGTTTGGGAGTCCCCATCATGAAAGTTATGGAAGATTAAAAGCTGATATCTAGGTGTGTATATATATATATAAAAAAATAGGTTAGCACTTATTTCAGGAAGTTTTCATTTGAACCTGATATTAGGACTTGGGGATCATTAAATAACCTGTCTTTAAGATTTTTTTGATGGGTTATTAATGTTGAAGTTTAATGTGAAAAAAGAGAATGGCATTTTGTCCTTCTAGTGCCACTGCTAACTCTTTTCCTTCGTGTGCCTTTCTGAATTACAAAGATTTGAAGTGTTTAAATGAGAGAACAAATCCCAAGCAAAGGAGAATGGCAGGTGAACAACTGAAGGACACAATCCAGTTCAAACCGAGGAGAATGTGAGTAAGTAAAGGCAGGAGAAGTGCTCATTACTGCTGGCAAAGGACAAGAGGAAATGAATGTTGTGCTGTGTTAATATGCTTTGCTCAGTGACCTCTCTAATCCAAATTTGTGTTGTTGGAGGGACATTTGAATGGGTGTTGTTCTTGGGCCACCTTTTCACAGAAGGTACTTGTTCAGATAACTTTGAAGTAAATAACAATTTCTATAACTCTAGAAGTATAAAAAGTGTAGATAGCTGATTTCTCAGTCAAATGCAACTTGCAAAAACTCTATGCAGTTTCGGGTTGACATGAAATAACTCTCGATTATTATCACTTTTTCTGTTCAAATTTTGGAGAAGAGCAAACAGAAGTTGAGAACAGTATTTGTGTTTGAAGTCACTTCTATTTCTAAGTTTATATTTAAAAAACAGTGAAATGGCAAGAAATCTGAAGTGATTTGAGTAAAACATACTTCCCACTTAGAAAATACTCATCTGTACTGATAAAATGAAAAATTGTGGGGGGAAAACAGGTTATGGCAAAAGCACTGCTTCAAGTGATTTGTGGAAGAAAGGGGAAAAATAATGGAATAGGAGAAAGAAAAAATGAAAGACAAGCTTCTAGGTTTTGTGTCTCATAGTTCACAGTGAAAGTGATTTGTGGCAAATGAGACCCAATGAAGGCCATGCTTGCAGAAAGATATCTCTGTCTTCTAATGCTTTTCTAAAGAAACACTTTCCTGCAATATTAACTGTCACAGGCTAATTATGGTCATTGGAATTGTATTGGAATTCATCCTTTGCTGCAATGACAATGAGTGGGGGGGGTGTTTTCTATTTTGTCTTTGCTGAAGACAGAGTTGGCAGCTTAGAATATGGAAGGAAAAGGTTTTGGAATAGGTGCTATGATGCTGAAATTGAAGTATTTCTACAGACAGACAAAATGCATTTGTCATACTTTGACATTTATTTCTGCTCAGTCATCTTTCCAGTTAACACCCTAATAGCTGAAACAGCATGTAACAGAATACAGTAACAACCAGTAAAGTGGGATGAGATGCCATTATGATCATAAATTCAGAAAAGATACACCCAAAATAGTGAAAAACTAAAATTTCTGCACACCAAGCATGAACCCATTGATAGTAGTACTGTTTTGCAAAGCGCTGACCAGTACACATACTGAAAGTTACCATCATCTTAAAACAAAAGTTTAAATGTAGGATATTTTTTAAAATAGTGGTTTCACTTCTGTTTGCATCGGATGTACTGCAATCAAATTTCTGGTGTTCATCTTTCTAAAAAAGTTCCCTGTGTTACTAATTTCTCTGACTTTTTTTATAAAAACCAACGCCGTTGCATTGCTTTTAATTTGTTACTTAAGTCACTCATTCTTTTGTTGGATAATATGCAAATTAAAAGTGAAGACACTGATTTTTATTTTTTTTTCCCAAGTACCGTGTCATATTACACTCTAGCAGGAATAAAAAGCCCAGATTGGAGTTGAAAACTACATTGACACAATTAGAGATTTTGTGGCCTCTTAAGTATCGTGTAACTACTGTTAAAATTTTGTTTAACTGAAGGGTTTCAAATCAAAATACCAAACTTAATTTCTCTACATGTGATCATACACACAGTAAGGGGACAACTAAAAAGCACAAACAGAAAATACTTCTCTAAGTACAATGTATGCATTTTATTTTAAATGTACTATAAATAATGTGCCTATAAGCATTAAAAATACCTTCATCTAGGATCACTTTGCACTTTATTGGTTTAATTTGAGTCCAGTGTAGATTCAGATGTTTTGGCTGTTTGTTCATTTTTCCTATTGATGACAAGTAATAATAAAAAAAATGCAAAGGTTTAGAATAATAAAATTATTATAATATATAATGAAAACTTATAATAATAAATTGTTCAGTATATAACTTATAATATATTACTATATATTATATAGTATGAATGATAATATAATTTATAATAATAAATATTATTCAGTGGAATAATTAAAAAATTGCAAAGGTAGTATATTCTATTTATAAAAGTGCTGTAAGAGTACCCAAAAGATTGAAAAGAGAACTCACAATACTGTGCCTATTTGCTGATACTAAAATTTAAGATGTCTATGAATTGGAATACTGCTTGAATAATATTCTTTTATTTTCTATCCATGGTAACCATGACATATTAGCCAAAAATATTCACTGTCACTGGAGAACATAAATCTTTCTTTTCTAACGTTTTGCTGTATGAGATTAAAACAAACAGTTTTATTTCCTGTAAGCCCTTGTGAAATAGCCATTATGAATCAAACATTGAGAGTTTCACTCTCAAGCATGAAAGTCTCTGAACAATGTATATTTTGGTACATATTGAACATTTTCTGTAAGCTCCCATAAATAAATCCAGGAAATGTCTGTCCCTTGAGTACTACCTTCATTAAATCTGGAGCAGCTGTTGTTGCTGAACATGCACCCAAACATATAATGGGAGTCCTTGACATCAAAAACTCTTCCATGACTGGCATATTATTATAAGTCATTGTAAATGTGCATTTGTTCTGAAATAGGGTTGATTCTATTACAGCTAGAGACTGGTTGATGTTATGGAAAAATGAACTCTAGACTGTGCTGTGGAATGATTAATATTAAACAAATTTGCATCTTTTTGGTGTTTTTTTTGTTTTGTGGGGTTTTTTTTGTTGTTGTTTTTTGGTTTGTTTTGGGTGGGTAGGGTTTGGGTTTTTTTGCCTGTGGAGTAAGTATTCTACAAGATGAGAGGGTGGTAGAGAAGCTTGTTGTGATAACTTCTGTGAAATGCATACATTATGTGATACCTTCCCTGAAATCACAGTGATGCTATGACTTAAAATATTAATGCTACAAAATTGTAATGCTTTTACATCCTGACAAGCTGAGTAAGGGCAAGTAGCATTAGTGGGCTTAGTATTCGGACAGAAAACATCTAGCAAACTCCTGTGCACACCACAGAATTAAATTGCTGATAAGATATAAATAGGCATGAGATTTTTGGGCCCGGTGATCTCTGCAGGGCCCTGCCACCAAAATTGTTTGACGCCAGTCAAAATGATTCCTCTATTTTATCCGCTGACACTGAGAAATAAGTAGCTTCTGACAGAAATTGTTAAATGGGTGCTGCTCCTTTGTGTCTGACTAAAAGCTGTAATTCAGTTGGCAGAAACATGAGCAGTCGCAAATCTAGCCCAAGGCACAACACCAAGGTCTGGGTCAAGGCTTCCAGAAAGTTACGTCTTGTTTATTCATACGGTTTCTGGTTCTGACCTTCATTTAAAACCTCCTCATGGTAAGATCAGCAAAGCTGCAGTAAGCTATTATGAAGTGTAAGGAAATACCCAGGTTGAGAAGGGAACAAGGTAAGAACAAGATTTAATTTAGTTGTGCAAAAACATCAGTTATATTGCGTGACTGTAAAGGATGAAATTTACCCGTTTTGTACCTCGCCACTTCTCACTACTTGACTGACTGACTGACTTTAAAGTCATACTTTGTTATTTTCTTCTGAAGACGTTTGATGGGATGGTTAATTAGTTTGGTTTTGTTTGAAGAGTATTCAGATTTAAGCATTTCATTAGAGGGAAATTATTCATTTTCACTTTGTGAGTGCATCTTGACTCATGCAGTCACATTTTTCTCAGCTGTCTTAGATGGGTGAAATTATGTAAAGTAAGAATGGATTTATTAAGCATTCTATATTGTATACAGAAATTACAATGGGGGTAGGGAGCTCTGTGGTTATGCGTCCACATGTGATTGTTATGGTCCTTATGGTAAAGCAAAACCTTTTACTTTTTGAATCTTTTGCAACTGAGGTGGCCAAAGATGGCTCCTTCTCCATCTCCTAGTATAGCATGGTAGCATGTGACACCAGTGTAGTATTTGCTGATGCAGAGGATGACAGCAGGGGACATTCTCACGTGCCAGGGCAGCTGTAGGGGGGTGTGGGCTGAGCTTATTCAGTGCAAGCAAATCACGGTTCAGGGGACCCGAGTCACTGTTCTCTACCTGCATCACAGACTGCTTGTGTCTCCTCTAGGAAATGCCTCACAACAGCACGGGCACATGATGGTGCTTGGGTCAAAGTTCTGCTTCACAGCAGTGAGAGATTTGGCTTTGTTTTAGTTCTTTACATGAGCAGAGGCTACGTGTCTCCTGGTTCCTGGGAGGTGCCAACCTGAACACCTCCCTCCTCAAAATGTTCTGCAGTAAGTAGTTTCTCTGATTAATCCCAAGAGGGGAAAAAACAACCGAGGAGCCAGTGGTTAAGCTTGCAAAAACTTCTGTCCTTCGCCTCTGCCTGTAAGTAGGAAAATGCACACGCCTAAAAATCAAGTTATAAGGGTTTTGTAACTGTGAGGTTCACCACGCTGATTTGCCACAGCAGCTGCTGTTGTTAGTTAAGTTACAGGAATACCAGGGTCATCTTGAGCGATGCATTGCCCTTTGGCACCTACTCCTTTCTGCCTGCTGCATGGGGGATGACAGTGGTTGGCAGAGACTGTTGGCTCCTCAGCAGCCTGAAGAAATGCAAGAAATGAGGAGCTTGCTCTTGGTGTACAAGCTTTGAAGGAATCAGAGGCTTATTCTTTCTGTGAAATGCCAGCTTACTACGTCTGAGGATCGTGAGGTGATGCCCTGGCAATTAAAATGTTTGGGTGCTGCTGAGTCAGCGTGACCTGCAAGGAGATATAGACCAGCAAGCTCTAATCGGGTCCCAGTATTCATAGATTTTACCCTGTAAGAATCTAACTTCACAAACATGGTGTACATGGGCAGGCACCTGGTCTGTTCAGAACAGCATTAAAGAATGGTGAGATTCCGTGCTTCAACTATCCAGACATCGTTGGATCCAAGAGTCCTTTCCAAAATCAGAGCCTTAAATAATATGAATCCAATTTAAGGATATAAAACAATTCATCAGTAGCAAGTCTTCCCTTGAACTGGGAAGTGTTTTCTTTTTCAGTAGAATTACAACTGCAGAGCTTGAATACTTATGCTAGGAGTGCAGGGTGATGTGCGGGGGATTTTGGCCCCTCAGTTTAAGTCCAAGTCCCACGCCTGCTGCCCGGTTCTGGATCCATAGTGGCTGACTGAAAGAAATGGTACACAGAAGCTCTTACGATGCCTGGACCTGGCCCAGGTTTTCTCCAAAGTTGGTCAGGTATTTGCCTTTCCTCCATGCCTTAGTTTTCTGTGGCTTTGTGGAGCTTGACCTTACGGTCCTTATGGTAAGGCTTTTCCAAGGCTGTGAGGAATTGCTTCATCTACTTCTATATTGCTGCAAATTCCTAAATTATGTGTCGGAAAGAGACTGCTTTCTGGGCAAGCCAACCATTGCAGCTAAGCATTTGACTTGTGTTCCTGTTTGTTTTACTTATGGTTTATTTAAATATAATGTTATGTTCAAATACTGCTCCTAATTTATCAAGGAGAAAAGTGAGAGGAGTCATCTCCTGTTTGGATTTTACTTTTCAATTACTATTTTTTAACTTGAGAACCTGTGGAAAAGAAAAAGTAGCATGTATATAAAACTTAGGTTGCTGGCTTAGAAAAGAAAGGAAATTGTCATGGTATGATAGAGAACTGATCTAATTTGTATAAATAAATTGATCCTTAGCTACAATTAATGAAGTAGAAAAGCACTAACTATTCTGACCTCTTGCACAACAGGATCCTCCCAGTGTGTTTTGAAATACAGTATTTGTTTTCACAGTAGCTATGATTTCTTCTACTTTTGACGTGAATTATCTTGTAGTTCTGCAAAGAGCTGTCTTTTCTCTTGGGAGGCGTATGACAAAAATGTTTTGTTCTCTATTGAGGGGAGCTGCCTCATCATGTAGGGGAAAGAGAATAAAAGTGCCTAAAAACAGTTTTGCAACTGCACCATTTTTGGTGCAATTCTGTGGTTTTCATGGAATACTACCTGAAAGTATTAGTCCACGAGAGTTACCTTCATGTAAGTTAATTCCTCAAAGTTCATTTAGATGAAAACAGAACCTTTATTTCCAGTCTTGGAGATATTCATACTCTCTGATCTGGACAGCTACAGAGGCTGTATTCAGTTGTTAGTGTGACTTATTTCTTGAAAGTTGCTGTGTGAGTCTTGTTCATATGTGGCACAGGTGCTCTGGAGTATGAGCTCTAGTTAGCTCTAGGAAACCTCTAGCTTCAGGTTTAAGAAAGAGAAATCGTGGATGCAGTGAGCTGTAACTATTTAATACTGTACACACGAATGTTGGTTTGAGAGAGAGCAGGTACCCTCAAGATCCCTCTCAGATTAATCTTTACTCTTTATTTTTGTATCTAACAACAGGTTACTCTCCTGTTGTGGATGGTACCATTTAAAGTTGAACATGTGTCTAGATATTAGACACAGATAAAAGCAGGTGCACACTGAGGTGACAGAACCTTATATAAAGCTGGAGATGGACGGTGCTGCTGCCATGAATAGAAGGCTGTTTTCTGTATGTCATTATAACTTAAATATTTCATATTTGTGTTCAGAAAAGTTTTTTATTCTAAATCATGTAGCACGATTGAGGATCTCTTTGCAGGTCTGCAGTTGTTTCACTGTCCCCTAGGGAAATGCTGGTGATACCTTAATTTGTTGTCTGAAGAAAACTTGCAATTGCTGGTGTTTCTTTTGGCCCTTTGTGAAGTCATCCAATGTTGGTAGTCAGATCTGTACATACAATCTTGCTAAAAGCATGACAACTCAGAGAGCCAACGTTAATTTTGCACTTTGGTGCAATTTTGGTAACCTTTTTAAGACCTTTTCTCTGTTTGCAGTTATTTTGCATGTAGTTAATTTGTAGTTCTGGATGCAGGCATTTTGTATTTTGGATTAGTCCAAGCTCAGGTTCTACAAAAGTTGGGATTGGTAGATGGTGCATGGAGGATTGCATATGGTTTTGAAGTTATACTTGTGGATTGTGAAGACTAAGTATTTCCAATTTATTTTTAAAGATTAAAAAATAAAACTTCATTTGCTGTGGAAGACTGCTTTGCACGTGGATTTTATCACGCAAAGACTCTTCATGGTTATCAGGGTTTTTTCCTCCTTGAGAATGTTCAGTTAGCATGGTACCATTCTGACTGATTTCCAAAAAAGCCAAAATATTGAAAGAATAAATATGTCTCAGTGTGCTCGCACATATATTTAATATTAAAATGGAAATGTGGATAGCAGTAACTTATCTTCCTCCCTATCTTTTGCTCCTTGATATTCTTGTCAAGCACCATTTGCTCTCATTACCACCATCGCTTTCAGCTGGCTTAACCTAAGGGGCGAGAACTTACTTAGCAATGTCGAGCATCCTTACTTCACTGCTGTTTATTTTAACGATAGTTTAAATCTTGGGCTGCCAAAAAAACTGGCATGCCCTGAGGTTGGCCTGAGCAGCATTGGCTACTGTCTGCAGGATGCTAGTCTTGCAAAACACCGTATAATATTCCTGAGTTTGTGAGTTGGGAGAAGGATAATGACATCCCCACCACTATTTTTTTCTTTTTTCCTTTTCTTTCTTTCTTTTCTCTTCCTCCCTCCCCCCAGCTCTCTCCCCTCCCCTGCACACCTAATGAGCTCTAGCTTGGGGTTTGGCAGTGAAAAGCAGTCTGGTGTTGCTGCTCTGGTTCATCTCTCACTTGTGTTTGTGTGGGCTGGTATAGTCACTTTACGCGATTTGCTTCGCAGTCTGGGCTATTTCAGGCTACTAGTCATTCCAGTTCAGCTACGTAGGGCTTGAAAGCACTGCTTCCTTAAGATTACAGCTCAGAATAAATAATCTCATCTCACGTGTTTAAACTAGCTGCCCCAGAATGTGATATGGCTTCTTTTCAGAAATTTTTTTCAGGTATATCCATGTGCTTTGCGTGCACGAGACTGGATTTGCTTAAGGGAGCAGTTTCATTGGTCTTAGCATGTGTATGGCTAACAATTCCATGGTGTAATTCTAATGGGAAGCAATTGTAGAGATCAGTTTGGTAGTTTCAGAAGTAGTGGTGGATCTTTTCTTTGATGTTTCCTCAACTAGCAATAGATTTAGGTTTTGTTTGGGGGCCAACAAGTCTTTGCAGATCTCTAGCTGACCACACAGAGAACCAGACTGCTGAGAACCTCATTTGGCAACATGAAGATGACTAATTGCCCAAGGACCATGTAAATCCTTGCTTTATCCTTGTCAAAAAAGAACCTACATGAGTATAGAGGATCCTATTGAACGTAGGACTTTCCATTGTCCCACTGAGCAATGTCCCTTTGACAGTATAATACTGATATAAAATGAAATAAAAAATAGAAAATTAAGCCTTTTACTACTCTTTTTGCATGCAGGTTTCTAGGCTGGGCACTTGCCTGCACAGGGTGGTCTTTGAGTCAGTTGTTCCATCGCAGCTTCCTGGGCAGGACACAGACCACAGTCACCAAAACCAGAACCCTCCTTTGAAAAATTGGTTATCAGTAGTACTGTGGTTCTTCACACACACGTTGCTTCCACAGATCTTGTGTTACCTGCATTTTTAATGCTGACAAATCATGATTAACATGGTATTAAGAGATATTTTGAGCTTTAAAGGAAAAATTGCCTCTCAAGGCTTGTATTTGCTGATGTGTTGGGTTTTTTTCCAGTTCATTGGTAACTGAAATATATATGTTTATTGAGTTTTGCCTTGTTTGCCACCTCATTGTATGCTTTGTTTTTTGCTATTTTCTTTGTTGATCATGTTAAACAGCACAGGCCCAACTGCCCTTTCTGTAAGGAACTCCACTGCTAGTATTTTGCTATTCTGGAGAAAGATAATGTGAATGTTTAAAACAAAAAACAAACCCCAATAAAATCTCCCCATAATCAAACCAGATTCAAATAGACCTGATCAAATTCTGTTTCATAAGGAAGTTTTGGTTCTTCTGCTGTTACTATTCTAGGCTTGGGTATTTCAGAAAACCAATGGATTCTCTGTTTTGCTGGCATGTGAAAATAATGGCAATAAAATATAGGAATACAACAGACTTGAGATATACTGATTGCCTCTACTGAAATTTTAGTGAAGGTAAATTCTTTCCCACATTGAACCATTTCTGTGATAAGCAGATCATACTGTTGTTGTCCTCTGAAATGTCTGGCTGTTCAGAGGGAGCTTGTCCCTGTCTCTGGGCTGGAAGGCTTAGACCTTGTGCTTTCAAATTACACTGTAATAGAAAGGAGTTTTCCTTCTTTTCCCTGGGTCCCTGAAATTTTTTGGCTTTGTTCATTATTTGTGCAAATAATTTGACATGACTGTGACCCGTGGGTCCAAGCGATGCAGCTTCGTGATGCTTTGCCTGAGCTGGGTGTCTGACCAGCAGCTGTGACATATCCTGGGCAGTCCTTGGAGAGAAAACCCTGCACCACTCTAACCACTCAGGTAGCCACAGGGTGGGATGAGTAGGTGCTCTGCCCTGTTGCTTGAAACCTTAGTAATTGGCTTGAGTGCTTTTTCTACTGGCATTTGATTCTAATGGTCTTTAACCCATCCCAGTGATGATGATGCATCAGACCAGGTACAAAATATATTCGCCGTATCTTTTGCCACAAGTATGTTGAAGGAGCCTGTTTCATTGATTTTTGAAGCAAGTAATGTGCAGAACTTGTGCAGGACTGATTCAGGAATCCAGATTACAGTGAATTGAGATGCTGTAGCTTCAACTGGCGGTGCATTAATGTGTTATAAAACACCATCCCTTGAAGTAGTCAGTCATGCTCTACAGAATTCTAACTTTGGGAAAGAAATTATCCTGGCTTCAGAAAACATTAATTTGCTAGATACTTTGAAACAACTTTTGAAAATAGTATTATGTGGAAAAAAAGTAAATGTTTTGTTTGTGTTGCTAGCAACCACTTTAGTCTAATGTTTTTATCTGTCAACCATGTTTCTTTTGCAGATGAGAATTTATAAGATTTCAGGGAAAATATTTTCTAATTGAATCCCATCCAATTTTTGACCTCAGTAAGAACTTCCTTTATGAAAAGACATGTATTGGAATTACATCTATTTTAAGCATTAGGTGGTTTGCAGAGAAGGTATTTTTTTGTCTTTATGAATATGTCTATATATTTAAATCCACCAAATCAAATTTTATATATGTATATGAATGTTTCACATGTTATAGTCATAATTATATATTATTTATATGTATAAAATAGATTTGGTGTATTTGGATTTTCAGAAAACTATTAATTTTTATTTGATCTTTATTAGAATTTAATAAGATTTTCTTGAATGCAAAACTTTTGATGCTCTTTATCATGGTAATAATCCATATGGAAAAATTATTTGCTAACATTGAGTTTGTAGTGCCCATGACTGGATCTGACATCTCAA
>VZTM01029787.1:19251-35979 GCA_013400555.1 Jacana jacana
AAATCTAAATTAACATAGTTGTGACCTGTTCATGTGTTTAAGCCCTGAGACCTGAATCCAGATGTTACATGCAGAGCCTCCTGTGTTATTGCCGTGCACTGTAAGTTACATGAAAAACAAGGAAGAAAACAAGTTTAGATCTCCAAGTACAGCTCATTTTCTAACTCATTTATGGCAGTTTTAAAATACAATAAAATGTGCAAGTGTTTCACCCTGCTTCCTAAGGAAACAAAGCTGATGTGATCATGCTGTGGGCCTCCGCTGACTGCCAGGCTCCTACCTCCTCCCCCTTCCCCCAGTAACTTTTGAAACTACTGGCCAATTTCAAACAGATTTGACAGGAGTAAAGGTCTCAAAGATATCAGGTTCCTAGTAGTTTCATGGAAATAGGTGGCTGGATGGAGAAGAGAGACCCTATTCATATGTCTGCTTTGGGAAAAAAAAAAAAAGTGTGGAATGAGATCAACTGTATTATTAGACACTAGCAAATCCTCATGGGAAAGAGACATTATGAATACCCTAAATAAGGGAAAAGCTTTGACTGCATTTCTCACCTTCTTAGACATTAGAGGATCCAGCTCAAGAGTCATAACCATAGGAAACCAGGCTTCAGTAGTTCCATTGCTCACAGACCTGCTTGCTACTCAGTGAGGTAGGAAAGTATCTGATTATTCCTGGAGCCATTGAATTAATGAGGAAAAAGATGAAAAACTCCATCTTTTACGGATGTCCTGCTTCAGTTGTCTTTGTAAGCTCACTTCAGGGGCAGACTGCCAGCAAAGAGTTGAATGGAGAGAATATTGCCTGAAGTATAGAAGGGAACGGTGAAAGAGAAGCATGAAAGAAGATAAAGTGCTTGGATGTACGCATAAAATGCAAACCTGACAGTTCTAGCATGGTGGAGTAGCAGTTTCACCCCAAATTCAATGAACTGCTAGGATTGATTGTTCTTTATATAATCGTATTTGTGAAACTATAATGGATACTCTCCCATTCCATGTTTATTATTCTAATAAGTAAAAAGTAAATAAGTAAAAAAAAAAAAACCCTGACCTTTCCAGAGCTTTGCCTTTGGCCATTTTACTCCAGTTGCTCAATTTTTTGTTAGTGAAGTAGAATATTGTATGTGGTTACCATTGGGAAATAATTGAAAGAAATACCTAATATTACAGGTGCTGAGCATTACTGCTACAATGCATTTGAGCATTCACTGTATTTCTAATGTTGTGTAGGACTCAGTCGCAAAGCGGTCGAGAAAATTGAGGGGGAAATCAGTAGCAGCTTTCTGTAGCTTGGCACCTTGGGAGATGATCACTGCTTTACTGCAAATACTCTGTAAATTGGCTCTGTGCCTTTTTTTGAAAAGTATCTCACTTTTTACAAAGATACGATTTGGTTCTTGTTGATATACAGGGGTTTAAGGATTTATTTGTTGTTTTTTTTTTTTGAGAAGGAAACAGTCTCAGGAGCAACGGTTCTTAGAGTAGGTTTGGGAAAATGATTACAGAGCACTTTAGGGTAGTGAGTCATAGCCTGGATAGATCTTGACCAGACCATGTCACAGCTGACAGATTTCAGTAGCTAAGGACTGTTTCGGCATGGGTGGGATTAAGCTTCCCAGAAGTCGCTGAATGTATAGATATGTGAAACGTGACGTTTCTGAGGAGTGTAAAGATTAAACAAGCAAGTTTTCCCAAAGCTTTAAAGAAAGACATATAGTTACGGTGCCACTCATGGAAGAAAGCCGTTAGTTTCTTGCTCAGTAGGTGTCTTACTGGCGCCCACACAACTTTTTGAAAAGGGAGTATTAAAGCCCTATGATGATGTGCTTACTATTTTCATTTACTATTTTTAATTCCAAAGCTAAATGGCGGAGGATGCCATTTGTCTGGACTGTGGCAAGGCTTTCAGCATTGTCTCCCACAGTATTATGTCCAGTTGGGGCTTGTTGTAGTTTGGATGGGTGGAGAACAAGATGGATAAAAAACCGGTCGGGGGTTGGGATTTAGAAGACAGTGGTTTTTTGGGTTGCATGGGCCTGGAGACTGGTAACAAGAGGAGAGCAACAGTGGTCTCTCCTGGGACCTGTCCTGGTTCATATCTTTAGCGGTAACTTGGAGGAGGTGATAGGTTGCGCATCCATTGAGTTTTACCTTGCTGGAGTGACCAGTGGATGCCCTCAAGGGCAGATCTGCTGCCCAGAGATACCAGACTGGGGGACTGACAGGAGCCCTATAAAAGCCGGGGGACAAAATCTAAAGCCCTGTCCAGGATCAGGAGACCCCCTGCAAGGCGTTGGGCTGGGGACAAGCGTGTCTTGGAAGCAGCCCTGAAGACTGCTGCAGAGTCTGGACCCAGTCAGAGAGTAAGACCCTGGGTTCTGGTGGACAGTGAGCTGAGTCCAAGTCCTGGCAGCAGTGGAGGCCAACAGTATCCTGAGCAATATCAACAGGAGCATAATTATCAGAGTGTGAAGGGGCTATCCCTCTTTATTTGGCATTAATCATTTTGATATAGCATCTAGTTTTGGGTTCCCAGCACAAGGAGGACATTGATCAGCTGGAATAACTCCAGTGAAGGTGTGTCAAGTTAGTCAGGGGCTGGAACACTTGCCCTATGAAGAGTTGCTGTGGGACCAGGGCTGCTTTAGCCTGGAGAAGTGTTAGCTTCTGGTGGGGCCACCCAGTACCCCCAAGGACAACAGAGCTGGGCAATATGACACAGTGCGTGTTAGGAGGGTAAGGGGCAGCAGACATAAATTGAAACCACTTTCCAATAGGATATAGTGGAAAGGTTTTTCTCTGTTAGGTCAATTGAGTGTTGAACCAGGTTATCTAGAGGTGTTGTGCTTTCTCAGTGCTTGGAGGTTTCCAAGACTCAGCTGGCTAAAGCTCTGAGCAACCTGGTTTGACCTCTGAGCTGGCCCTGCTTTGGACTGGAGGTTGTATTTGGAGACCTCCATAGGTTCCTCCCAGTCAGTGACTCTGTGAAGAGCTTTTAGGGTAGGAATCTGCTTCCATTCTGGCCCAGACAGCAGTGTACAGCTTGATGAGGGATGGATGGAATAACTTGTAAGTGGCAGAACCTTCTTCAGTCTTACATCTGCTTCCTGCCTCAGGATCCATATAGTCCATCAAAAGGGAAACCCAAGACCTCCTTCTGCAGTGTGCCTTGGTCCTTCTTAATCTAGTAAAATACAGTGGCTTCGCTGCAAACCTGCTAGAGCAGTATTCCAGGGACTACTGTGGTTGCCTCTGCACTAGTAAATTAAATTTCCTGGGCATGTTCCCAGGCGCAGAGGCCAGCTGGTGGGGAACAGTCTATGCCCATGCTATTAAACTATCTCAGCTTCCAGAAGAGGGTGGCTGCAGGCAAACTTCCCTTTGTGAGCAATCCCTGGGATGCTCCAGCTCCCACGATGTGCCCACAGAGTGTTTGGTGAGGTGATCAATGGTATGGGCCAAGGACACGCTGCTTAGATGTATATAACGCTAGTGTTTTCTGATACCTGGCCATGTTCCCCTTTTCTGCTTAATTTGCTGCACAGATGTAGCCCCCTTGCACTGCAATCGTAAGGGGGCCGCAGTGCCATGACTGTGTGGGTTTGGGGGTGTGAGAATCAGCCAAGCACTCTCCAAAATATTCCGGAACCCCTGCCATACAAAATAGTGGAACCAGATGGAACTTCATCAGTTGATGTGGAGCTAATGTGACGGCAGCTTATGTGGAAGGTTTCTGCAGCGTTGAAGTGCTGTTTTTCTCAGGTTATGTCAGCTGTTTTGCTCTGGAATAGATGTAATGCCTTCGTCAAGAAGGAAGATACTTTTTCTTTTTTTCTCTTTTTTTTTTTTGAGAATGAGGTAATATTTTTCTCATAAATAACATCTCAGGAGTGAAAGGAAAGAGTGGAGAAAGGCAGGATTTTTATCTTAAACTCGATTTTTAAAACTGGTGATCATATTTTTATACTGACTGATGTAACCGGCAAGATTTCTTGGCTTCCACGGAACTTTGTAATTTTTCTTGCTTCCTAGAGTTTGCTGTTACAAAAGCAACTTCTGCTTTCACATTGTCATCACTGTATTGTGCAAGTCTAGTGTACTCGTTCTATTACCACACCCAGGGATGTCATGGTTACTGTTGAATGATTTCCCTGGAGATAATAGTGGCACAGCTTTAAAAAATCAAGACCACTCACTGATTGACTTAAGAAATAAAAATGGTATAATGCTTTCCAGATTCAAGCCTGTAACAATACTGTCTTTGTATAGGCAACTAAGTGTCGGCATCATTCATTTGTGGGTCATATTCTTTAACCCTGTACATGAATTTTCATTAACGTTTTCCCATTTTGGATTCATAGCTATTTTCATAGTGAGAACTTATTTATATCAAAGTGTTGATTCCTATCTCCGTTCAGAGGCTGTGCGTGTGTGGAGTAGAAGAGGTAGCTGATAACAAATGGGTAGCAGCAAGGCTGATCCTGGACATCACAGCCTGTCCGTCTTGCAAGAGCTCCAGCTCTCGGCTGAGGAAGTAAAGCTGCTGGATTTTACACTGCCTGTTGTAATGCAAGCATGTAAAGGGCATCTTCTTTCTCAATTACTGTAGCATTTGGTGTTGTCCTGTAGGGGAGAACTTGTAGAGTAGGGCTGATGGTTGGACTTGATGATCCCAGGGGTCTCTTCCAACCTAAATGATTCTATGATTCTATGTTATGGGTAATCTCTAACTGTGTGGTCAAGAGTTGTCTGTCAGTACCAGTCATGGGCAGGGCCATCAGTAGGTGACTTCAGGATAGGGTAGCCGATAGCTTTCAGTATCTTGTCCTAGCAAAATTTTCTAGGTATAAATCCGTGCAAATGTTGAAAAATAAGTGAATAAAACACTTGATTTGGTTCTTGAGGTTTATTAAGATGGCTTTTTGAGTATTGAAAACATATGGTTCAGACTGTGGGATTTTTATTAATAAAAACCTCCCTGATGGCTCCTCCATACTCACTTCTTCCCAAAGGCCCAGTTGAACTGGCACGGAGAGGTAGCATGGAAAGACCAAGCTCTAGTAAGACTGGGCTTTATCATAGAAAGATACGTCCCAGTGTAGCTCCCTTCTAGCAGAGGAGAGACGTTGAGAGATGCTCAGGACAGGGCAATGACAAAAGGATCTGTTGTTACATGGATCTTCAGGGCTTTCCTGCTTCAGCTCACGGGTCACATCTGCTGCTACAGACTGCAGGTCCTGGTAAAGACAGAGAAGGACTACACAGCTGCTCTGTGCTGGTGGGCTGCTGGGGGATTTTCTTTCCCCCCCTGAAATTCTTCATTAATACTTCCCTGCTGAAAGGATGTTTGCTTAGAACAGTACCTTACAGGAGGGAACATCTGTCTGCAAGGATGTGGTGGCAGCTATTAACCATGCTAACCCAGCTGATAGTTAACTCAGGTTGGAATACTTTAGGATTGGGAGCAGAGCACAAGGATCTCGGAGCCTTACTCCAAAGGCATAGGAGAAGTAGATGATGGGTGAGGTGAGTTAGAGATCGCTCAGGTGCAGGCTGTAGGTGGACTCGCACAGTCAAAACACAGCCAGTCACACTAGGAGTACTTTCCTTTGAGAATCAGAGCTAAGTCTCTGAGTGTAGCCTCTGTAAAAACTACTTTTAAAATAATTTTCAAAATAGAGCAGGAAAAAGTAAAATATTTTATATGCTCAAATTCTAACTCATAATAAATAAAAGAGAGAAAGCACCACTATACAGCCTGTATGGATGAGAATGAAGAAAATCTAGCTGTCTAAACAAATAGTTTTGTTTTTTTTTTTCTAGCTTGTGGAAGTATGGAATTCCTTACATACATTTTGGATAAAAAATACTGTTAGAAAGGATTGTCAGGATACTTAGGTAATACAGAGAGAAATCTCGGCCAGCCATGCAGATGCAATAAGAGTTTCCAGCATGAGTGGTTTTTTGTCTTATACACTAGTATGTCATAATGAAAAATTGTTGTTACTGGAAATTAGCTCACTGTTAGTATCTAGCGTTAGATTCTGCCCCAGAAGCGAGAGCTTGCAGGCACTGCTGCGTAAGCGGCTGCTTCTCTCTGTTCATGACCTCTGGTACTTACTCCCTTAGATACGATGAACTGAGTTCTAGTGGAGTGTAGCAATGCAAAGAACATATCACATACGTTACATTAATGGAAAATGAAAGTCCACCATCTCTGCAGCATAAAGTAGTTTGTGTGTAGTTTTAGAATTTTCCATGAAAAAAATGTGTTGGCTCATGTTTTAATGACCATTTTTTCTCCTAAGTGAAGCATCTTCCTGAAAACACCAGTAACTAGAAGAAAAATTATTTGAGAAGCTTTTCAGTTCACTTCCAAAATATTTTTTCTTATGGTTGAGATAATTTCTTTCTTATCAGTAGAAGACAAATAGTGGGCAGAGTGAGAGGTGATGGGAAAATGACAGTTTTGTCATAAGCTACTAATTCTCATTTTTATTTCCATACTTAACATACTGGTTTAATGGGTAAGTGCTGAGTGTGATTTCTGATCAAGGGAACACAGCTTTATAAATGATCCTATACTAATCTTCCTGTGCATTTAAAAAAATCAAACCCATCAAACAATAAAACAGATATTGAAGGGGAGGGATATATCATTCACAGCCTGTTGTCCATTGGGACTTCTAATAGATCTGCTCATTTTTGGTATAGATGAAGTGTGTAGTGCTTTACTGTTTTACATAACGTTTTCTTGAATGATCTGGAAGAAGAAGTAGAAAGCACATTAATTACATCTGCAGGTGCTATGAAGCTATAGAGCCACAGCAACTGTAAGAAAGGCAAGAAATGGAAATTGATCTAGAGAGCAGCAACATGCAGGGACTTACAAAAGGGGACTCACCTTGGAAGTGTGGTCCAAATGGGAGACATGTTATATGTAAAATTAGCTTATTGAAGTGTTAATGTTGAGCTTTCGCTCATGCAGTAAGCAAGAACTATTTGTTTTGATATTCCCACCCAGTTAACTGTTTGTTATGGTATTTTGATCTTTAACCACTTCTGATAAATCTTCTGAGAATTGTTACCAATTTCACTACTGCAGTTTTGGCAATAGTAAAGCAAATAACTGATTTTTTTTTTTCCTTTGCCTGCATCTAATAGAAGAAAAAGCATTATGTTAAGAAACTTACACCTTCTTTTTTGTGATTTCCCTCCTCCCCCCCCCCCCAAATTCAATTTTAATAGAATTGTGTCAATCAGTCCTGGAAAATACTCAGTTGT
Organism: Jacana jacana; assembly: GCA_013400555.1. Taxonomy (NCBI): domain Eukaryota; kingdom Metazoa; phylum Chordata; class Aves; order Charadriiformes; family Jacanidae; genus Jacana; species Jacana jacana. Next base: position 26,538 of record VZTM01029787.1, read on the forward strand.
CCCAAATTCAGAATCTTTGGCTGAAAAATTGTGTTATTTTGTGCATCTGCTCTTTTACGAGTTTGTTTTCCAATCTGGGATGCTTGCAGGGCAAAACTGTCCCAAGACTTAAATTTTCTTTACATTGCTTTAGGAATGGCTCATGCTTTGCCTTGATGCTTTGGAAATGAATTGGATCTGGCTGCCTTTACGGCTTATCAGTCTCTCAGGACTGGGCTCTTTACAGAGGGAATGCCAATCAGTTGTAATTTGCTCAGATAACAGTGTTACTATTGTTAGTGCTGACATTTCTGTTTGTTGAATAGGCGGTGCAATACCCCGTTGGAACAGCTCCACCACAAAGAAACAGCCTAAAATGGGGTTTGGTACAATTTGTGTAACCTTCTGTATGAAGGAGCAGACCCGCACACCTAATATCACTTTACTTTTGGCTTCATTAGGGCTGGATCTAGATAACTTGGGTTTTTCTGCAACAAGGTGCTGGAGATACTTGCAGTGCAACCTGGACAGTCCACTCCTACAACTGAACTAAATTAAGATATGGTGATTAAGTGGGATTACAGCAAAAATACTTGTTTTGCAGAAGCCTTATGTTTTTTTTTTTATTTTTTATTTCCAGTTGATGTCTGAGCATCTGCCCAATAAATTTAAGCCTCCTGGTGATGGGTTTGCTTTGCTTACCTTTTGTGGGCCTGTTGGAAATGCTCCACAGATGACACAGAAAGCAAAGCAATGAAGTTTCATGTAAGAAAGTCTGTAATAGCCCGTTGCTCCACATAAAGACTGAATTAAAGGCTTAATTAAAGAGTGTCACTGTGTTAACTTTGAAACAGAGCCCCTAAAAAGATGGTCAACAAAGCTCATTGTGTGCCTGTAGCAGTGTGGGAAGTCTGTCCATCACCTCCTCTGGGCTGGCACGCTCGTTAGCAGGAGCTCGTCAGGCTGGCACCCACGTCTTTCTCCACTCTCCCCCTCTCCTCTCCGTTTTGAGAATTCATCAACAAAGGTAGCATGTCCACAAACCTGGTTTGATTTCTTCTGCTGTAACAACTTTTATAAGAAAAAGGACATTGGGGTTTTTCTTGCAGATTTTCAGAAACCCTTTCCTGACAGGAAATGCTACATAATGCTGACGATGTATTCTGTAGTTCCAAAGCTCCACGTTGCACTAGCAATACAGTTTTATGTAATATTTTTAAGTAAGAGGCTGATCTGGCGTTTGTTTATCATTGCAGTTGCTTTTGAAATGTCTGCTGTGTGCTTGGCATGGGTTTGATTGGGAGTGCAACCAGGCTTTGTGCTGAGATCTATTCACTTTAAACTGTTTGGTTTAACTTGTTTTTGTAGTATTCATGTTTTATGCTCTCGTGCTGAGTAAACTGTAATCAGTGTGTGTTTGTCCTGGCTAAGCATATTTGCTCCTACCTTACCTCAGCTGACTATATCAAAAGTGTTAGCCAGAAAGGTGTACTCTACTTGCCATGTGCTCCACAGTTATAAGTAGGAGATCTTGTGGGTGTTTATCTGTGCTACTGTGCTTCTGTATCTCTGCAGCCAGTATTAAAGTGTGGCATGAGTTCTTTATCCCTACAGTATGGTGGTGGCTTGCAAGTGATGAAAAACAGTTTCCTTTATGCAAATGTCCATCCTTATTAATGCTGCCAAATGGCAACTGTGATACCCAGGGAATACGCAACACTCTATGGGTTACTGATAATGTAACCTAATTTCCAAAAATAAATTAAATGCATCTTTTCACCTATAGCCATCAGATGTATGTAAGCTAAAGAAAAGCAACATGCTAGAGACAGCACATGTGAACTTGGAAGAAAGGTCAATGGCTAATTTCAAATTAAACCTTTGGGTTGGATGCATTTTCTGATAAATTAAACTTGCTGAAGAAGGTCTTGATGGTATCGTTTGTTGTTGCAGAGACTTCCTCAGATAAAATACCTTATCTGTGTTGAAGGACTGTTCCTTGTTTCAAACAATGCCTTTAAAATCTTTATGAGGAATTTTTACAAGGTCTTTTTTAGCAAAACCTTATGTATAGCAACAGTAAACTTCACTTCTTACAAAGTGTTAACAAATGCTACACATTTTTTTCATGGATTACTTTTATTTCATTATTTGTCATGCTCTCCCAAGTAAAATGAACTAAAGTAAAGAGGAAAATGAATTAAATGGCATCTCTGATTTTAAGAGGCGAGGTGCCAAAGACCAGACTGAACTCTTTCCTAGCACGTACCACTTGCATTTGTATTTTTTAAGATGTTATTGCCATGTATTGAAGTCAAAAAGATGAGTAATAGTTCTATTCATAGTGAGATGCCACAGCAGTTCTGTGAATCCTTTTAATTATGCAAGATGCAAGAGAGGACCCCTTCTTCCACATACCCCTCATCAACTCAACGTTCCTGCAGGCATTTACAGTCAAAGCCAAGTCATTTTGATGCCTCTTTCCTGGAAGATCTGCTTCTGCTGTGGTCTATAGCCTGGCCGAAGTCTGGATTGTGTCATCCAACCCGCTCTGCTTTTCTGTGTATCTGCTCCCTCAACTCTTTTTTTTTTTTTTTTTTTGTCAAGTTAGGCAAATGGTGGTGCTGCTAGATGTTGAGATGCGTCACAAAGGCCCCCTATGGCTTCTGTAGGCTCTGTCAGCTGTGGAAGTGCACCTTAAGGTGGCTCAGGTTCCCCATCATTTTCCCACTCAAGTCCCAAAGTCAGGTCCTTTGGTTATGGTTTGCTTCTCTTAACGTAATGAATGTGACCCTGGTCAAGCAACCTTAATATTTTTCTTCTTTTATTGCCTCCAGCTGTCATGTTGAACAGCTTTTATATCCTCACCCTGCTTTGTGTGTTTATAGCTTAGCTGATACTGTTTTGTGTGTGTGAGTGAACTGTTCCTCCTTTAACATAACAGAAACTTCAGTTTTCTATTGTTTCTGCTAGACCAGGCAGAACACATCTTGTGTATCCTGTATAACATCCCCATGGATAAAGGAATACAACCATTCATTATAGTTCCTATCCTTTAATCTCATTGAATTATTGAGGCTGCCTGTTTAATTGAAGGACTCCTTTTATTGTTAAGAACTTGGTGTCTGAGCCCTGAAGGGGAAAATTTACAGGTGAGTTCCTGTCCATCAGGTGCATGCAGGCATTATAGAGAGGGGCTTGTAGTGCTACTTTAACTCAAAGGTAATTAATGTTCATTTTTTTTTATCAATAATGTTTATGTGGTTGACCTGCTCTGTGGGTGCAGATGGCATGGGCATGTTAGCAATGCCATTAAGGCTTTCTGTTCATCTCATTTTTCATTGCATCAAAAAATGCCTTTTATAATAAAATCTGTGGTTGCACATTTATAGCACTGACCTCCTCCAATCTGTTGAAAAGCAGGGTGTTGCTGTAGCAGATGACACTTGCTGCCTGGCATCTCTTCTCCTGCCCATTAGAGAGTATGGCAGTGCTTATGTCCTGTGCCTGTTAATTACAGGTCACCATTAAGATGGATTAGCTGCATAAATAATTGCCGTGTAAATTATTCCATGTATTCCACGAGTATTCTTGTGATTAATTCTTGATTTTTACCTTGAAATGGAGGACGATGAAGTATTTCTTATGGTTATTAAGTATGCATTGAAGATTTTTGGAGCAAGGTTTTGTGATCTTTCTGGTACTGGTGAAGTTAACTCGGTTTTTCCTCCTGCCCTAGTTCAGACTTGGATCTCTGAAGCTACAGAAAGTTTCGAGTCCAGCAGAGTTGGTTAAGGAGCTGCTTGGTTACTGCCTGGACAACTTGGGAAGACTCCAGGCCAAAACTGAGCATCTGCAAAAAGAGAACGAAAGGCTCTTCAGCAACTGGAGCGATGTGGAGAAGCGGTAAGTTTAGAAGTGCATTCATAGGTGGTGCTTGAGAAACTCACAAATACTCTGTCAGCGCAGGCTTCACCAGTGAGCACTTTTGAAGTCATATGCAGAAAGGGGCACGTAAATGTTCCTTCTGTTGACAAGTGTTTTGAGCCCAGTTTATTCCAGCCCCAGTAGTTGTGGATCTTTTGGATCTTTTTCTTATGTCAGAAATGCAACTGGCATTGCAAACTGTGCAATTAAAGATGGTTTTACTTCTGTGAAGTGAAAAAAAGGGCATCTTTTCTGTACAATCCTCTCCCCTTTCTTCAGAAACCTTCTTTCCACTATTTTCTGTAGCTCTTATGATTAGACATTTCACTTATTACATTTTTGTGTGGGAAGTAAGTTGCCATTGTTTAATCTGTTTGCTTTGTCAAAGCAGATAGATTTGGAAAATTAGTGTGGTGGTTATAGGAAAAAGCTCCATTATTTTTTGAGATTTTTTTTTTTAATTGCCACTGCACTTCTGATCTGAATTGCCTGTCACTGCACTCTGTGGTGAGGTAATCTTTGCTTACTTCAGTCGGTATAAAAGGCTTAGCACATGTAAGTCAGAGCTTTATCTTGTTTTTCTATAGCTTTATCTAAAGAACCACATTTAGGAAGATTGATGAAAGAATGTAGCTAATTGGCGTTAATTTACCTTGAAAAAGAGAGCTAACTTTTGGGAGGAGTTAGTTTTGTTTCCCTCTCATTAAAATGACTAACAGTTTCTCCTGACAATCTCCCTGACAAGCATATGGCCTTCCTAAGTAGTGTTTTACTGCTTAACAGTTTATTGAACAATAGGGTATTGTATAACCGGTATGCTGCTCTGCATTACACGCTAATGTGTAATAGGCATTAGTGCTTGTATCAATTTCCATGGTGGTGTGACACTTTTAAGGAGTAAACCAAAAAAAACCCCAATAAATAAATAAAAAAATAAAAATCACAGTTGCCTGACAGCCTTTGCTCTTGGAAAGCAGTGTATGGAAGCTTCAAAAAGCTGGTGGTTTTCTTTAGTATGTTTATATTCTGAATAGCTGAAACATGATTTTTCTAAACAAATACTGAAAGTTGTATGGTCACCAGACTTTGGCCATGTCCATTAAATGGAGGATAACAATAATTTTCATCCAGGCAGTATTTGTTTTTTATTTGCTTGGGGTTTTTTTGGTTTGGACTTCGGTTTTCTTTTTTTTAATTATTTTTGTCACAGCCTAGTTTACCCCACTGTCCTTGCTCTTTTGGTTACAGATGCTTTTTTACATTGCTTTTGGCTCCAGTGTTGTGAGTTTTGTAGAGCTGAACAAAAGTTTTACCTGCCTTTGTTCAGTAGACTGAATCAGTTCAGGGTTTCAAGCTTCACACTCTATCACTCACTGTGTTGAGGGGTACAATGCATCAAACATAAAGCACATCCTGTGGAGAATTGAGCTCCCTCTTTGCCTGGAGCTAAGGCACATCAGCTCCAGAGTTTCAGTTCCCCTTGCTTAAAATCCTCCTCTCCAGAACCTCATTAGAACTAAGAGATAGCAGGCAGACTTCCAAGAGCTGGTTTTGTTCAGGTTAAGCATGGGGCAGTGGATGGGTGGCATGATTCAGTCGTTCCCTTTTCCATTTCCTTACTCCAGCTGGCCATCGTGAAGGTTTCGTGAGCTCAGCTTGAGCAGCTTTGCCACGCAGCTCTCCGTGGTCTCTCTTTACACCTCTTACAGAGGTTCTGTTTTCTATCCAGTCCCTAACATGGCAAGCAAGTTTCCTTCAGTAGGTGAAATTTGCCTAGCAAGCTATCCATAAGCAATTACATGAGTTAGTCCACGGGGCTGTAAACAGCTCGCCTGGCATCCCCATGGAGGTACAGGAATGTCTCCTGCCCCTTCCCTCTGCAGTTCAGGTTCAGGGAAATGTGAAAGGCAGGAGCAGGCCAAAAATCCCTTTGAAGAAGAATCCCCTGCATTATCAGATTGTCTGATGTACTAGAGTCTGAGATGTAAGACATCAGGGATCTTGAGAGTGTTACTGGTTGAAGCTGTAACTCCTCTAATTTTCATCATCTGGCTCATTGTGATGACACACGTTGTCCTGCTTTTAGGAAATGACCTGTCTGTAGGTGTCATCAGTATGGGAGTTATTGGCTAGGTAGACTTTTCAGCCGTTGATCTAAAAAATATAAAATAAAAATTACTAAGGCACTCTCTGGCAAGATCCAAATAGAGAGGTTATGGAAATTTTCAGAATTATTATTCTGAAAATGCTGTAAGTGGGTGCTGGGGTGAGGTGTGGGGTTGTATGTGTGCCTACCTCAGGGATGGGTGAGTTAAAATATCAGAGCATAACTATCTATATTTCATACAGATAGTTCAGTTGGTAAATATAAAGTAATAATAATCTGTACAAAATAATTCCTTGGCCAGTAAAACACAAGTTAAATTTCTGATTTGGGTGTGGTACATATTAAAAAGTAGAATTTAGTGTAGACAAGCCAAAATCAAAGTAGCTCCTAATTTTGTTGTGGTCAACTATACTGACAGTATATTGAAACCACAAACAGCTTATAAAAATGCAGGCTAGGTTCTTTGGTGCTTGAAACGGACCCTTCAGCATTAGCTCATCAAGATTCGATACCATTGCCAATGTTGGGGGAAGGGTGAGTCTGAAATGGAATACAGCGGGTGCTGTAAAACCAGTAATTACATTAGAGCACTGAGGATCCAGGATAAAAAGCAGAGCTGTTGAATTTTTTTTTTTCTTTCTAGTATTGGGGTGTGGAAAATGTGTGAATGCCATTAAATTAGGTGGTTCAGCTAACCTCTGCGAAGCCCGTGTGATTGCTCTGCGTTTAGGCAGCACTTAAGAACTGGACAGTTACCTTATTTTCTCAATTACTGCTCGTAACCGTTCCTAATAGTAGCTGCTTTCAGTGGGCTGTGAAAGCTTTTTGAGGTGATGGCCATCAACTTGGGCGTTTCTGGCACATGGAAAAGCCTCACACTTACAGAAAAGAGAGCTCCAAGAACATAGAAATTGGAAGGCACCATCAAATAAGGCTTTACACCACGCTCTAGCCCTTAACCTCCTTTTCTTTTCACCGTACTAGAAAGTTGTCTTTGAGGTGAGCAGCTTCTTTATTTAGCCTGGGGAGGTGGTATCTCAGTGAGACAAACCGCATCCAGGCAACAAGCACGTGATGAATTGCAATTAAGGTTTGTATTTGCAACCCATGTGGTGTTGGAGTGAAACCCAGCCAGCTCTGCTGAGCCTGAGTGCCTGAGTGAATCCTAAAGGCTGTGCCCGAATGCATGCCTGAGTGAATCCTAAAGGCTGTGCAGTTATAGCCAGAGCCACCACACACACACCGCACACACGTTCTGCACAATTAATGCAATTAATGCATCCCAAGCAGCAGAGGATTGTTGCTTTTTTACTGTTCCATTTCTAAGTGTCATTGCATGGTGTGTAACTCATAACTTGCAGAGGTGGCATTAAGGTAATACTACTGCACACCGATTGAATGTTATGCCAAATTAATGTCATGTCTGTCTCTGGAGAATGTATTTGTGTATGGATTACTTTAAACAACAACAACGGGGGAAAAAAAATCAGAAAAGACAGAGAACAATCATATAAGATTAGCTGATGGCATACTACTAAATGATTTTGCCTGCAGGGAAGAGTTAATATTCTAATCTATGCATATAGTCAGGATGTGTATTTCAAGATGCTAACATCATGCTCCAAAGGCGAAATTGAAGAAATTGGCTGGCCTTGCAATGGGTCCCTATTACTGTGCTTCTCAACACACAGGCAGTTCCAGCCTTGCTTCTCTCAGAAGTTTTAGTTACATGGATTTTCATCAGTGGATGTCTTTGCAGGACTCGGGGACCTCACTGAAGTTAACTCATATGACACCTTTTTTGGTGAAGTCAGCAAAATGCCTCATTTGAACCAGCCTCAGCTGCTGTGACACAGAACAGTCCATTAGCAAAATAATGGGACGGTACTAAGCACTTTGAATAGTTTTGTGTGAGGGAGAGGTGACTTTTCTAAAGGATTTGATAGGGAGAGCATTACCTTATTTTACAAAAAAAAAAAATCCTTTTTTTCCGTTTTTATGTGTACAGAGATAAATAGTTTCAGGCATGTAAATGGCAATTTTCCCCAACAGCTGTAATTATTTTTTTTTAATCCTTTTTTAACGTCTGAATTCTGCTTGATAAGTGGAAAGCAATTCCTGGCCTCACCTTTCTCGTTCCATGAGCTCTTCAAAGCACTTTTGGACCCCGTATTAGGGTTTATGGTTCCTTGTGACTTGTCCCTTTGTTCCCCACTAAACAGTTAACTTTCCTTTTATAGGTGGAAAGTCTCCTGGTAGTCGATTAGAACATATGATCTTTCATTTAGGAATTATTGAACCGATCTATATGGTAATGATGCTCTGCTATTTGCATTTAAATTAGATGAATTATTTATCAACTATCAAGCATATCCCTAAAGCATTGCACAGTAGACTTAATACTTCATGAGATTATTTTCTATTGTTGTTCTTCTTACATCATATATGGTTTTGATCTATGAGCAAAATAAATCAGTATTTATATAGGAAGTCTGTTGAAATTTCCAACCTTATAAATTAATATTTTTTAAATCTGTTATGTGTTTGGGTTTAATAACAAAGGAAGCCTTCTAAACTTCTTTACCACCTTGAACAGGTTGGTGAAAAGAGTGTAATTTATAAATTCTATTTGCTACAATACTGTAGTTACTGTGATCAATAAGATTATTGAAATATTTGTTTGCTCGTTATGAACACAGCTATTAAAATGTTTGTGGTGCAACCTGAGGACTAAAAAAATCACAACATACAAGAAGTAAATATAGGATCTCATTTGCTGGAAGTCATGTCATTTACTGTGCTCATGTTTGCTTATATTCTAGTTTTGCTTTGATTGCAAGACTGTGTACAACAGTATCTTAATTTTGTAGTTCCATTGTCTGTCGTTTTATTGATATTCACCTACCTACAGGTAGATAAACCTTTAGAAATCTGAAGAATATTTTACTCTGAAGGTATTAACTAAGAGCTCTTAAAACATTTTATACGCATTTGAAGTGTTTAGTCCTCTGCCAAGCAACTGTCATTATTCCAGGGGAAAAATAATTAAAATATCTGTCTAAGGGTGGCTGCAAGTGTACCAGGATCTCAGCTCTGTATCCGTGTAATTCAAAATGGAATTGTATTAGCAAATTAGTTTTGTACTTGCCTGAAAGCCTGTAGGGGATTATGGTTGCCTTCAGGAGCTGCTGCAGTGTCCTGTTGAGCTTGGCCAGGAACTGGTTTCTGTCCCTCGCCAGCTCAACAGAACAAGACGGGCAAGACTTTGATAGAAAATAGTCAGGCAAAGGCCTGCATCAACCACATCTGCCTTGGGGAATCCTGACAAGGAAAGAGTTCTGGATCTGTCGTGGTTGCCCAGAGTATTTATTTGGTGGTCATCTCAGTTAGAGGGCCAGTTGCCTATTTCTTGGTATTGTTTTTGATTGG
>VZTM01029787.1:51006-76140 GCA_013400555.1 Jacana jacana
CTTGTTATTAGTTAACCAGTTTATGGCAGGAAATTAATTTTTGTCTCTGTAAGGACCCCATTTGTTTCAAATTGGGAAATAAACTCCTAGGAGAATGCCTCCCAGCAGTGCTTTAGAGGCTAAAGCTCAGCTCTGCTCCAGTAGCCGTTGTGACTTTGGATCTTCCAGGTATGTTTACCTGGCTAAACTATTGGTTCTGCTTATGTGTTGCTGTCCCTAGATTTCCATCTGCTGATCCTGCAAACCCCAACTGTCTCCAATTCAAATAAGGCAAACCCAGTGCTTGTTTGGGATCAGCCAAACTGTGAGCTGCTGTCTCAGTCAGGAAAAAATAGCTCTTTAACCTATAGCCATGAGTTGAATTCTCACAAGGATACTCATTACCCGGGTTCCTGGGAGAGAAGGGTCAGGTCATGAGTATCTGATTGCCAGCAATTTCCTTAAGACCTTTCCTGGGAAACATATGAGGCAGGCAGTCGGAAGGCTTTGGAGTAGGAGTTGGGAAACCCTGTGTGAAACAGGGTGTTTAACCTGATTGTAACCTCCAGGAGTTCTTGCATAAGGGTGATGTTGGCTTTCTGGCTCTCTCTGCTGCTTAAGGATATTTCCATTTTGTTCCACTGTCTCTATGTTGTATAAATACACCTTATTTGCTGAAGACTTTAAAGTAATTTAAAAGAAGTTACGGAAAAATTTAAATGTAAAGTAAAGCTGTTGTCTACTACCCCTACGCGATAGTTTACTTCATTACACCTCAACAAATATTAACTTCTTTAGTTACGGATAAAACTTGTTATGTTTTAGGAACAGTATCATTAACTAAATGGCTCACCAGCAGCTCATCACTCCTGCAGAAAGCACCAAAGCATTTTATATGTGGTCTTGAAAGTCAAACGAGACTTTCAGGATTGTGATGAAGGTGAAAGCTTCATTGCTCTTCCTTTTTTTGTTTAAGAGGTGAGGAGAGAGAGCACCCTATAAAAACACTTAGTCGCTTCCCTGAAGTTGCCCCATGGCCCAGGGGACATGGAAGGAATATGTCTCATCACAAAGGGGAGAAGATTTGGGACACGTCTCTCAGAAGCGAGACACTGGCTTCTTGCATCCTGGATGAGTGTATGTTAAGGGGCGTGTAGGTGAAGCAGCTAGGAAAATGTATGCCTTCTAATTTGAAGGAGTATATCTGGAACAATGGAAGGGACTGCCCAGGGAGGTTGTGGAGTCTCCTTCTCTGGAGACATTCAAAAACCTCCTGGACGCACTCCTGTGTGACCTGCTCTAGGTGTTTCTGCTCCAGCAGGGGGATTGGACTGGATGAGCTTTCAAGGTCCCTTCCAGTCCTTGATATTCTGTGATTCTATGAATAAGTATGACAGAGAATCTAACTGCAAGGTTGTGCACAGCAGGAGGGAGCATTCAAAGGGGAGAACACTACAGGCAACCTTGGCAAGTCCCACATAAATACTGTTCCAAGGCAGACGCATTTTGTAAACCACTGGATGTCCTTTATTAATTAAGATACTTTGTTCTTGGCTCCCAATGACTCCTGTTTTCTAAATGCAAAATTTAGCAGCGTTTTTTATCTTGGGATTTCCAGAAATGCTGCATTGATCTGGGAAAGGAAAAAATGGATGTACGATGCGAACAGGATGCCTGGCAGGAAATAAGTTTCTTGGCCAATTTCTTTTCAAAAAAATCGCTCAAAATCTGCAAAACAGAACCGCGTGTAGGTCTGCAACGTCCCTGGTTTTCACCTGACTGCTTTTCTTGGCAGGTAATTTTGACACAGGCTATAGCAGTTCATTTTCTGGTCAGAGGTAGTACTAAGCAAAGCTCAGTGACAAAGGCTGTCATTTGACAAGAATCACCTGCCTCTCCGTTTGGTGTGCAACCTCACTTATATTAATTGCTTGGCATCTGCTTTCATCTCTATCCAGAGATGAATCCTCATCAGCAGCTTGTTCAAACACTGCTCCTTGGTTCGGCTTAGCATTAAAAGCATTCAGTTAATTACTTGTTCCGTGGCAAAGGTCTGTCCCTTACTCAGGTTTCGCTTTAACTGAGGCTGCCTGAAGACTCAGTTCCCTGATTTTCCCACTTGACAACAGCAAATCTGAGTCACAATTCCCAGTGCTCACTGGTCTTAAGCCCTTATAGCAAGGTGTGCTTAATAAACCTCCCTACGAAACACTGCTGCTCGTGTGTGCAGTGGCTCACTGAGAAATCACAGAGTCACAGAATCACAGAATCTCAGGGATTGGAAGGGACCTTGAAAGATCATCTACTCCAATCCCCCTGCCAGAGCAGGAACACCTGGAGCACATCACAGAGGAACACGTCCAGGCGGATTTTGAATGTCTCCAGAGAAGGAGACTCCACAACCTCCCTGGGCAGCCCCTTCCAGTGTTCAGTCACTCTCACTGTGAAGAAATTTTTCCTCATATTTAAGTGCAATCTCCTATGTTCCAGCTTGCACCCCTTGCCCCTTGTCCTATCATTGGATGTTACTGAGAAGAGCCTGGCTCCATCCTCCTGACACTCACCCTTTACACATTTATAAACGTTAATAAGGTCACCCCTCAGTCTCTCCAAGCTCAAGAGACCCAACTCCCTCAGCCTTTCCTCCTCTGGGAGATGCTCCACTCCCTTAATCATCTTGGTAGCCCTGGCCTGGACTCTCTAAAGCAGTTCCCTGTCCTTCTGCACCTGAGGGGCCCAATGGTCCTTTATGCTGGAGATTAAAAACATGTTGATGCTTGTCCTCCAGTTGGAGCCGCTCATGAATTATGTCCGATGTGACTTCGGTTCTGTTCAGCAAAAAACGTCAGCTCAAGGTTTGCCACTGACCTTAATTTTAGAAATAAAATTCTCCCTGGCGTAGCTTAGCCCTGTTCCTTAAGAGAAATTTATGCTGTTGTGAGTTGTCCTGGGGATACAACACCCAGCTGAAATGCTGACATTAGGACGTGGGTTGAATTATTAGGGCCAGACACCCACATATCCGTGTGGTGATTTATTACTGAGTTACACTGGTTGCAACTCTTGTCTTGTGTGTGTCAGAGTAGTGTGTCGGCTACAGAGTGTGTCGGCTGACTGTAAAGTATGCAGCCCTGGGTTCCCAGGTTCTGCCAGGGTTCCCAGGGCCAAACCCAGGCTCCCCAAAGCCCTGGTGAGTTCCCCAGCGCAACGCCAGGGTTCCCAGGACCCCGGGGTCAAAGGCAATACAACACATCCCTCACAAGCAGAGGATGAACAGCACTGAAGAGTATCCTTCATGCAAAGTGTGAATGGTCTATTTTTGAGAAAATGGCACAGGAACAGAAGTGACACTAATGCTGATCTAATTTAGTGTCTTTGGCTATCAATTTAATGGCAGGGGAGGGGTGATGGTAAGGCAGACAAATGTCTGCTTAGCTCTTTGCTAATCATGGCTGTTAAAATGCAATCACTTGGGTCTAATACAGCTGCAGTTGGTTATACATAGGACTGTTTGATGGAAGATTTTGAGCCTGTGTAGAAAGGTGAGCTGATGCTTAATGACAGAGCAGCTCCCCTTCTGACGGTGAGTTATAGAAAGGATAAGAAACTTGGGGATTTTTGGACAGAGGTAAAATGCATATGTCCCTTTGGATTTAGTTTTCGACTGCACTACTCTGTGCAGTCATACATTTTCACATATGTGCCCTATTTTGATTTTACTTTGTTGTTGTTACAATTTTACATGTTGTCCACCATGTTTAAAACAATATCATTAATCAGTGAAATTTAGGAACGTGTTCTGCCAAGTGTTTGTAACCTCTGAGAATAGTATCAAATCACTAAACAGGCACAAGTTGCCATCAAGATAAAGAGGAAAATTAAATACACGATCTCTCTGGGTGCCCTGGAGGGATAAGCTCCTGTTGTGCCTTTAGCTTTTGCAGATGAAGCTTCTCATATAAGCGTGTTTTTTCTTTGTTTAATCAAAGTGGGGAACAGAGAGCTCTTTTCTTTATGGAACTTCTAGTGTATATCTCCAAGAAATAGCTGAGGCTTATAGTTTTTGGGGAGATGTGCAAAGTGTTTCTGGACACCAAGGACTTGATAAAGATTTTTGGCACTTATGACATAAATACATTTGTCCTTTCCCTGTGATCAGAGATGGAGGTGGGTTGTAAATGGTGGAACTGTGATCTTCAATTTCCCACCTGACTGTATCTGAACTGATTTTTCGGAAAAAGAGAGGAGAGCTGTTGCACAGCTGACCCTTACGGTGAGCAGCTGACCCCAATTATTGCAGGCTGATGATGCTGACTTCATCACACCAGGAGTAAAATCAGATCTCTGCCGTGAGCTCTGTCATGTCAGGAGTCTCTTGCCTGTGAAACAGGGCAGAGATTAAGCAGATTCTCACTGGATAATTTTTAAGGTCTATGAGTACTTTCAAGCTATCCTTAAGATATTCGGACCTTGAGATTGATGTCAGTCATTTTCACCAAATATCAGCAAGGTCAAAGCTGTGATTGCCCTTTCGTTTGTGTGCTTGTGTGAGTGAATTGTGTTACTTCCCAGGCTACTGAGCTGCCTGATGGTGGTTTATTCTTTATTTGTTTACAACAACATTTGTTGTTGTAACAATGTTGTTGTTGTAAAAATGTTGTTGTTTACAACAACATTTGTTTACAACAACATCCCAAACCAACATTTGGTTTGGGAACTGCATTGTGAAAAAAAACCTTCTTTCTAGACATGTGGATATCAAAAAGCTGTTTCAATGTCTGATAACTTCCTGATTAGCTCTGTAGCACAATTAAATTCCGATAATCTAGAAAAAGAGTAGTCATAAAATAATAGGTTACTTTGGGAACAGATATCCTTCCCCCTGCATCCTTTGAGAAGCAGAGACTTGTCCATCTCTGGCTCGACCTTTAAGGAATCATTAAGCTTTGGAGGGCTAAAGAGAGGAGCTTATTTATGGCTTCCCTGCTTATCCTCCAAGACAGGATAACTAAGGATAGAGGAATACAGTTGTCCCGCTGTAGGTGGTATATCACTCCTCACTCTATGCCTTGCACATGAGGTTTTGGTGCTGCCTGGGGGATTGAAGTCACTTTTATGTGCAGAAAAAGGCCAGTTCTGCAGATGATCCTCTGTTGTTCGAAGCGGGATAGACGCTGAAGAGCTGTCCTGAGCATCCAGATAAGCAGGCACTTCCAGGAGATCTTTATGTTTTATGGCTGAAATACATTAAATACATTTTAAGGCATTTAATATGTAATACACTTTTAATGCATTACTAAAGCTACAGCCCTAGTAGAGTTGTGTGTCTGGCAGTTCTCCTGAAGAGAATCTTCTCTGCATGAACAGTGCAAAGTTGCCTCAGAGGCCCTCACAGGTAAATTCCCCCTGGGCAGGAGACTGTCTGCCAGCCAGTCCGTGTGCGGCTGGAAGGACTGAATTGGGCACACACCATCTGGGGGAGATGTGCCTTAGCAGGGCAAGGGGGGAACCCACAGGTCCTGTCTTCTGGTGGGAGGTACAGTAATAAATCTGTGGTACAGGCTAGGGATTGTGCAGCTCTTTTATGACCTTGAGGGAAGGAGGCGTCCCTGTTTCTCTCTCTGCGCCTCTCTGCTTTTCTGCAGCAAGGAGCAGTAGGAGTAAAGGACAGATCAAGTTGCATTTTTGCTTTGTTTTGGTTTTTTTTTTTTACAAAATGGGATGTCAGACAGGAAGAAGTGGCACTGCTTTTTGGTGGGCGTAAGCTATTTCCCACTTCTTTCTGCCGTGGCTTGCTAAAGTGCTGTCGTAGATGAGAGAAGTGAAATCACAGTTGTTAACAGTAGCCAGTGGCTCATTCCTCCTTGACCCTTCTCTGGGTGGTGGCAGTGTAATAACCCTGACCTGTGCTCTCTATCTGCATCCTGTATCTGGGGTAGGAAACTAGAAACAAAAACCTAACCCTTCCTCCCGGCAGCCCAGCCTCTCGGGGCTGAACGGCCCGTGTCTTCCAATGACTGGGGCTGGATCCGTGGCTGCCACTGGTGCCATTCAGAAAAATACACTGACACTTTAATTCGCGGCTGCATCTCGGAATAAATCATCCCTTTGTTGCACATGGAGCTGAGGAACTTCAAAATCCCTGTCTGGGAGCGAGCAGCACTTTGAGCCGCTGAGCTCGTGCCCTGATTTATGGTAGGAAAGAGTCTGAAGGCAGTTTCTGGTAAAGAGGGGGTGGCTTTATTTTCTTGGTCAACAAGATCAGCACAGTTCTTGTTATTGGTAAAAACAGTTTTAGAGAAAATAACAGCTATTTTTGTAGTAAAGACTATGGAGACTAAATCATGACAGTACACAGCATTTCCCTTTTTATACCACCAAAACAAGAGGCTCTGAAATAGCTGCCCTGATACACGGCCGTGCAGGCTAACAGCAGCCCAGGGACCAGCTCGCTCCATGGGCTGGGAGCCCACTGCAGCATCTGGGAACGTCCTCCTCAAACTGGTCAGGACACACAACTCCGTTTGACTTTTCCAGGGTTGGGAAAGACTTAATGTATCAAATGGAATTTCATAGGCTGGGGTAGGTATGGTGTGTCGATGTGTTAAATCTGAATGTTTTCCAGTATAGTCGTGGTGGTGCTTTTTTCTTTGCTTAATTCAGAACTTGTGGGTAAAGAGGCATCAATTGTAAGCTCTTTTGTATAATGTAAAAAAGAAAAAAAAAAGGTATAAAATTACTGTGTACAGCTTATACTGGAGAAAAAAATGGTCAGGAAGGATTCAAGAAGGTGTTTCTCAGGTAATGATATTATTTAGCTGCCTTTTTCAGGAAACACGATTTAGAATTACTGTGTTCATGCACAGCGTGCATTTAGTCTTTTGCTTTGTTTTGTGTACTCCTCCAGCAAGCTATCCCAGAATAATACCCTGAATTCTCAATTGGTGTAATTCATTTTAGTTCCATTAACTTCCAGAGAGGCTACTCTGGTTTATTCTGGCTCCGTTTCTGGCCAAAATGTTCAATTCTGAATATGTAATAAAAGTGTTAGTCATCTTAACAGCCGTTACTCACATCAGCATTTTGCGCCCAGTCCGGGGTGTTTTAATGTGTTTTTTGTTGGTCAACAAAGAGGGCGTTGTGCACAGCGGGGCATACACGGGCAAAGATTAGACGTATCTGTCTCTGCTTTTGAAATTTATTCTGACATTTTCACTCTTCTGCATAGCATTCTCCTCCACGCGCAGTCTGATCAGAGCTGGCCTTCCTGGGGGGCGCGCTGCCAAAATAACAGTCCGTACCAGCAGCCGTGGGACTGAGGGCAGCACTGTGAGGGCTTCCCTGCTTACATTTGAGCAGACAAGGAAAGAAAAGATTATTTTATTATTATCTCTTTTTTTTTTTTTTTTTAGTGCCTGATTTGGAACTCTGTGATTTTAGTTTATGTTGTTTTTAAAGTCAGCTATACCAGTCTAGTCATGATTAATCCATTCCAGTAAAAGAAAATTACATGTTCTCAGACATCTCTTTAGACAAGTATTATCATGGTTAGAAACAATACTCGTTAAAGGTAAAAATTCTAGCATGAAATAACACCAACATTATTAATTCTAAGGATCCATCTGTCAAATACAGTGATATTTAGGATATCTGGAGTACTTGTAAGATGTAGCCTGTGCTGTGAGAAAATAACATACCAAGATTCTCTGTTGTACATTTCTTTCTCTCTTGGAAAATGTCAAAAATCAAAAGATACAATATTTTCTGCTCAGAGAACCTTCTTACAGCTTTCTGTCATCCCACACATCAGCCACTTAACCTAGTGACCTTGGTCTGATTTTTCTGTTAGTGAACTTAATTCTGTAAGTCTTTGTAGCCTGAAGCTCTTTTATTTCTCTTGGTTCCTCAGAAGAAGTCATTATAGAATCACGCATGCCTTCTAATATCTTCAGCAAGTTTTGCTGGAAATAACCCACTAACATTCTTTCTTTGAAGACATCATGTTTTTATAGTATTTCATCACTAGAATTTAGTGTGTGGTTTATATCACAGTGATCATCCCCTCACATTCTCCCTGCAGCAAGGTGCCAGAGGAAAAGCTCTTTTTGTGTCCAGTTCAGTTTGTTAAATTGCCTGCTGGTTCTAGCATAGCCTTTTTTTTTTCTTGACTTCAAGGACTGTACGTGTCATTTATTCCTATGTCTTTAAAAGTGTGGGAGCAGTTTCTGGAACCCTTAGTGAAGCAAAATTTTTTAATCTGCCATTGCCATTTGCTAAATTCATTTTTGGAGGCCTTCACAGTTCTCTCATAAAATCAGTGTTGCCATGCTGCCTTTTCCCCAACTCTTTTATTTCACCAATGATAAAAGTCACTTTTTTTCTTGCAGAGAGAGTAGAATAGATGAAACAACTATTCTCAGTGCATTTCTTTGCACTTGCAAATGATCTGCACACATATCTGTGCTTTTTCTCCCGTGCAAAATGGGAGAAAATGTCCTTTACCTCCCCATGAAAAGGAGGGGTTTTTTTTGGCCCCCCATCCTGCATTGATCTTCTGGAGTCCTGCTCCAATAAACCTGGTGTGTGTAGCTTAGGCTTGAGCTGTGTTGTGGTGGGGAAGGGAGGGTGTATTTACACCCTATGTGTTTAAAATCCCATTTTCTCTAAACTTCCTTTATTTACAGGGGGGTGGCTTTACTTTTTGTAATGAAACCACCTTACCATTACAGTGACTGCTGTTTTGGAGGAATATCAGGAAGTGTTTAAATCTCCACAGGGTCTTAATAATTTAAATGAATATTTGGTGCTAAAGGTGCATGGGAATTTCCCAGTGTAGTGAAATTACAATATGTATTATGTACAGCATAGTATTTTCTTTTTTCCATATAGATATTTTGTGCTTGCCTGAAATGATAAGCAGCCACACATTCTTTGACAGTCCAGGCTGTATTCTGCCCTTAAGGAATTTCTTGGGGGGCTGCACGCTGCAGAAGGCTAGTCTGACTATCAGTCAGGGTTAGTTGTAATATTCTTCATCAGAAGAAACTAGGACGTTTCCTAGGCTTGAACGGGTGTGATTTCGTGTTACCAAGTAGGTTTGGTGATGTAGGAATCCAGAAGCTCGGCATCCCCATTTTCATAAAGAATTTGCTTGGTTCTTCCTGGCCCTGGTGGCTGGCGGGGACGTTGGCTGGGGAAGGATACATGGAACATTAGCACAGCTCAGGGCGTGATCCTGTTTTCATTTCATGCAGAGTGGAGTTTTTACCATATGGAAAGACTATCCCAGAGTTAGTGGGTCCCAGGGGAACCAGAGCCAGTTCTGTATAATGAGTCGGCCTGTGACTCTTACCATCACACCACACAATTACTTCATCTTGCATCCTGCCTGTGCATCTCTATTGTCTGATTAACTTGGACCCAGGCTGTTTGCCGTAGTCTTTTGCCCTTCATTTTCACCATTAGCCTTTAAAATTTTCCTGAGTATCTTCCAGCTTGTTGAGGAAGACGTGTTTCATAGGTGGTTTCGTGGTGTAGGTTAAAGCTTCTGAAGTTCAGCTCCTTTCTACCTACTTCTTCAGCTGGGGTCTGTTGGTGGTGACCTGTGTGCATGTTCACCGCCCGGCCAGATCAGGAGAGAGACCCCTGCAGATGTCCACGGACCCAATGAGCAAAATCTGCCCAGGTCAGAGTGCACACGCAGGTCTTGGGTCCTGTCGTTAAGTATTATGATCCATTCACAGTAAATAACAAACGATGAATAAGAGCTAAAACCGTGCTCTGTATGTGTCGTACGGACTGTCCTCTAAACAGACGGCCTCATAGATTCAACCAGGCTCTTGGTTCTGACTGAGACATGGCAATTGATAATTTTTGGTTTGTTGTGTATTAACATCCTGTACATGATCAGATTTCAGGCTCATTGCTCAGTAAATGTTACCATAAATATTAATGTGTTGCTGCTCTCAAAGTACTTATTGAGATCTTTAAATTTCTTTAAATATAGCCCCCAGAACCTCTTAGAGTAACCAAAATTACCTGTAGCGTTTTCCACGGCAAAATTATCCTGTGATGTTGATTGAAATTGTGCCAGTGCATCTGCCATAAAAACGTTAATGTCACGTCTGACTGAGACACATGCACCTTCTATGTTCATCATTTCTGAATCCATTATAAAGACCTTAATGGTAGCTGTACGTAAAGACAAGCCGTAATGACATCTTAAATGCTGTCTTTAAATTCACAGCATGAAAAGCCTTTTAGAAACACGGTGTGAAAGAAGCAGGTAGCTAACAGCAATTTTGTGGATAATGTTCAAGGGATGTCTTTTATTCAATGGGGGTTTTCTATTAGTTTAAATAGAAATAAATGGGTCCAGAAAGCTAATGGGGTAAACAGAACTTGGTTCATCGTGAATGACGTTTGAGGCGGCAGGTCAGCTTGCTTGTTTCACAGCAAACATAAGAAAATGCATGCCAGTTTGGAAGTGTGTCAGCTGGTTAGACAAATTAAAAATATATATGAAGAAATATAAGCTCTAAAGCATATTACATTTTGGAAAAGGGTATATACGTAGAAAAAGCGTGATATCAATATTCTAAAAATTCCTCCCGTAGCAAGGTTATTTGGAAAGGGTGCCAGCTACTCAGGAAACAGTCTTTCACAAGGAAGGAGTTCAGACTTTTTTATAATTCTCTCAAGGACACCGTGTAGTCACTTTCTGGGCAATGATCCCCCTTTACCTTAGTCACCACAATTCACTCAGTCTGTCTCGAGTTTTCCCAAATGCAGAGAGAGGAGTGGGGAATAGGTGGAAAAGAAGGCAGTACAAAATCTCACAGGCTTCACCCAAAATTGTCAGTAATCATCACTGCAGCCTGGAAGAAGTGGGAGGAAAGGACATCTCCCAGTGTCACATCTAACTTGCCTGGTTTTCACTTCATCATTCAAGTCGTTGAATACTTTGCCAGAAGATTGTGGGTTTATTCTTTAAAAGGCTTACTTTAAATAAAAACAAATGTAAAAACAAAACAACAACAACAAAAGCCCCAGTTTTGATCCATGACTTTCTAAATTTCTTTTCTTTCTTATTGACATGACCTCTGATCCAGTCAAAACTGTGTTACCATGTAATTGTGTTATTAGGCTTTGTTCTTTCACATGTTTTCTGCGAACACTGGTTAGGAGATTGTAGCAACACCTTATGATTTTTCAGATGCTGAAGAATCATACTGGCCGCCAAAGTGGCTCACTGGGCTGTTATATCCCGAGCTTATTTGTGACTGAGCCTTGCTTGACAAAGCTGTCCCTTTCCTCATGCCTGCCCGCCCCAAGACTCACCGTTTCCTCCACAGAGGATCGGCCACCCTGCCCTCTCCATCCTCACATGCACGTAGTTGGTGTCTATGGGAATAATAAGTTTACAGAGGTGCCTCTATCCTTTGGACCTGGCCTGCGTGATCCTTTTCATTCCTCAGTGTCAAGGTGTTTTATGAAGTCAAGCAGACATTACTCATGGTCTGCACACAAGGAACCAAAGCATGGGTGTTCGTCAAGGTCAGTGGGAGGACCAGGAACAGATCCTGTGTCCCCCCTGAGTGCAGTGCAGGACCCTGCGTGTTGAATCACTTTGATCCTTAGAAAATTATTTGCAGTATGGGATGCCAGAAGATTGTGGGTTTGGGAAAAAATGACTTAACTTCTGCTTGCAGATTCCAGAAGTTTTTATCCATGCTTAGGTACCCAAGTCTTACTCAAATAGCAGCAAGTAATAAATATTCCCTAGGAGCGTAATGAAATTAAATCATTTCACACTAACTGCAAAACAGCCGCTGCTAATGGTAACTTTTAGTTCCCACAAGCACAAACAGAATTAAAATTGGGGAACCAGCAGTAAAAAAAGCACGTTAGTAACTTTCTGAGTAAGCAACCACCCTAACCCTTGGCTGCTTCCAGTGCTATTGTTGGCGATATAGAACCGGTGTGCAAACTGCAGGAGATGCTCCATGACTTTTGTACTCATTTGATGCTTTCTCAACATCTTTCCTTCTTTTGCAATGAAATTTTGAATGATTAGGCTCTGTCCAGTCGTTAATGTTGAATGTTCATGTGCAGCACAGCTGGTTTGTGTTGCAAGGTGAAAGTTACGTGTCTTAACGAAGGAACGTGGTGCACGTGTGACTGCCTTTCAGAGTAAATCGTTTCGATGCTTGAAATCTGCCTAGTCTCTCAAAGGAAACAGACAGGACCCCCTGTTTATGTTACTATATAAATAATATCAGTAGCTAAATAGCTTCTGATCTGAACCTATCACTTTTTTAAACATTATTGTTCTTCCTCACTAACATACAGAGAAATACAGGCAGGCAAAGTCTCTGTTTAAGTAGACTTTTATTTCAGTTTTTTCCACCTGAAACATTTGCTCAACCTAAAGTAGAAATACCTATTCCCCACCCAAAATGGAATTTTTTGTAATAATTGAAAAAAAAATAATTGTGAGGCAGCTTGAAAGATACCACACAATAAAGTTATGGGTACAGGTTAGTAATTTATCCACTGTAAGATGCCATTGTTATGGAAACATACGTTTCTCAGAGTTATTGCAGCCCGTGGCTTCCCTTGGGTTGTATTGATTTCCTCAAAAGAAAAAAAAAAAAGTTTAATGGGAAAAGAAATCATTCTTGTGGCAGAAGATTCTAAGCTCCATCCATTTCAAAGCTCTTTCAAAGTGTGGTGCAGCTTCAGGGCAGCGGGTAGAATGTGGCCTGAGCGCAGCTCACACTTGTTTTTTGAGACCACCTTGGGTACACGGAGGCAGATCTCTCCGGCCTCGTGATCCCTGCAGGGCTCTGAGGGAATAAAGTATGTGTGTCAAGATGATGACCCTCTAAACCGGCTGGCTTTTATGTACGTTTCCAGGAGACAGACTAGATAATCTAAAGACTATTCAGGCACATGGGCAGCCCAGTGCTTTATCCGAAGAAATAAAAAATATAATAAAAAATTCAAAAGGCTTTATTGTTTACAGATCTTTTCAGGCACTGTTGTGTATTCCACAATCCGAGAGATACTGATTTTGAGTGCAGAAGTTAGCACAGGAGTCGCTGTACTTCTTACAAATGCCTGCCCGAGGGGTTTGAGACTTACTCTTAGTATTCATTCAGAAGCCCCGTTTCAAAGTGCTCAAAAATAGCCGTGCTACTTTATCTTCACGTCCTGAAGAGCATTATGGGTGACCATTTTACATCAAGGTTAACAAAATAATCTCTTACTGGTAGGTAATATAATTACCGTTATTCACACTCTCCTTTAGGACTGATTTTCAAATGTCAGGCCCTTCCACACCCACACAACCAGGATTATTGTCTGACATATGGAGTGGCATTCGAAGTGAAGCTCAGAAGCCCACCACTGCCAGGGCCAGGGCCTGGATCAGCTGAGGGGAACTTAGCAGCATCAGTGCTATACACCAAATAAAAAAACCTGCTGGAGAAAAAATGATGCCAGTTGGAATTCCAGGCATGAGGTGTATGTTTTAAGTGCCTGGTGAGAAGTGACTTTGGGCTCCACTACCTCTCGCTGAATTGAAAAATCACAGCCCTGAAACTTTTTCCAAAGCTTTTCTTAGCTGGATGTTTTTCATTCTTCCATCCGTTTTGTTGTCTTGTTTACTTGACCTGCATGCTGTTTAGGGTCTCTTGGGGACGCTGTTCAGAAGCCTCCTACCTCCACCCTGGGTGGTACAGATGATCCAAATAGGGCATCGGGGGAGTCCAGGGAATGACTCCAGCAAACAGGCACACCCGGGACAGTGAGCTCATCTAAACCTTTTCAGACGACGACGACTTTTTTAGTGCTCTTTGCCTGGACTGGAGTGTGCTGGTGTGCTAGACGACAGCACATCCAACCATGGTACACAGAAGCGAGCCTCATCAGGGAGCACAAGTACAGAGTTTCCGAAAGATTTGAGGGCAAGAGGTGGAAAAGGAATTTCAAAACTGTATGTGATAAATCTGGACTTTCAGTGGGTCGCTGAGAAGTTGTGCTGTTGCTGAGCAGCCTAACTCGTTACCAAACAGCCTTTGGCTGGTCAAAAACCAGGTTCTCATCCGAGTCGCCAGAGTCGCCGTGGCTTCTGTCAAGCACCCGTCAAAAATAAAGCAGGGAAAGCAACTTCTTCATCAGGTTTCAGATGTCAAAACTGCAGTCTCTCAGCTTTCACCACTTCATAATGGAGCCACTACCTCAAATCAGGAAAAACTTGAACACATCCTAAACCTCTCTATAGTGTAAGGCAGGTACTAAATTTTTAGAGGCTGCAAACACCACAAATATATAGCATATGGTGGTGTATCGCAAGGATTTTCAAGATTGATGGGTTACTAATAAATCACGACCTTTGACAATGTTTATGTCCCTGACTCTCTTAGAATTATGGCATTACCAAAGTATTTTCAGCAACCCACATTATTATGGATTGTTGAAAGTTAGTATCTCATCTGATGGAGCACACATGGTTCATTGAAATATACCATATCACAGTGATGGCAAGGGAGGGATTTCTATTAGGGGTCATGGTTTTGAGGATTAAAATTAATGAGCTCTTTCAGAGTCTCTGCAGATAGTTGTAAAAATGCATTCTTTTTGATATTGTGATATATGAAAAGAGATTTTTTCATGCTTTCTGAACAAACTCATTATTTGCTTGTCATATTTACCCTGGCTTTTTTTTTTTTTTTTTGCCATCTAGTTTCAAGACAATATCTACTGGTAACAGATGAGTAACGGAGTTGTCTCCAATAAATAAGTGTTGAGAAAGAAACCGTATGTCAGCCAGATTTTTATTAAAACTTGACAGGTTTCCGTGTAGGTTTGCAATAAGGTGATTTTATATATTTTTTTTTTAATTAAAGAAAGAATTGTATTTTAAAAGCTTTTGGAAAGGGGCTACATCAGGCAAAGAACAGGCTTTGCAAATAGAAAAGTCTACACGTTAGGACTTAGGGCGCTTTGTCAGTGGTAATTCAGTCTGGGAGGGTGAAATGTAAACTTCCTTACTGAACTGGATACAATTTATAAATTTTGTATAACTGGATCTAAACTTTTTTTGCTTGGAGTTGTTTTAAAATGTGTCTTCATAAACACTTCCCATGGAGTTACTCTTTATAAAAATAAACGTTAATAACTAACTGACAGAGGATTTATAGAACTGCAGTCCCAACTGCCTTTAGGCCCCAGGGGATTATGGTGCAGTAAACCCAAATTTATACAAAGAATGAAATATAAAGTAGAACAGAACAAAGGGGATATAGAATGGTTCTTACTTTTCTTCCTCAAATTAAAATAGTGACATGTTCCTGTGACTTTCACTGAAGCATATGTGTGAAGTGTAAATACCAATGTTTAGTTTTGCATCTCTGGGTGACCTAAATGGATCTATTTCTTACGAAAAATGCCTGATTTGTGGCCGGAACGTGTATACACAGGATAACTTTAGAGTAGGTGGAAGTGGTGTTTCCTAAATTGCCTGTCAAGAATGACTTAATCCTACTTTGCAGGAATTGCCTACATCAGTGAGACACGTTCATTTCCATATGCATTCATTTAGGAGACTCTCTGCTGAGAATGTCAAAGAGATGCTAATTATTATCAGCTACGGTGATCCCGTAGGAATTAGCTTGAGATTGAGAAACTGCTTTAATTACTGAAGTTACACTATAGTCAAGGATTAAAGTGATGAGTTCTGCTCCCTTTCATTTTTTTAGTTCTTTTGTGGCTCGGGCAGCAGCTGTCACAGGCAGCCCTGGTGCTCTTTAGGTGATCATTTTGTGCCCACTTTGTCCTCTTTAGGTCTCATTTATCTGCTACCGGCGCTGTGCAAGGGCAGAAGAGGGGCAGACAGTAATTCTATGTCCAGCCCAGTTGTTTCTCAAAGAAAGTATCCTAGAGAAAATGGCAAGATCCTTTAGCAAGGGACTGGTTTTAAGTTGAATCACTTGTGTCACTAAAGAGGGATGGCAGAACTTGGAAGTTGGGTAACTCTGAATAAACAAAAGCTGCCTGGGCTAAATCAGAATTCAACTAGGAAATTCTGTTCTCTTAACAGGGCATCTCTGAGAGGAATTCAGGGGACCCATGATAGCATTAATATCTAAAATCTGAATGAATTTTCATCAGTCCATGCTACTCTGAAAAAAAAAGGAATCAGGTAAATTTTCATTCAGAACAGAAATTAAAATTGACAGACTTTTGGGCTGCCGTTGATAAAATCCTCTGTGGCTGCAGGACTCTATTTGCAAGGGACACGTCCCATTCTCATGTAACTTAGCACACTGAGGAATTCAAACACGGAGAGGAAAAAATACTTAATCAAGGGAAAGCCGTTATCAATATTTATGATGACAAAAGAACATGATATACTTGAAGCTAGTTATCAGTAGCATAGAAATAGAAGCTAATGCAAACACTGATGTGGTCTTTCAACTGTAAATGGTCCTAGTTCTGCCTTTACCCATCGAATGATAGAATCATTCAGGTTGGAAGAGACCCTTGGAATCACTGAGTCATGTCGTCAGCCCTACTCTACAAAGTTCTTCCCTACACCACATCCCCCGATACCCCATGTTGCATTACAAGTCAGCAGTGGATCCTTCCCAAAATACTATTAGAGTACATGGTTTTAATATGGACCTACCCAGGGCAGTTTAGCTAGGCAAGTGTAGCAGCTCTACCAGAAGTTTTGGATGACAGGGATGAATTAAATAGAAGTGATCAGGTTTGGGGACCCTTTCTTATATCTAACATATATTCTATCAAGGTGATGAGAAGTTATGTCTGTGGCTCTTTCCTATATGTAAAATCTCATGAACTTTATTTTTCTTCCTTGCAGTACACTTTTCAGGATTTTAGACACTGAGAATATGTTTTCTAGCTATGTGAAGTTAGGTCATTGTAGGCAAACAGATTGCTCAGATTTGGAATGCTTCTACTAATTTTTCACTTGCTTTGTTCCCTGTATACTTTTTATGGAAAAATTAAGCTTTTAGTACTGGTTTTAGTTCTGTACTGAGAATAGAGCTTGTGCTGAGAGGAGCCCGATTCTGTTTCCTCAGTGAATAGTACAGCATTGTCATTACTAATTGGACAAATCTAAGCTGTAGAATTTTCATTAAAAGTGGTGAAATACAGAGAACAAACATGGGTGAATATTTTTTTTTCAAACTGAAAAGTTAATATTATAGACTAGAAGATATTTCTTTTCAAACAATTGACTTCTGTCTATCAAAATAAAGTAATGCAGAAATCTATTTTAAAATGTAACTCCACTGCCTATCTTTAACCATGCTACACAAATTAATTTTAAAATGCCTGTGGTTTTCAGAGATTGTGATGCTTTGTTAGTAGAATACAAGGATGTGACCTTGATGCTGGCAGTTAACTGAAGCTGCCACAGAATCACAGAATTGTTATGGTTGGAAAGAACCCCTGAGATCACCAGGTCCAACCAGACACACACACAAAAACCCCAACAATCTCAGGCACTCAGGCCCTGAAATGCCACATCTACACATTTCT
This sequence comes from Jacana jacana, assembly GCA_013400555.1. Lineage (NCBI taxonomy): Eukaryota > Metazoa > Chordata > Aves > Charadriiformes > Jacanidae > Jacana > Jacana jacana. The sequence continues at coordinate 68,560 of VZTM01029787.1, forward strand.
TAAATACCTCCATGGATGGTGACTCCACTGCCTCCCTGGGCAGGCCATTCCAGTGCCTGACCACTCTGTCAGTAAAGTAATTCTTCCTAATAACCAGTCTAAACCTCCCCTGCTTCCCTTCAGGCCATTTCCTCTGGTCCTGTCATTATTCCCTTGGGAGAAGAGGCCAACACCCGCCTCTCTACACCCTCCTTTCAGGGAGTTGTAGAGAGTGAGAAGGTCTCTCCTCAGCCTCNGGTCTCCCCTCAGCCTCCTCTTCTCCAAACTAAACATGCCCAGTTCCCTCAGCCTCTCCTCCTATGACTTGTTCTCTAGACCTCTCACAAGCTTGGTAGCTCTCCTCTGGACATGCTCCAGTGCTTCAACATCCTTCTTGTAGTGAGGGGCTGAGAACTGAACACAGTACTTGAGGTGAGGCCTCACCGGTGCCCAGTACAGAGGCACCATCACTTCCCTACTCCTGCTGGCCAACGCTATTCCTGATACAGATGAGGATGCTATTGGCCTTCTTGGCCACCTGGGCAACCTGCTGGCTCATGTTAAGCTGGCTGTCCACCAACACCCCCAGGTGCTTTTCTGCTGGGCAGCTTTCCAGCCACTCTTCCCCAAGCCTGTAGCACTGCCTGGGGTTGTTCTGACTGAAATGCAGGACCTGACACTTGACCTTAATGAACCTCATACACTTGACCTTGGCCCAACGATCCAACCTGTCCATGTCCTTCTCTAGAGCCTCCCTACCCTCAAGCAGGTCAACACTCCTACCTAGTTTGGTGTCGTCTGCAAACTTACTGAGGGTGTGCTCGATCCCCTCATCTAGATCATCAATAAAGATATGAAAAGTCCATTCCCTTTCATTTGTGGCACTTTCCCTGCAGGGATTTTGTGCTTTCCCAGCTCAGCCTGGCCGTTTCTCTGGCAGGTTCTGGCTGGCCAGAGATTGCTCCCGGCAGAGAGCTTGGAAGAGGCAGTGCTGTTTTGCATGGAAGAAAGGTGGTGTGTACCAAATGTCTTGAGGGTGGGTCCTGGCATTTCTCTGTATTAAAGGGATCTTCTGTCTCTGTGCCCCCAGTATTATGGGACTGTGTTGATTTACTTTCATCATGACTTTTCCAAACCAAGGAAATCTATTTTTAGTTTTCAGGTTAAATTTTTTTCTAAACTATCCTTTCTTACTTGAAAAACCTCTCTGCACACCAAATATCAATCTTCAGGTTGGATATTAGGAAAAATTTTTACATGGAAAGGGTTTTTAAGCATTGGAATGGGCTGCCCAGGATCCCTGGAGGTATTTAAAAGATGGGTTGACATGGCTCAGGAACAAAGGTTAATGGTGATTTTTTGAGAGTTAGGTTGACGGTTGGACCAGGATCTTAAAGGTCCCTTCCAACCTAGATGATTCTATGATAATGAAAACATACAGCAGGAGTTTTTATGTAAGGTCTTTAAATTTCTTAGCACGAATGTTCTTTAGAACTTGATTCTCTTTCCCATATGAATCTTGGGTTTTGCTGTTATTCACCTACAGAAGGTATGTTATCTATTGGGAACATTTCCTTTTCTTGATCTGCATTTGTTGTTCTAGGTGTCTTAATTATATTACTTTCATCAAGCAATGCTCTTGTCTGTATTTAAATTGGCACTGCTCTTCTCAAAGTTATAACAATCATTCGTTTTGTATTACATAATATCAAAGAAAGTGGTCAGTCACTGGAATGGGCTGCCCAGGGAGGTGGTGGAGTCACCATCCTGGACTGTGTTTAAGAGTTGATTGGATGTGGCCTTGAGGGATATGGTGTAGGGAAGGACTTTGTAGAGTGGGGCTGATGGTTGGACTCGATAATCCCAAGGGTCCCTTCCAACCAAAATGATTCTATGATTCTATGATAAGTCAAGGAACTTTACTTCCTCAAAATGGTGATGAAATTTAAACAGAAGTAGTTTTCAGAATGAAAAATTATGTTTGTGTTCAAGACTGTCTCATTTTTCCAAATGATTTTGTGTCCAGCGATGAATAATATTTTGCTCAAGCTTTCTTTGGCTTCTACTATAAATGAATTCATTAATGGGAATTATTTTTGGGCAGCAGTAGAGGGCATGTGTTTAAAATCTTATGGTGATGCATGATATTTTGAGATTCAAGTCTGCCATCTTCTCATTAGCAGTTCTGCCATAAGAAGCAGCTTGGCTTAAAAGAAACAGAAAGAACCCAAACAAACAAACAAAAAAAACCCCACCCAAGGCTGTAGTGATCAACCATTATCGATGAGCCAGTCTATTACTATTTGTAAGACTGCATTCTGGGTTGTCTGAATGAGAATCCTTCTTGGCATTATTAAGACATTCTCGCAGTAGAAACTGTGAACTTTATTGCAGAGGTTTGCTCGAATCATTTAGATCAATATTTGTTTTATTCTGCTTGCTTTTAATAGGTCATAAGAGGAAAATTTATTTCCATGAGAAAGATTAGATTGAGATGTTTAGCAAAAAACCGAGGCCCTTTCCCAGCTTCAAGTTAGCGTAAATGCAATTTCTTGCAAAGACGGACATTTCCGTTTTTGTTCTCAGTCAAGCACCAGTGGGGGTGTTGTAGAAAACAAACAGGAATTGTGGCTAAAGGGGAACAATGCTGAGCATGAGGCCCATGAGCACCACTGGATATTCCACAAGTCAAAGCACCAGGACATTGTTTATTTAACATGAGCATTATGTAGGTTTTGTATGTGCAGCTCACCGCCTGGTCTACTTCTTGGCTGAAGCAGAGAGTGGGAGGAGCACAGCAACAAGGAAGGATAAGAGCTATGATAGTAAAATTAACCAGGTTTGTTTGGTTCTTGACAGTAAACTATCTTATTTGTATTAATTAAGAGGGACTCAACTTTGGGAAGTGATGTTGGAATATATAAAATAGTGTGAATGTTAAACGTCCTACCCTGAACGTGCTGCTGGGAAATAGTGATGAACAATCATGAGCATAATTTCAACATTTGGCACTGGAAGAATATTCATAGCCAGTTGAAGTTGAGTGTGGAGAATTTGGCTGTCATTTAACCCTTTTCAGGATTTATTGTAAGCAATTTACCTTGTTTGTACTAGACTTGTTAATTAGCCTGTGCCTTGGAAATGTGTCAGCCCATACCTGTTGTCACCCGGCAAGTATCTGTAAGTCCGTGGTGTATTTTAGTGTAGACTGGTAAAACTAGGGGATTCTGATAGTTAAAGAGTATGCTTCATTGTAAGCAGTGGTTGCACTGTTTCTAGGGAGCCTCTATTTACATGTTTAATTTAGCAGTGCTTTTGGTCAGAAACACATTTTTTTGAGAAACAGTGAAAATGTTACTGGTGGGTTGTGTATTTCCTCCTTGTATCATTTTCAGTAGATGACTATAACAACTGTGAAAGGAACGAAGAAATAGGACCTGTTATTTACTTTCTATGAAAACCCTCAGTACTGAATCTCAAATTATAGTGTCTTTCATCCATGTGGAGATTAAACCTTCCTAAAACACACAGAAAGTAATAATCAGGGAAGTTACCATAATAGCATCAGCCTCAGTCACCACATTGTTATTTAATATATTTCAGTTGAAATGTGTGCTGTTCTCGATATCATTATCTTGAAAATTCAAAGTAATTAAGGATTATATTTTTAAAGCAGGCATACCAAATAAAAGCACACTACAGGATGTTAATAACTGGAATAAAAATGTCTGTGTATCTTCTGAGTGCATTAATAGCCAGGGAAGGGAGGGCTTTAGCTTAAGGAAGGAATCCAGTTGCCTTGAGGTTTGAGCTTCAAGCAGATAACTGTCAATGCAGAGAGGGGATTGGTTTTTAAGTGTAGATAATGCACCTTTTATGAATTTACATGATAATGTAAATGTGAACCAGGTGTGAAATTGTAGCTGGCTCAGTAATGATGGAAATTAAAATGATAAGGAAAATGAACCTGGACAAAGCTGCTTTACTTACCTTCAGCAGAGAACTCAGTGGAAACCTAGAGGGGTTATCCAGTTTCGGGCTGCAGGCCGTTAGGAATTCTCTGCTTTCCTTTCAGATTGCAGCTACTCTGCCACTTTGAGGTGTTATTCTGAACCAGGGACACCAGGTCCACAGGTAGAGTAGTAACCTGGTGTTTTCTCCAGAGGGATGCTTTCTTGCCTTGCTGAACCAATATCAGGCTGTCCATCAGTCTTTCTGCCTGCTCTCTTCAGCAAGTCCCCAGCAGAACCTCCAAGTGTTTATTGCCTGGAGGTCCATGGTAGCAGAATGACTAGCACTTTACAAAGTACAGTGCCTGGTCACAGCAATAAGCTTCTCTCAAGGGTTAACCCAAATCAATGTTGAAAATTGTTGAAATTTTTTTTGTTGTTCTGGGTGTGTATAGCTGTCTATACTGCAGACCAAGAGTTTGAACAAAGACGTGTAGTTAGCAGATCACTCAAACTCCTTTCTCCATGCAACATGCACTTTTTTCTCAATTATTCTTATTTAGTAGGGCCATGAAGATACTCAAAGGGCCGGAGCAGCTATGAAGACAGGCTGAGAGACTTGGGGTTGTTCAGCCTGGAGAAGAGAAGGCTCTGGGGAGACCTTTGAGCCCCTTCCAATACCTAAAGGGCCTACAGGAGAGATGGGGAGGGTTTCTTGACTGGGGGAGTGTAGTGACAGGACAAGAGGTAATGGTTTTAAACTGAAAGAGGGGAGATTTTGATCAGACACTAGAAAGAAATTCTTTCTTATGAGGGTGTTGAGGCACTGGCACAGGTTGCCCAGAGAAGCTGTGGCTACTCCATCCCTGGAGGTGTTCAAGGCCAGGTTGGATGGGGCTTTGAGCAACCTGGTCTGGTGGGAGGTGTCCCTGTCCAGGGCAGGGGTGTTGGAACTCAGTTTAAGGCCCCCCTCTAATCTTTCTATGATTCTGTAAGAGACAAAGAATAGGTAGGTGAAACTGGGCTCTGTAGACTACCTCTCTAGTTACCATAGAGTCTACAAGGAGGGATGAGGAGACCATCAGTATATTTCTGGTTTATAACATCCCATTTTTCTGTCTTCTGACTACAAAGAGATGTCAAGGAGGGCCTATCTTTCTAGTTTAAATTTTGTCTTTTTGAGTTTCCCTTTATGTCATCCATTTGCTTTGATGCCGACTGCTGTCAGCTCCGAGTCCATCTTATCAGTATAGATATTTAATAATAAACAAAAAAACAGTTTAAGAATTGTCTTGCAGTACTTCATATTTAAAGCCTTTTCAACTTTGGCCTTTTTCCTTTTAGCAGCACCAGAACGACATGATTCCCTTCTGGGTAGCCCAGATGTCATTGATACCGCTCCAAGAAGAAAGCGAAGACAAAGAACAGCAATGCCTGCTGGGACAGGAGCTAAGATGGCTACTTATGAGACAGAACTGCCAGCCAAGGAAAAGTAAGCAGTTTTCAAGTGTATTGAAATGGTTTTTTTTTTATCTACAGATGTCAGAGGATTTGTGGTTTGGGGTTTTTTGTGTTTCCTTGTGCAGTTTCATATTTCTGTTATGTTGCATTTTGTATAGTCACTTACAGTAATTTTACCCAACTTTGAATACTTGTGAATAATTAAATTGTCAGGGCCAATGACTTACTGATTTTAATACACCTCTAAAGTGACATTGTAAAATTCTTTTCTTGAATTGACTTGGATAGCTTTAACCAACTAGATGGAAGTCTACTAAAATGGTGTTCTGTATGTTAGTGTATAACCCTGCAGGCAAAGACAGATGGGTTTACAGCAAGGGTGAACATAAGCTGCTAAGTTGTGTCACTTCAGGTGTCTCACAGAAAGCAGTAGCATTCTGAACCTCTTTTTTCATGGTGACACTGGTCAAACCACAGGAACCGGTTGCCCAGAGAGGTTGTGGAGTCTCCATCTGTGGAAATATTCAAAACCTGACTGGACATGGTCCTGGACAACCCGTCCTGGTTGAGGAGGAAGGTTGGGCTGGGCAACCATCCTGTCAATCTGTCTTTGTAAAGTCAGAAAAAGTTAATTCACAGTATCAATTCTAATGGGCTACAATAGATTTTTTTTAAAATAAGATGAGTGGGGAGAAAAAAAATATCACTCTTAAATACAAGGGAGTTAGAATTTGTAACACTTAATAGAAGTCTTTTTCTTCTTATGTCACTCTTGCCTTTTGGAAATAATTCCATGTGATCTGAGAGATGCTGTTATGCATAGAATTATCTTGGACTTGCAATGTGATTGGTGTCACTTTCTTAAAAGAATGGTCTTTTTATTAAGATCAGTGATGAGTTAGGTTTGAAACTTCTTATTTTCTAGTTTTATCTGTAACGTCCAATGAAAAATAAACTGTTCAAACAGACATAGACACAAGTAGACTCCAGAGACATTTCCTATCATTAGCAAAGACTTCTGCTAAATCAGCAAGAGAATTATCTTAATTTGACATAGAAGGTTGTGGCTTGATGCCAGTTAGGAATGTTTAAACTTACAATCCTGTTTTATTAGCAAAAAACTTTGTGTTTTTTTGGAACGGTCTAGAAAAATATCAAATTCTGCTCTTCTGTTCTTTCAGAGTCTAGTAGATTACAATGAACGTGCCCTTTACCCCATGTATGAGGTCGGTTTGATTTTGAGAGTATGGCTGAGATACAGTTTCACCCTTTTTGGTACTGATTGTGGAAGGAAAGCCTATGGAGGCAAATGATTGCGAAGGAGAATATAGAGGCAGAGTCATCCTCGGTGCATGAATATCTGAATCCCATGTGTAGGGAAAGGACGGAGAGGATAGTGATATTTTTGTTTTAATTCATTTAAGTAAGGCATATTTTAGTAAAAAAAAAACAAGAGAGGAACTTAATGTTTTTCATACTGTGCATTTCTAATATGCTTACGGAATCAAGTCAGGGCTGGATGAGAAGAGTGACTCTTCTTGGCTATAACATTATGGGTCATACTTTAAGGTTTCCCGTATGGAACACCCATTCTATCAGTCTCTATCCCCATTTTTCATTTTTGTGTTAGGTATTTATGAAGCACATTGTAAGCAGCAGCTTTGCACTGCAGGTCACAGCGTCGCTCAACGTGTGACACGTCTCTCAGTACTGTGAAAGTGTATCTGACAATGGAAGATCCATGTTCCTTTATGATCCCGTGGTGACTTCAGAAATCAAATGTGAAGTTGCTTGATACCGAAATAAGGTTTCTAATTCTTTCTTTAGTTAAAAATACAGTGGCAGTGATGATTCTTTAATCATGTAGGAAGATATTAGATAGATAATTTCCATTTTGCTGATTATTTTCCTCAGTATCCTGCATAGTTCTTGGGTTTTGAACTTCATCTTGAGTCTTTTTCCAGCTGCTAATCAAGCTTTCAGTCAATTTGCTTGGTTAATAATTTTCACTTCTCATCAGCCTGTCAAAAATAGGGAGATGTAGAATTACTGTTATAATCCAGTTCACAAATAAAGGTGTTTCTTTTTATGAATAATTTCTACTGATGGAAGGCTATATCCTACATGGTGTGAGAGGCTTTATCTTAAGGTGATGGTACATTGGGGTCCTGCCCAAGATGTTTTCCAGTAT
>VZTM01029787.1:90531-106945 GCA_013400555.1 Jacana jacana
TACAAAACTATTATACAGATGGTATGGTGGTGCCTTTGTAGCCTTACCTAGAAAGTGACTGCAGCTTTCTAATGCATCCATTTGCTATACCAGAAATGAAAAAACCACATGCAGCTCACTATCTGAAAAAATATATATACTTAGCAGACTACTAAGCATGAGAGAATGAGACTATAGAAAGAGGATCACTTGGATGAGGAAAAAAATTCTTTTTATCAAGCACACAATCAATATAGTGTGATTAAATGGGTGAGTATAGATACTTACCAAGTCTGAAATAGATGTTTTTCCTTTGATGTATGGACCCAGCCTCCTCACTTGGCCTCATCAGTTGTACAAATCATTTGGAGGTGGACCTGCCTTTGAATGGTTGGTTTATACACACAAGAGCTACTGCAGTGGGATTCACTCCTAGACGAATTCCATAGAGCTTCTGGTTCCCTCTTTTTGTAATCACCCTGTGTCACGGTGTGTCTGCCTTTCTGAGGATTTTAATCAGAAGGAAAGTCAGCATAGAAATATTCATTCTGGAGGACCAAATCCTGTTATTTCAGAATCCAGTCCTTATGTTGGGCAATGCCAGAACTACATGGAGCTGGAGTAAACTACTACTTTTTGTCTTTTGTGGATTGAATTTCAAATTTCTTATTGTACATCTCACAGGAATTATTTTCATAAGTGATTTTGCTATGTGAGAAAATATATGACCAAATTAATGAGATCACAGTTCTTAGATAACCTGCAGGACTTTGTTAAAGAAAGATCTTTTTTGGATCTAAGCAAAATCTCCTCTGTATTTCTTTAACATACAAGTTTTTATGTTTGGGAAACAAAAAAGCATTTTGTTCTCCAACGTGAAAGAATAATGATGGAAAATATAATTACTGTTCTCTCTTCCTGTGGTCACACAAACCATTAGGACATTCATGAAAAGATAACTTCATAAAGAGGCAGTCTGCAAAAGCTTAAAGTCAACCCAAAAGTCAGTGGCAATAGCCTAATTTCATCCTGATTTGGAACTTAGCCTATGACGTCCGTTCAAGAGAAAATAGGAAGCCACTACGTCCTGTGGCTCCCTGAAGGACTACAAGAATCCAGGGACAGCATGAGATGAGAACAGTAGGTCTTGTGTATAGGTGTGTAGCAGAGGTCCATCATGTCTCTAGAGATTGTTCTTCTGAGAAACCCCACCTTCTCAGGAAGCCACTGTTGATTTGGAAGGGAATGCATCTCCTTTCTAAGGGAAAAGCTTTTATGGCTGAATATTAAAGCGTAGGCTGCACTCTTGGTGTAAGTGTGAACATTTGCAGTGGTATCAGGGATGGGATGCTGGAATGTGATACTTCTAGCTGGTGCGTGGTGAAAAAGCCAGCACCCATGAGATGTCCCAGAGAAACCACCAGTTTTAACAGCACTGGGCATAAGTATTTGCATTGCTGCTTTAGGTTAGTAGAAGCATAATAATACAACTATAAATGCTCCAAGATGCTGATGACAGGCAGACAATACTTGCAGTGCAGTATTGTGGGGAAGTACTAAATTCTCAAAGGTGGGTTATCTTTGTACTTGCTGGTAATCCATTATAATTCCCACTAAAAGAGCATTGTGAGCAATGTGGTGTTTTTAGAGGAGTTAGATTAAGACCTTAATGAATTAAAAATGTACCAAGTTTATCTATGGAGAAAAAAGCTTTCATCTTCATTCCCCGAGGTCCCTGTACCTTCCTAGGGAGCATGGTCATCTACTGATTTGACCAGAATAATGTGCTGAAAATTGCTTAATGGGAGGAGAAGCAATTTATCACTAATCAGTTTCAGGCTTGCCAGGGGTGACTTCTCAATTTGAACTGTAGCTGTGGAAGCTCAGAGGGGTGGTGAGTGAAAACGGGCAGGTGAAATTATTCAACGTAAAAGCCTCTTGCCAGAAGCTGCATTCCTGGGAGTGAGGTTCTGGAGAGCACGAGCACTGTTTAGGTGTCTGACTCCCCTTAATTATCAGTGGAAGGAAGACGTCTAATCACCCGTGACTGGCGAGTTTAAAAACCTGTTCCTTCACCTTCCTAAGAATAGGAAGTTTGAATTTCAGCAGGGTGAATATAATGAGGTCAGGGCAGCTGCGAAGCACTCATCATTCTTCAGAAAAAGGCCACTCTGTACTCTCAGTGTGGAACATTTCCCCTCCTCAGACATGCATTTTATCCCCTTTCTCTCTCTGGCTTTTGCAAGTGGCGGGCTTAGTCACCCTGGTATTAACAGTTCTTGTATTCTAGGCTTTGCTATTAACTTGATTATGCAGGCAAATTATTGCAAAATAAGCTATTCATTTAATAAGTGAATTTAAAGAGTGGTGGTATGGCATGAGTCCCTGAATGACACTCTTGCTCCACAGCTATCCCTTGTTGGGCTCCAGCCTTCCTCAGCTCCAGAGCAGACAAAGCTGGACCCCAGGGACACATATTGGCCACACCAGAATCTTCACCTGAGTAATTGCTCTGTCCTTGCTATTCCTGGCTGTTATAAAAATGAAAATGCCCTGACTGCTTTGAGACCTATTTTATCCAATAGGTGTCCTGCTCTGTAAGTGCTGATAGTGTTAATTTCTGGGAGGAGGTTCAGCCTGATCAGCCTTAAAAAAAAACCAAAAAGTCTGAGAAACCCGAGTATTTTGCCTGTTTGGGGCCAGATGAACTAATCTGATTTAAAATTTGCTTTACTTCAGCGCCCGGCTAGCGTCGGTAAAGTTACCTGCTTCGTGCTTACACACTGGTATTAAGTTTGGCATCCAGCTATCTGATCCATACTTTTTTAACATTTCTGCAGCTTAACCCACAGGATGGCAGCGGCAGCGAGGGGCAAGGGATGTTACAGGGCAGGATCTGCAGAGCTGCTCAGCCTGTAGGCAGCACAGCTGGGGAAATAATGCCAAAAGTATTTCAAGTGATGGAAAACATGAAGAGTCCTTCTGCAGGCTCCTGAAGCACAAGAAACTCTACCACATGTGAGGCTGGCAGGGAGCGGGGTTGTTTTTTTTCTGTGGGGGGAGGAATATAGTCCTCGGAGGAACTAGTCCTGACAGGTTATCAAAGGCACAACGCAAGACAAACTGGGAAAAGTAAATAGACTGACAGAGCTGCCTTTGTCAGGACAGGTTTGGGATACAATGACCTTGTGTTGTTGTTATTTCCTGTGACAGGCGGTTGTTCCTGCCCCATCTCTGCTAGTTAAGCACTTTTGGTCCGCCTGATTGCTCCTCTTTCCTCTCACTGCCCCTCTCATTGGGGTAAAAGGTGAGGGGAATAAAATAGAAATAACAGAGGTTGGCCTGGATCTGACGCTGTGATGCTGCTGCAAGCTTTTTCATAAATTGGCTGTTGTCTCTGTGTTTGCTTCACCGAGATGGGCAACAAAGATGATGAAGGGATTGGAGCATCTCCCTGATAAGGGAAGGCTGAGAGGGCTGGGACTCTTTAGCCTGGAGAAGGGAAGGCTGAAGGGAGACCTTATTCATGCTCACAAGTATCTGGAGGGTGGGTTGAAGGAGGATGGAGCTGGGCTCAGTGGTTCCCGGTGACAGGACAAGGGGCAACAGGCACAAGCTGGAATGCAGGAAGTTTCATTCAAATATGAGAAAAAACTTGTTTAGGGTGAAGGTGGCAGAGCCCTGGCAGAGGCTGCCCAGGGAGGGTGTGGAATCCCCTTCTCTGGAGACCTTTGAGCCCTGCCTGGATGCCGCCCTGAGTGATGTGCTCTGGGCAACCCTGTTTAAGCAGGGGAGTTGGACTGGGTGGTCTCTTCTTATGTTGGACTTACTGGTCTCCTCTCATGGGTAATTAGCGATGGAACAAGAGGGAATGGCTGCAAGCTGCAGCAGGGTGGGGTTAGGCTGGACATTAGGGAAAACATTCTTCCCAGAAAAAGTGGTCAGTCACTGGAATGGGCTGCCTAGGGAGGTGGTGGAGTCACCATCCCTGAAAGTGTTTATGAGTCAATTAGATGCGGTGTTGGGGGATATGGTGTAGGAGAGAACTTTGTAGAGTAGGGCTGATGGTTGGACTTGATGATCCCAAGGGTCTCTTCCAACCTAAATGATTCCATGATTTCTAGAGGTGCCTGCCAACGCTGACAATTCCAGGATTCTGTGATAATTCTGGTCGGGTCCAGTAATGCATGAGCTTTGTCATCCCTTGGAGACTGGCTTTTTAAAATTATAAAATTTTAATAAAATTCCCATAGATAAATAAAATATTCCCATAAATAAATAAAAATTCCCATGGATGCAGGCAGACATTTTCTGGGATACTTGCGTGCACCTTGGTTCCAAACTCCCCGGGGAACAATTTACTGTGTTCAGACAGCGCTGGAAAAAGAAAGAAACCTATAACATCTGCAGTACAGTAAACATCTTGAATAAAAGAATTTGATGCAAAGTATCTTTGTAGATTTTCTTCACTCCTGTAGGCCTCATCTTGGACAGAAATAACTATAAAGTCTTACATGCTCTCAGAAATGTCTTGTGGTTGTTTTCAGCCAACATGTATGCATTCTTTAATGGTGTCCATTATTAGAAATAGGCTCTGTTTTCAATGTTGAGAAAGCCTTAAAAAAGGCAGAATAGAGTAAATTTAGAGGAAAAAGTCATCATACGTTACGTATTATTTACAGATCATCTGGAACATCTTTGCTCTCTCCAGTAGGAGTTAGAAATTTTCTTCCAAAATAGTGTTGCTGTTTTGACAATTCTTTTATGCCATAACAACTTTGAAAAGCTGCTTGTCCCTATTCTGCCTGGAGGCAAATTGTAAAACTTACTGCTCTGGATAGAAAGAGGACTTGGTACTTTTATACTTTCCTGGCTTTGGTAGGGCACAGTTTGGAAAGTGGGTTGGATGAGAGGGATGCAGGGAACAAAGGACAAGCAGAGGAGGTGCATTTCCATTTTTTCTTCTTCCAGGTTTTAGAGTTGAAGACAAAAATCTAATACACTGAGTTCTGCAGTAAGAAACCATTTGTAATTTATGTAGTCAGGTACTAGGTGCAAGAGGGCCGCTGGAAATACAGTTCATGCTGAGCTGCTTTGCTTTGAGAGAGGAAGCGCAAGTACCCCAAACCTGTAATCTAAGTCTTCCATGCAGAAAGCTGTTTTTGTTCTAGCTTTTTTGATCTACTGGCTTGAATAGTAAAGCTAATTGTAATTAGAAAGTCAGGTTTCCAAGTGCAGTAAATTTACTGTAACTAGAAATTTCAGCTTTGGAGGAGGGATCAACTGAGGAATAACAAGCCACAAAACTTGAGTGAGCTGAGTGGTGCTCTGTGATCCTGTTCCTGTTTACTAACCGTATAAACTGAGGTTGGGAGCTGCCTGCTGCCCCTTTTCTTCTCTAAAGTGCAGCACTGAGCTGTAAAACCAATCCAATGAAAGCCCTTAAGGTCTAGTGGGCAATAACTGAAACAAAAGGTACAGTTTTCTTTCAGCGCAACCAACACAACATTTCTTTGATTAGACAGCTGAAAGTACAAGTAAATAAAGGAAGAGGATCATCACTTGCTCTTACTTTGGGAGCAATTAATAGTCCTTTGATAACACACTATTTCCTTTTTTCCGGCTTTTGCATTGCCCTTCCTTTCCTTTCGCTGGTTGAGCACTCTCAATAGAGCTTCATCTGAAGTTGTGGGCAGTAGAAATCCTCATGTTTTTTATCTGTTCCAGGTGATTGGTTTTGGTTGGTTTTGTTTTGGTTTGTTTTTGTGGGGTTTTTTTTTGTCTGTTTGGGAGACAAAGGCTACCTTTCTAAAAAGAAAACATAAAAGGTTTTCTCACATAACTTTTTACTTTCCTCTGTAACTAATGCAGTTAGGCTAAATGCAGTTAGTCTTGTATATCCTGGATGGAAAATTACTAATTTCATTTTGTTACATTACACATTTATTTTTATCTACTTTGTGTGTTCAAAAGTTCTGTGTATCTTGACTGGATTGAGAAAAAAGCAGGTGGGGGAAAGGGGAGAGAAAGCTGCAAGTGGATACATTTCTGAAACCAGAAGATATTCTGGAATGTATTTTTTCTTTCTTTCCTAATGAATCGTTACTTTTTTTTTCTTAAAGCTGTGCTCTATGCTGTACATCAAAGAATTTTATTGCTACAGGTGCCATAAACTATATAAAATGTTCTACACTTATTACTCCTGATGGTACTACTTTAGTAACAAAACCAGTACTTAGCAATCATGCATAATTAAATTTGTAAGTTGCACTTTGCAGCTGTGCATTTGCCCAGTCTTATCTTACTGCCACATTTAGATACCCATTCCAGGACTTTTTTGTTTGTTTGTTTGTTTTTAAAACTGTTTGTGGAAAATTTATTTTATTTTTGCAATGTTTTAAATAATTCTAGAACTGACAAGCTGAAATCTTTGCCCCTCGCACACATTTACGTGCATACAATTTAGATTGACTTGTTTGATTTAGTCCTAGAATAATGGCTATTTTCCTCACACGATAACAGTGTAGAGTTTAAAGCTTTTCATTTATTTCATTGTTTTCCTGACCAATTTTTAGATGGACAGCTCTCAATCTGTAATTTCATATTGGATATGTTTATAATCTGTAAAGTCTCTGTTTTGTAAGTGCCCTCAAGAGGAAAATCACGGAGCGGCCATACCCCAAATGCTTTTCAGGTTTGTGTATGTTTTTTAATAATGTTGGACGTGGTGGCTCAAAACAGTTTGTTGAATGGTGAGAAGGAACTAAAAGTAAACAAAATTTTGTAGAAGCAAATGAAACTAGCATGTGTTCCTGCCAAAATCCAAACATTATTCACAGCAGATGAGCCCTTGGGCTGTGACAGGGCATTTTGTAATAGTGCTCCGTTTCTCTAGTCTTTTTCTTGTGAACGTGTGAATTTCTGATCATTTTTTTAATGCCTTTGAGCTGTTCTCCTTGGGTAGAATATAGTTTCCCCACCCTTCTGCAGTTCTCTCCTTGGAAACATTACCTCACAGAAGCAATCTTATTTTTAAATTAACAAAGATCCACGCCAGGGTAACAAGGCCTTGCATCCACCACTTGACATGATCTGTTCAAACCCACAGGAGGATCCAGCTGATGATTCTTGCTGGTTGAGTGCTCTTTAGGTGTGGGGTTATAGGTTGGGTGCAACCAGACCCAGCTGAAATGTAAAACATGTCTGGTTCAAAGTCTGTGATCAGGTTTGAAGGTGCCTCCTCCTGTGCTTGCGTGTGGATGGCCAAGTATCCTTTGAAAAGGTCCCTGTCATGCGAGAGCATCCACATGGTTGCTCCTTCTTTGCTTTTTTACCCTTTTTCTATTTCTATGGCTTTGTGTGTTTATGGCAAAGAGTTTTTAATGTTCCACGAATTTATTGCCATCAGATGACTAATGTTACAGCACTGCTGAGACCAGATCACCCACTTTGAGGGTAAGACAGAAGGTGGCTCTCAATTCCCCCTGTGCCTGCATGACAGTTCTTTGAGTCATGGTCTGACTCATCTTTCACCCCCTCAGAAAACCCAGACCTACAGCACAGGAGACACAGAATTCCTCATTCGTTTCTATTTTTTTTTTTTTTCTTAATTACTTATCAGGCATAAAATTACTGGTCCCATAAAAGTAAGAATTATAAACAGTTTTGTTTCTTCCCGTAGTGTGTACAGAAGGTCCCTTCCCCTCCCGCCCTCACCTTACGTCAGCGCTTAAAAACAACACTGAATCTTTCTGTTTGGAGGGGTTAGACACAGTGACTCCCAGTCTGTCTACTTTTTTAACTGCAAGAGAACACAAGCCTTTGCTGATAGTCTTTATCAACTTCTAAAAGCCTTTCCAAGCAGCTTGCTGGGTTGCTTTTTTTGTTTTGTTTTGTTTTTTCTTTCTTTTTGTGTGCGTGTGCTCTGGTTGGTTTTGCAGTTTCCTGGATTAAGTCTTAGCCAGCAGCTTTTAACCAAAGCTCCCTTTCCCAAATGCTGTATTTCATCAACTTATTTCAGTGACACTGATTTTGTCTAGCGTTTTTAATATTTCTTCTGTGAAACAAGGCTCAATTCTTGTCTCTGTTCCTGTCAGGTAACATCTGATACCTTTAGGGAATGAAGTGGTTCTCTTAATCAAGCAGAAGGAACATTTTTTCACCGCTACCACAAAACCAAGGGCTTGAAAAGGGTTGAATGCTTTAGGAAAATGCTGTAGCTGAAGGCATATTTTTGAATACCTGATGATATTAGGTTACTGCTAGATGTTATAAATAGCATTTGTTTCACTGTCCCAAGGTGTTATGCCAGCACTGATTGGATTTCAGTTTTGGTGAGGAAAATGACTGTATTCTGTTTTATTATTTTATTTTTAAAGTCAGTATTTATTAAATAACTTGCCTGCAAAAGAGCTGCATGGAAGGGAAGGCAGAATTGTCTATCACTACTCACATCTCAGTCCTCCAGCTCCTGAAGGAGGTGAGAGACAGCACGCTTCCCTTTCGGCTCTCAACAGCAACATTAACCCATTTTGAGGAATCTGGATATCTGAAACACTGGGCCATGTTTCACCATTCTCTCCCACTCTTGTATCTGACTCTTTTTCACATCACAGCTGTAGCTTGCAGAGATCATTGTTGAAATGCTAATTAACCACACATTTTTAAAACTCAAAACATTAGCAAGGAAACTGAAGAGTTTTGGTCAGGAATTGATTGGGTATGTTAATATGGACGTGCTGTTTAATTCATATTTCTGAATTTGGAGAAACTTTGCTTGTGCTATTATGACACTGGCTGTGAAGATAAGGGCTACTTTTATGTTAATCTCTTTCAGAATTTTGTGATCTGAGTATCCTTATTCGTAATGGCAAAGTCTCCCTAGAGGTTGCTGATATTTTTCCCTTAAATCCTACCTAGATCATTCCTCAGAGCCATGTTCCATATTCAAAACTTAAAAAGAACATGCTTTCCTAGTCCATAAAAAAGGTAGATTTACCAGCAGAAGCAGGGAGGTGATTGTCCCCCTGTACTCAGCACTGATGAGGCCACACCTTGAGTATTGTGTCCAGTTCTGGGCACCTCAGCACAAGAGAGATCTGGAGGTGCTGGAGCGAGTACAGAGGAGGGCAATGAAGCTGGTGAGAGGCCTGGAGAATAAGGCTTATGAGGATCNATGATTCTAGATTACACCCAAGATTTTGTTTCAGTTTGTTTTGTGTATCAAAATAAGAAGGCTGAGAACTGAGCAAGTGATATCTTTGTGGCTAAAGCCTGCACCAGTTCACAGAATCACAGAATCTCAGGGTTTGGAAGGGACCTTGAACGATCATCTAGCCCAATCCCCCTGCTGGAGCAGAAACACCTAGAGCAGGTCACACAGGAACACGTCCAGGCGGGTTTGGAGTATCTCCAGAGAAGGAGACTCCACAGCCTCCGTGGGCAGCCCCTTCCAGTGTTCCATCACCCTCACTGTGAAGAAATTTTTCCTCATATTTAAGTGGAATCTCCTATGTTTCAGCTTGCACCCATTACCCCTTGTCCTATCATTGGATGTCACTGAGAAGAGCCTGGCTCCATCCTCCTGACACTCACCCTTTACATATTTATAAACGTTAATAAGGTCACCCCTCAGTCTCCTCTTCAAGCTAAAGAGACCCAGCTCCCTCAGCCTTTCCTTGTACAGGAGATGCTCCACTCCCTTCGTCATCTTTGTAGCCCTAGTTCAATTCATGTCATCTGAAAGTCTATAATGAGTTTAAAAGAACAACACACAAAATCTGAAAAGAGCATAATATTTTTCTGACATATATTTTTTATACCATATTTCACATATATCCCAAGGTACGCAGAGCTCTATTTTAGTTTAGGAAGGGGAAAGGTAATAAGAAAAGCCAGGAGAAAAAGGGTAAAAGTTACATATCAAGAAATCAGTAGGACTTAGTGAGACCAATCTAAGAATACCAAAAATATACTTCTGTTAATCTGATAGATTTGTTAGAGAGTAGGCCTTCTGCATATTCACTGTATAATTAATTATTTATAAGGCTGCATATCATATTTAAATTACAGCATGCACCCAAACTGCAAAATGCACTTGCATATATAATCAACATAGTTGACCTCTAAATTCTTACTTTATTTGACCTGCTTTGATACAATATAATTAACTTAAAAAGAAAGGATGGAAAGTGTAGATTTAAATTAAATTATATTCAGAATTAAATTTCTTCTGCAAACTGGTCCAACACATTCAATCCTACATTGTCCTCTGCTCAGGTTGCCAAGAAGTGTGTGAAACAGCAGTTGCAATGGTCACCATGTTAGAAGGATATCCACCACATTGGTTTGGGGTTGGGGCAACCAGGTCTTCTGGGGAACACCACAAAGAATCTTTCACTTCTATCCAGCTGAGAAGAATTTGGTATTGCAGTCGCAAATCTGATGGTTTTTGTGAAAGTGAAGTTCTTGGTTAGTACCTTTTTATTACATGTTTTAGTGGGCAAGAAATCTTCATATCAAAGTTTTCCTACTCTGTTCATGCTGGACAGTGCGTCTTCATAGCTCTAGCTCTTCCCCTTGTCAGGTATAATATTCTGTGCATCAGCATTAGGGAGTGTGTTTCCATTAGTTTTAGGAACCGTATCAGCTGCTGTGGGTCTGGTTTTGTCATCAATGATGCCTATTTTTCTCATAGTTTTTATTAGTTGAAACTTCTGCAAAAGTAATTACTTCTTGCCTTTATAATAAAAATATATTTGTGAGTGTCTAAGAATTTAAGATAGCTTTGTACCATCCTAATAATCCCCTTACTTGTAAAGTGTTAAGGAATAGCATAATGATGATTCATGCTAGTATTGTATATTAGTATGTCAGATGAAAAGTAGTATGGAGTGCCTTCAAAGGTAACATGCAAGTGTTAACAATATCCAGGTTTTGATTTTTAGAGTTGTCATGTTGGTAACGAAAAGCATTTTTATTCATAAACAATAAAAAAAAAAGCTAAATCTCTTTGGTTTAATTCAGCTTCCTCATTTGATCTGATAGTTTGGCTTAGATAAATCAGTGAAATTGAGGAGTATGTTATGTTGCATCAGCTGAATCCTCTGACCTGGATCTTCCAAATAAACTTTAAAGAACAGCTAGAACACTGAGGCAAGCAGATAACACATTTACCAGGCCTTTTAAACTTTATTTCTAATTGTTCCAATGCTACTCATGGCAAATGGAGACATAAGTTCTTCACATTATTATACACCTGGTACCCAATTAATTTTCTGCTGCCAGGCACATTAACACAGTAGATACAGACATTTGTTCCTTCTCTTCTTCTGCTGGACTATTTTATTTCTTTGATCATTACCCTACAAAGCATTATTAATATTTCATTTCTTCACTCAGCAAGTCCCTTGGAAAAAAAAAAAAAGATCAATATCTGTGGTTTTACGTGGCTTCTTAGTGGTGTCTTTCTCTCAGTAAACCAGCTTACATATGCACACTGAATTTCAGGGCACTGCACACGTTTTGCACATTATGCCCATCTTTATTGTAAAGGGAAAATGCAACTTAAATTCCAAGCCTGCAGTAGGGTGAAGTTTTGGAAGCTTTGTATAAGCTAGTACCTTAAGTTTGACTGATAAGAGAAATTTTTCTGGTTTATCATAAGAGTTCCAACAATGAAAGAGGAGACATTAAGTGTTATAATGGATTAGAATGGGAATTAAACAATTTAGATACTCTATAATCTTCATTATATTAAGGTGATGCCACTACTGTCTTTGAGCACCATCCAAGGCCAAAATCTATATTTCACTATGTACAAAGACTGCCCATATCCAAGGGCATAAAATCATAAAAGTATGTTTTTAATAAGAAATTGCCACATTTTTTTCTTATTTAGTTTCTATTACTGTTATGCTTCAAATTTACATTTTGGTAAAGTAGACATTTTCAACTATACTTTCTAGGATCATTAGGCTTGTATTTAGTAGGGGTGCCTTTGGGATTGGAATGAGTGACAGCTCATAGAATACAGAGGCATTGGAGACCTCCATATATGATTGACATGAAAAGCATTGAATTGCTTGATTTTAAGAGTATTTGCAGAGGCTCAAGGCATAAGGCCTGATAATAATGTATATGCATTTTTTGAACTGTCTTTTCTCATACAATGTGTAAAATACTGATTTCTTTTCTTTTTGTGTCACAGCAGAATCATGCGTGGCCCTTAAAATAGCGAGGGGATATAGAGTAGAGCATAATTCCAGGGGCAAAAGAAAAAATAAACAAGAAGAAAAAAAAAAACCACAACAAACCAAACAAACAAAAGAAAGAAAGGAAATTCCCTTGTGGAAGGTGGTTACTCATTATTTTGAAGCGGGTAATCGTTCCATTATCTGAACGCTGCGACTTCTTTTTCCTTTTGTGATTTGCTTGCTTGTTTCTCCTACGAGCAACTAAGCATAGAGAAACTTTGTTCACCTACTATCCTCCGTGGGGTACAGTGAGTCATTTGGTTAAACATGTACACATACACAATGTGAGTACTTAGCTCTGCTCACTTGCCTGGCCGTGGGTGTGACACGTGCTTGGGTGCTGCGTAGGTAGCTCCTGCACCGAGGGGCACAATGTAGGTTTATCCGACAGAAGAAAGGCGGTGTTTGTATGGGAAGCTCTCAGCTGCCTCCTAGCACCCACCATACCCATGGTGATGATGACCACATACTCCTCCTCCATCACGTCTAGCAAACCGGCGAGGTGGTTCTGTGTTCTAGTTTCATCTCTGTTTGAAATGTGCTTCCGCTCTGCCATTAGGTTCTCAATTAGTGATGAATGTAGTGGGAGATGTGCTGCTAATAGAATCACAGCCAGCTCCTTTAAAACTTCAGTATTCAAAAAAAAACCAAACCCAACTATATTTTATACAGTTTTTTGTCTGCTGTAATGTCAGAGGAGCAATTCTCATGACAGGGTGTCATGACAGAGATCCTTCCAATACCTGAAGGGAGCCTAAAGGAAGGCTGAGGAGAGTGACAGGACTAGGGGCAATGGCTTCAAGCTGGAGAAGAGTAGATTTAGATTGGATATTAAGAGTAGGTTCTTTACTCTGAGGATGGTGGACCACTGGAACAGGTTGCTCAGGAGGTGGTCGAGGCCCCTTCCCTGGAGATATTCAAGGTTAGTCTCGATGAGGCCCTGGGCAACCTGGTCTATTTGGGGGTGTCCCTGCTGACTGCAGGGAGGTCAGACTAGATGACCCTAGAAGTCCCTTCCAGCCTGGACCTTTCTATGATTTTATGATCTTCTGAACCTTCTGAAACCTTCTGTAAACCTGGTCCTCTCACTGAGGATCTCAGTGGGAGATGAGAGGATTTTTATTGTTCTTTTGTCAGTGTGGGTTAAACTGGGTTCATGGTAGGTGCTAAGCATATGAAAACACACCCCACACTTTTTTCTCACCTAGCTGTCTGAAATGTGTGCTGCAAGAGACCTCAGAGCTGGTTGTTCATGAAGTCTCTGTAGTATAATTGCGTGAGAATATCTCCTATTATTCTGTATGGGTAAACTTGGTGGTTTCAAACGTGCAATGCCAGTTCAAGAGAAGAGTATAATACAAGTTGAATAAGTAACATATCTGTATGAAGGAGCGTATGAATGGTAGACTTAGTGGGAAAACAGTAACAACAGGCATTTCTGTTATACTCCTAAACATATAGAGCTGAGATTTCTGAAGCAGGGTAATTCACTTTGAACTAATGTTGAATTTTCCTCTCTTAGATCAGAAAATCCATCTCTACTGCTAGGGAAGACTACAAAACCAACTTAAATGTCAGACTG
This sequence comes from Jacana jacana, assembly GCA_013400555.1. Taxonomy (NCBI): domain Eukaryota; kingdom Metazoa; phylum Chordata; class Aves; order Charadriiformes; family Jacanidae; genus Jacana; species Jacana jacana. The sequence goes on from VZTM01029787.1 coordinate 104,347, forward strand.
TTTTTGTATTCACTGTGCAGCGCCCTGTCTACATTCTTAAGTCTAAACTGGTCTCCTGGGATACTCTTTTCTTTAACAGACTTTTCAGACTTCCACAGGACTCCTCAGTGTAGTAAGCATTACACCTGGGAGTAAACATTTGGAAGATTTAGTCTTGAATTAAGATGCGTACCGAGAGGTATAGGCTGCAGCGCAGGAAAGAGAAGGATGAGAGAAATTATAAAGTCCTTTTGAAATGGTGTTTTATGATTTTAACTCAGATTACATTTATAAATGTTAAATATTAGTATAAGGGATTCATTTCCTTATGTAAACGAAAGGCTATTTTGGAGTTTGCTGGCTTTTTACCTCATGTAATGCAGAAAATGATGCCTTTTAGAATTTCAGTTCTGTGGTTTATGACCTATTCTGCTGGGTCACTTTACAGAAAGATAGCATCTTAACTCAGTGTAGATTCCTCAATTGTTCATATTTTTGAAATAAAAAAAAAATCTGCCATCTGTTACCTAAGTATTAAAACTACTTTTGCAATAATTGTAAACAAATTTTGAAATACCTTACCAGTTGTTTCCTTTGTATCAGAAAACAAAATATAAGAAAATGTGTAATTCCTTTATGATAGAAACACTCACTTTAGTGTAGTTATTATGCAATGACAGATAGTGCTGCAAACAATTTGTGAGGAAAGAGAGTATAGTGGAGAGAATAAGAACTTCTGTAATTACCACATTTTCATCTTTCTCCTTGGTGAAATCTTTCCATGCTGACTCCAAAAGTGTTGCAACTAAAGCTGCTCCATTTCCTACAAAAACTAAACAAGTGAAAACTGCTATGCAGAGCTGAAGAGGGGAGAAGAGTTAAAGTTTCAGTGAAGTCTTCAGAAAACAGATTAATTAATCTCAGAAGCGGTTGTGTTAGAGTTCAGAGACATTAAGACACTGTACTTCATTGTGAGACGAAAAGCTTTTAGGTGTAAACAAAGCAAAACTTCAAACCACAGTGAACTTAATGCCCAAGAACAAAAATGGTGAGAAAAGAAGCACAGTGATGTCGCCAAGTTAGGGAATACTATAGGAGAGAATAGGGATAGAGAATAGGGGTACTATTTTACCATTCTTTAACTATAAAAAAGAACCCGCTTAGAAAAAGGACTTAGAATGTTTTAGTCTGACTTCATGTAAACTTACTGTCAGTTTATAAGTCAACAGGAAAATCATGGCAGTGCTGCAAAGAGTTTTTGTCAGTGGGATGAACAGTTCAGCTGATGCAATTACATGTCCAAGGCAAAGTGTTTATGACAAAAGAGAATTCCACCCTGAAGCAGATAGTCATCAATCTTTTTGTATTCCATGCAATTTCCCATTTTCACAATCAGGCATTCGGTTTTATGGTGGTCAGGTATGGAAAACTCAACTCGTTATTGATTCCTGATGAACTGTAGCTTCATAAAAAGAATGTCATTTCAAGGCACTCATCTTTCAAATGTATGGCACTTCATTTTCCTTCACGTATTGCCAAAGGAAAAAATTAATTAGACCTGTGTGAATGTTTACATGGTTATGTACCCAAAATTGTTGGGCCTTTTTTTGTAGTTATGTCTCTTAGATGAAAAACGTTGTTGAAGAGAAGTTTACAAGTTACTTCCTACACCAAAAGCCATATTGCTTTGAAATTTTGAAATCACTGTCAAGTCCAAAGACAAGCAAACCATTTTGCACTGAATTTACTTCATTCATACAATCTGGTTTGTATGCAATGATGAAAAACTAGTTGTTCATCAAATAAGAGCATAAAAAATAGCATTTTCAAAATTCTTGTCAGTTGCCAGATACGATTACAGTGGGTGAGAACTAGGTGAACTTTAAGATCCCTTCCAACCCAACCCATTCCATGATTGAATGGTTACACTCTCATATCTATTATTTCCATTTGGCTGTGAAGTGATGAGGAAAAATTTGAAGCATCTTTGAATAAGTTAATTCTTATAGCAGGGTAAGTCTTTTGGTTGCAACACAGGTTACTACCTATAAATGTCTTTGCTTTTTGCAGTTGCGTTGAATCATAAAATCATAGAATGGTCCAGGCTGGAGGGAACCTCTAAGGTCATCTAGTCTGACCTCCTCGCAGTCAGCAGGGACACCCCCAGTTAGGCCAGGTTTCCCAGGGTCTCCCCTTGAATATCTCCAGGGAAGGGGCCTCAGCCACCTCCCCGGGCAACCTGTTCCAGTATTTCACCACCCTCAGAGTAAAGAACCTATTCCTAATATCCAATCTAAATCTGCTCTTCTCCAGCTTGAAGCCATTGCCCCTCATCCTGTCCCTGCAGGCCTTTGTAAACAGACCCTCCCCAGCCTTCCTGTAGCTCCCTTTCAGGTACTGGAAAGCTGCTATTAGGTCTCCCCAGAGCCTCCTCTTCTCCAGGCTGAACAACCCCAGCTCCCTCAGCCTGTCCTCATAGCAAAGGTGCTTCAACCCCCTGAGTATTTCCGTGGTCCTCTTCTAGACTCACTCCATTAGATCTTCCTCTCTTGAGGGCTCCAGACTTGCACACAGTACCCCAGGTGAGGTCTCACCAGAGCAGAGTTAAATGTCAGAATCC
>VZTM01029787.1:106987-117544 GCA_013400555.1 Jacana jacana
GTGTCAGAATCCCCTCTCTGGATCTGCTGGCAATGCACCTTTTGATGCAGCCCAGGATGTGACTGGCCTTCTGGGCTGCAAGTGCACACTGCCAGCTCATGGCCAGCTTCTCCTCCATCAGCACCAAGTCTGTTTCCTCAGGGCTGCTTTCTAACACCTCATCCCCTGGTCTGTGTTGAGAGTGAGGGTTGTTCCAGCCCAGGTTCAGAACCCTGCAATTGCAGGTGAACCATGAGGTTCACCTGGGCCCACCTCTCCAGCCTGTTCAGTTCCCTCTGGATGACACCCTGTTCCTCTGGTGTTTCAACAACATCACACAGCTTGGTTCCATCTACAAAACTGCTGATGGTGGACTCAGTCCCTCTAATCTATATCATTGATAAAAATGTTAAACATTACTCGTCCTTTTTCTGTTACTTTCAGGGTTAGCATGCATAAATATTAGTGTGTTTAATGATTTCATTGTACATCATTGGCCTAAATCAGAGAAAATAATGTTCTGTATCAGTGAGCCAACCATTATTAATCGTGCTTCTCCCTACCACCCACTGCCATATCTACAGTTTGTTGAAGAGCATGGTGGAAGGACACCAGTGTAACACAAATCGATGACTTGATTCAGGATGAAATGAAGATGTTAGTCCTTCTTATTTGCATGAAAGTTACTCAGCCACGCGAGCTATAAAATTAATGAAATACAAGACTGTGACTAATAGTATCACTGTAATTTATTGTGCTTCCCTTTGCTCCCTGTGTCTGATTTTACACTCAAGCAGAAGAACCAGCCATTGTGATCTCGTTCTGCAGTGACTGTGCCGTGGCACCGAATGCAGTGTCAGAGACGATAAACTTCTGTATGATCACGGTTCAAATCTAAGTCAACCAACCAAGTGCATTTATCAAAAAACCTATGCTATTTTCTATTGCTTCATGAGCACAAAGGATAATGGGATCTATTCTTCATTGCTTCCTGACTGCAATAGCTTGTCATTTTGACATCATGTAAAGAAGATACTGATAAAATCACATCTGTTATAAGAAGTGCACAAAAGAGACAAAAGTAATCAAGTAAAAATGTATTTAAGTGCCCTTTTGGGATTTTTTTCCTGAATAATGTCTACATGCTAACACCTTTGCTCCCTTTGCTCCTGATTGGTTTTGTTACTATGGTTTTTTGAGGGAAAAATATTATACCTGCTTGAATTTTAAAATAATCAATGGATGAAGTTTTGTAGTCTTACGATCAGTATCTTCTATTTGACATATACTTAAAAAAATTACTTAGCACTGGCTATCAGGTCTGGGTAAGTTGCTTCTCTCCTACCCTGGGCAGTGCCCTGCTTGGTTTGGAAACATCTAATGGACTGGTAGAAATAAAAGAAAACTAGCATGATTGCACGTCTCCCATACTGAAATGTCACTGGAAGTCTTTTGTAGCCCAGGAGAAAGAAATGGGGTAGTTTACAGGCAGAGCCCATGAGTAGAAATGGATTTTTTATAACTCATGAGGACACGTTTGCTGGCAACACAGGGTAGTTACATTTCTCTGCTGGAGCTGCTTTAGGAGAGATCAATATGTGAATGTTGTTCCCACTACAACTGCAAGGGAAATTCTTGTTATTAATAATAAAGTAATGGATTTATGTGATGGCAGTGGTTTCAAACGATAGCTCACAGGCAACCCTGTAGGAATAAAATGCTGCAGTGTTTGATAAGAAAGTCAAGTATTGATTCGGGTCGATAAAATATTTTTCTTTATCTTTTGAGAAGTCTTAAACATAGATGCGATGAGTAAAGTTCGGCATTTCTAACATTTTGAGAGTCCCAATAGATATAATTTTTTTTTGTTATAGAAACTATTCTCTCTGTCTCGTTAGCTGTTTGACAGTACGTGAACAGAGAACTGCACATAGAAATAGAGAAGTATAACTCTCTGTTTTTCTGAGGCTCAGGCTACTGAATAGGTATCATTGTGTCCACGTCTCTTGAGGAAAAAAAGCACTGCAAAAACTTCTTGGAGCGTTTTTTTTTGGTGTGCAGCCTCCTACTGACAGCTGCAGAGAGAAATGTCTTCTGGCCTTTTTATTCCTTCCTCTTGCTGTGTGCTTTTCCTATCAACTACACCATAAATATTTTCCTGTAACTGGGCCAGATGATGCACCCGATGTGCCTTGCCCAGGACCTCACCAGGAATGAGATGTGTCATTTTAATCTGCACTAAGAGAAAAGCAGAGAATTTAAGGCAGCTGGAGGCTAGGTCAGAATGTCCATTATCTTCCTTAATTTGAAAACTTCACAGTTCCTCTCATTCTCTTGATATCAGTCGTGTGCTTGATGTTTCATCACCAGTTCATATTTATTCAGGCTGATGCCAAAGGTTGTCCATGGTCATCTGTAGTTTGTATTTATCCCTGATCCACATTGTAGACTGCCTTCAGATCTAGAAAGTCTTCCTTCCAAAGATGTCTCCATTCTGCGCATCGTTGTCTCATTGTGTGACACAGCACTGATGTGATGAAGCACTTCAGATTTGGCTTAAGATTTCTGTGAGACTTTTGTCTCTCATTTCACGCTGAAGAGGATGGTACTTCTCAGACCGGGACAAATCTCCTGTCCTGCTGAATTTATCCCATCAGATTCTTCATAAGGAGGGAAGAAAGGCATGCATATTGCACATTCAAATTTGTTCTGCTTGTTTGCCATTTAACATACTTATTTGGGATATTAACAAAACTAAAGTACTATGTCCTTGTTCTAAGTGGGCTAGGGAGGATGGCAATACAAGGAAATATAATTTCCCACTTAAAAAAAAATTAGGTTTGCTGTAAAGCATGTAAGAGGTGCTGACATCAGGGTGGTCTGGAATTGTGATTACATGAATTACCGCATTTGGGATTCGAAAACAGAGCGAAAGAAGACCATAACTGCACTGGTATTTCTAAACTATATATACTAACTTACAGGAACTGTTGAAAAAAAAAAATCTCTTTTGTCTGTGACAGCAAAGGTTAACAGAAAAAGCACAGCTCAGTTATACAGTACATCTATTACATTGCAAGATAATGTTTGCTTCATCCCTTTCATCCTAGGGAACTCTAAGACTATACATTGGTTCTTGCAGGGAGCAGTATATGTAACCTTCTTATGTGGTTTTTTTTTTTTTTAAGGGAAAGCATAAATTTGCTTATGGGTGGATGTTTAAGTGTTATGCAAGATGGCTTTAAACTTTTCCTGCAATTAAAGCCTAATCCAAAAGGCTGAAGCACATTATCAATTTTGTGCTTAACTGGAGCGTTTTTTCAACGGGCCCATTCATCTACTTAAAATTAAGTACATGCTTAAGTGCATTGTTGAATCGGGGCCAGAGTTGTTATGATGAAGCAAAAAACCCACAAAAAAAAAGAAAGAAAAAAAACGTCTAATAGATAATATTCATATTTCTCAGAGTAAAATGTTCATTCCAAGAAGAGGAAGAGCTTAAATATCGGTTAGCTTCAGGCACAGGTGAAAGAGGCAGCTGCACAGGACACGGCTGTTGAGAGCTATGGGTTGCTTGCTTTTTTTCCTCAGGCAGAGGAGATGAGATTGATTATTCCAGCAGTATTTGCAGCCCAAACGAGCGATTCCATTCCCTGCAGATCCTGCTGAACTGAGAGGTCAAGCTACCAGGAGCAGCAGCTACCGCTGTGGATGATGAAGCTGCCCCAGACAAAGGGGTCTTTGGTTCCTGATGGCCCTATCCCGAGGGTACTCAGCAGCCCTGGGGAAACTGAGGAAGGAGGAAAAAAAAAAGAAAGCAGCAGACCTTACTCACAGCTGGTGCCCACTTCCAGCCCTGCACTCAGTCTCCCCACAGGCTGTTTTTTTTTCTCCTTCTGAAGAGAAAATTAAAAACTAAAACTTGCATTTAAGCCTTCTCCCAGAATATTTTTACTTGCATGTTAAGGTTTTCTGATGCTGCTAATAGCCCCTGATGTCTGGACTCTCTGCTTGTTTTGGTGGGTTTTTTTGCTGTTATGGGCCACGTGGGTTGAAAATGCCGTTCTTATGACTTGTGGGCTGTTGCATACATGTAGCGATGCTGGCAGCAGCGAGAGCACTGTGGTGTTGTGTAGGCATCTCCATCAGATAAATCTGTAGTGTAGGATGTGTTGCTGCAGAGCTGAGATCAAGTGCCCGGATAGGAGAAGAACTGTGTGGTCTTGGCCATCCCGTTGAGCTCATGTCCAAGCTCACTACAGCTCCTACAGACTCCAGAAGGTTCAAAGGACAGAGGTTAAATGTAAATGATTCACAGGACCACAACAATTATTATTCATGATGATATTATCATCATTGTTATTGTTGTTGTTGTTGTTGTTGATGGGGGACAACATGTAGAATAAAGCATTAATCAGTGTGTGATGTTGATAGGAGTTGAGTGCTACCAGGTGCAGCCCTAAACAAAAGCTGTCTTAGGAGGAAGGGAGGTTGCCATATGAAGCCTGGAGGTAATGTTGAAAATTGAGCACTTTAACAGAAAGGAGGACTATCTTTAAGAGACGAGATAGTTGCATTTCTCCTTTTCCTTCAGTGTCTTCCCTTGCTATCCCTGAATGGAGCATAGCATCTACGCAGGGTACCAGCACTCCCATAGGAACCCTGTAGCTTCGAAGTTAAGTAGGTGTTAAAGCGCTTTATGGCATCAGGGAGTCTTAACGAGGAGAGGGAAGAGGCCATTGTGTTGTAAACAGTGTGGCTACTATGGAAACTGTGGTGTCTCTCAGAAAAATGGAAAGAGGCGAGAAGAGAAATTACACACCTTCTTTTTTTTTCTTTTTTTTTTGTTCCCTTAACATTGAAGTCAGGGCTGTGATTAGCGACCCTACTTCCTCTATTTGTTTAAACAACACGGGAGGCACATATAATTGTTTTGAAACCGCTAGAATATTCCTGTGTTCTGCTGCATGCTTTGTCCGTGAGGTAAGGATGCTTATACCTACAATTATCTACTGAAAACAGTTGACCTCATGCTCATGTATCCTAAGCTATTTTGCAGAGCGCTACAGCTCTCATACCGAGCAATGTATGTTGTCTAATGGTTTGTTAACTTTTCATTTCTTGGCCCATGCTTAGCTGTAAAACCACAGTCCTCTTAATTATAAAGAATCTGTGTCTGTGTTTGCTTTGCTTTGCCTTGTAGGGGGAAAAGTTAAACGTCAGGTAGGGGATTTTGGTTTTTTTTTTCTTTTTTCTTTTTTTTTTTTTTTTTCTTTCTTTCATATAAAACACTAGTGACCTGTGGCAATTTCCAAAGTATTCCAGTATGTTCTCTGATGTTTAAATTGAACTTTACATCATTTGTTATAGTGACACCTGCTGCCCTTGTAATGGTTAAGTGTATGTGAGTACATAGAACCCACTTTTCAACCATTTATAACTCCACTGTAAAAATTTTATTCTGTGCTGGAACTTGGCGTACAGGCTTTTAGACTAGGAACAAATTATTCCTTACAAAATGTGGTAGGGAGAAGTTGATCATTCATAAGAGCTTACTGGGCAGTAAAAGCAAACTGATTTTACTGCCACATCCATCTATTTATGCCTCCGTAACTTGGGAGTATAAGCAGAATGAAATACTGCATTTGTTCACTTGTTATGTCTTCAAATCTAAATTTGAGTCAAAATTCAAGCTTCTGCTTAGGTCATTGGTATAAACAGGTCAGATTTTCTTTTCCTAGTTCTTCTGAGTATTTCTCTCTGTCACAGATGCCCACCAAACAATGAGAGTAAAGATTACTCAGCCGTTTTCAAGGAAAGAGCCCAGATGGTTTTCAGCCAGAGAACAGGCATTCCTGGATGAAATCTTGGAAAATTCTTCTAAGCCTGTCCCAGTTTCTAGGTCTTTTAAACCTGCTGCTTGTGGAAACAGCAACAGGTGCTTTTCTTTCATGCTAGAGTTGCTTTTTTTTTAATAAAGATTTACTGCAATACAGAAAGTAAGAGGTAGACATTACCTGGGGGGTGATAGGTGCATTTGTTTTATGTAGCACTATCACTTTTTTTAAACAGCTAAGAGTTTTCCAACATGTTTACTGAGGATGCTAATAACACCTCAAACATCTCTTTTACAGTAACCCCTTGCAAACCAATTGTGGTAGTCTCCATGTTGTCTTTGTTTGTAGTTATCTTTTTACTATGGATAGTAGTGTAAGTAAAAATTGTGGTGTTTGTGTAATCATGAGAATACAGGAAATTTTTTTCCTAAAGCTATTTTGTCATCGTTTTTGCCATACTTTGTGCCAGAAAACGAAATCTGAAGCAGTTCTAACACACTAAAATGCATGGAGGGTAATATTCAACCAGAAGTGTTGTGCAAAAAATAAAGCACATTGAACTTGTCTGATCAAGTTAACAGAGAAGGTACAGTAGAGTACAGGGTACACCTGAAATAAACCTGCCTGTAAAGTAAGCCCTGTTCCTTTACATTTTGTTCATTTGCCTTAAGTTTCCCGCGTGTCTGTGCAAGACAGTCCTGAATTTACAGTGATGTTGTATGAATTGCACGAGCACACAGGAACTGCAAGGGGATGCCTCTGCAACTCGGCGAGCTGCGTTTTCTCATGCTGCTGAGGAGACTGGCTTTAAGGATTGTAAATAATAACAAAACTGAGATAGACATTGCAAATCCTCATATGCTCCAGCTGGGTCTTGGGAGGTGAGATGTGCTTAGTCAAGAAGCGAACTGGGCTAAGAATCACCTGCAGGTTGACCGTGAAGGTCTGCTCTGCTGAGTGAAGCCCAGGAAACAGGTCATGTGGCTGCATCTTCAGCACTCTAGGTGACCCTGCAGATCCTGGAGGGTAAAGATTATCTTAAACTTGCTTCTCATCCTTGAACATGACTCACATACTATTAACATACAGCTTCATCTTCATGGTAATTCAGTAACTAGCGGCAGCACCGCCTTTGGTGACTGTTTATCCAGAGTCTAGACGTTTTATATGAGTTGAGGGCTCCCTTCTGTGTTTTATAAGGGAGGCAAGCACACCTTTTTTGGTCCTGTGGTAGCACGGCGGGTGCATTGGCTGCATGCTGTTCTGCTTAAACCATCTCCAAAATAATCTCCAATCTGCAGGTGGTTTAGCTGGTCTAGCAAATACGACACAGGTGTATCAGCCTCCACCTGCAGAAAGGAATATTGGGAACACACCTATCCCTCAATAACTCAGCAAGTATAAGATGTCCCACAAAAGCACTACATGATTAGATAGAATGGGGTTTTTATGGTCTTCAAGAAGAGTAAGCACTGCTTTTTCTTCTTTGTCTCAACTTTGGACAGAGACACTAGTCCAGAAAAAGAGGGAATATGATAAATTGCCTCATAACGTGACCAGTAGTAAATAGGTTTGTTGGAATAAAATACAGGTGGAAGCGAAGGTATGCCATCCACCTAGGTTTGCAGAGCTTTCTGAGTCGGTAGAGTCAAAGCACACCCTGAGCTAAGCGGTAGGCCAGTCCTGGTGGGTGATGACTGTGCATATCCCAGCCACGCAAAACCTGTAAACACACATTTAACCTTCCAACCTCTGAGCAATTCCATTGAATTCTATGGTAAGTGACTTACTGGACCTGGACCAAGAATGCAGCATTTTGGAGGAACAAACGTTGCCAACTTATTTAATGCCTCCTTTAACAAATTATCTGGGCCAGTTTCCTTCCTTTGTCTTCTCCCCAGGGCTCATTGCCCCCTGAGGCATGTGCTTTGTTTTATAAACCCACCAGCTACGAACTGTGAGTCCCTGAGGGCACCGGGAGACATCAGCTCATCAGTGAGAGTGAATGCTGCACTGTATCTTCCCCAATAATGACAATTTGCAGTCCTCTTAATTACCTGGGGCTTAAAGGTGCTAAAGTGTACACAATTCACAATTTTTTTGCATGTCTTTGTGGAACAGAGCATTTGAAATGATACACACTAAACTCAAATATACTCAAAAAACAAAAGCAAAGGGGGTTTTATTGGGGTTTATTTTTTAATAATTTGTACCTAAACCTACCAAACATAATTTCATTCAGAACTGAATGATTCCCTGCACCAAACATTGCTAGGCAGTGAGTAATTCAGTAATACCCTGTTTATACCATGAAAATGGGACTAAAACACATATGCAAAATTGTAAACGGGGCTAAGTTTCTGTTTACATTAAACACATAAACAGCAGAGTGGATTGAGCTATATTTTGTGTGTGTAACACATACAGTGCGTGCCCCAGCTCTTATGTGTACATAGCCTGCACATAAATATTTCCCAATAATGTATTCAGTTAGTAATGCTTTTTAGGAAATCAAGTGCCCATGACCAAGGACTATGCATAAAGTGTGTTGATGTGACGTTTATGTGACAATGGTAATGGAGCATGTTTCCCATTACAGATAAGGATACTTAATATTTATATAGTGCTTTCCATTTTAAAAGCATTTTAGAAACATTAATTAGTGCAAGCCTATCAAGGGAAAAATAATCTGAGACACAGATTCCTGTGAGTGAGAGAAACCTTGGAAAGCAGTGATGCCAAAAGAGATTTAAAAGTAGTAGCTGACAGCAAATTACGCATTAATTTAGAATACTGATTTGACAGCAATAAAGACCGATTCAATTTTAGTCTAATAAGAAGAGGTCTCCTGTCACTTGGGATGCTGAAGTCTCGTTAGCAGAAAGATATTGACAGCTGGAGAGATGGAGAGAAGAACAGCACACACAGGAAAAGTATCTGGAGCCGGGATTTATAAGGAACGGTTTTAGGTTAAATACATACAGGCTGGCTAAAGGACAACACAGGAAACATTTGATAACTCTTGAAGGGTATCAACACGAAGCAGATAATGTAATATGAGAAATGGGATTAAGGAAGATGACTTGAAAAGAAAGAGAGCTTTTGAACAATCTGTTAAGAAATTGTCAGTTATATTTGTTGGCTTGCGAAATCGTATTTCCAGAGAAAAATGAAGCAGCATCTCTTGCTTCATTTAAAACTGCGCTGGAAAAATAATGGTAATAAAGAAGGGTTCTTCTGTAGCAGGAAATAGATGAGTTTGACAAACTCCATAGAACTTGTTTCTTTTCACAATCCTTTGTAAGGAATTACAGGCAAATAAAGACACCCCCATCTAATACTATAGTTTGGAAAAGCAGTGTAAATAGAGAAATGATAGAGAAATAGTGACTGGACTGAATAGAGAAATAATGACTGGACTGAATTCTCTGGCAAAGCTCTCATTTTAATTGTCAGGGCATTCTGCCTCCTGTCGTGCACCTCATTTTCTTAGAAATAATCTATATAGATAGGTGGTCAGTTATCCCTTGGTGTTACCTCATTTTCTCTGTGCTTCTTGCGATCACGTTTGAGATCAGAGGAGCTGAACACAGCGTAAGTCAAGATTTCAGTAAGGGTATCAAGGCAACCAGTTCAAACAATACTTATTTTGCTGAGTGGTCCACGTTAAGAAATGGTTTTACTGAAATGAGTTACTGTGGTTGAAAACCTTAACTTTGGTCTGTGAAAGAACAACCCTACAGTATTCTCAGTGCATAGTTCATATGCAGAGAATGGATATGTGCCTCCTGGTACCCATCTGATCCTGCAATTCTCAAGTGATGCTAACATATTGGATCTGGCATAAGGAAAGGGTGCAGTTTTCTGAGGCACTGGAAACACTGAAGAACCTAAATCTCATGGTTTATACAGGATCAACGCTCTATTAGCTTTCAGTGAGTCTGAAAGCACAGATAAATTGTGTGGTTAAGAGTGACCCTGTAAGTGTAACCCATGAACAGGGTTGAAAACTTATTTAAGATGGGCAGTAGTAAAAAAGCATATCTGACTTTCTGTGCTGCTTCTCTTTCCACCCTGGGCAGGTGGGAGCAGGGCTCTTCAACTGATTGAACTACGATAAAGAGAATAATCCTGTCTCTGTGTGAGCATACAGAAGTGTTATAGCGCTGTGGGATAGTTCCGCTTCAACCATAGCATTTCGTAGCACGTAAGGTCAGCACAGCTGAGTGTATATTGTAAAAAGTCTGCCTTTGTCTTTTAATTTGAGGGCTTTGTTGAATTTATTCTTTAGGTTTTTACTCACATCCTCTATGAAGTCAAATTTCTAGCTCTTGTGGACAGTATTTGGAACTTTTTATAACGCTCAGTGCCGTCCTGGGGTTTCTGTCCATCACTCTCTTGCACTATACACTAACAGTGCTCAGCCAGGTGAAACCCGGGGTCTGTACTTCTAGGGATGCAGGAGCTTCAAAAACACGAGGGCTCAATGAGCAGAGAATCTGATGTTCCAGACTATAATGGTGCGTGTAAGTCTGGCTGGTGCTGGTAGCTGGCCAAAGATGGGAACCATGTCCTAGTCCTTTTGTTTAAAGAACTGTGTGTTTTAAGCCACTGGCCAGGTCTACATGGCTGGTGTACAGGAGAACTGACTACTTCTTGCCCTGCCAGGTCCTATAGAACTACTGTCCTTTGGTGTATACTTCTATCTGTTCAATTTCTTTTTGTTTGTTTGTTTTGTTGT
>VZTM01029789.1:0-29817 GCA_013400555.1 Jacana jacana
GGTGAACAATAACTGTCTTCCTAAAAATCTCAATTCTGTTTCAACAGTTGGGTTCAGATTGTAAAGCAAGAATGTGACAAAATAAAATCATGTTTGGCAAAGCTAGCTGGTAGGAAACTAGATTTTTGGTTCATTGCATATGTGCTTCGTACAGTCTACTTCTAAAAGCCTAATTTATCCTTAATTTGTTGTTTTGGTAAAGTTCTTCAAAAGATCTGAGCTAAGTGTTGACTGACCGACAGCAGTTGAGGGCTGGGGTTTGAGCCATGCTGGGAGTACATTTGCCAAACATCCACAAATATGGACTGCAAGATCTAGCCCCTATTCTAACAAGCACCACAAATTTCAAGCCAGTCTGAATACATGTGTACTCAGATTTTAAAGCGCTTCAAATTCTGAGTGAGCTTGGGAAAGGAGAGCTTTTCAACTTTAGTGGAGAATAGATGTTCCATAATGACTGGCATTACATTAAAACCTTTAATTACTAAGTGTAAAATTCTCTTAAAAGAATCTTGTGTTTCTCTGAACAATCTGACGCTGGGAACTCTCCAATATCAGATATCAGACTAAATGGAGCAATGATGTGTTCTTCTGTGATACATTAATTCTTCCCCCCCCCAATATTGATTCAGTTATATTTAATAATAAGCGTTTCCAAAGTAAACAAAAATTATTTCCCATCTGTGTAAAAGGCAAGTAAAATCTTCTCTCAAAATAGAGCTGCTTGTTTTCTTTGTTCTGTTTTATTAGACTGTTTGCTGGAGTTGACAGATTGCTGTTACACATTTATTTTCTCTATTATAAACATGAAAAAGTAATGGGCTTTTATTTACTTTGGTGTGGCACTGGAATTACATGCAAGCCACAAAGGCAAACAATTATATATTTCTTCTTCAGTTCTTAGGGGTATTGGTATTCTACTCACTGCCTCATCTAAAACTGAGTTTTCTTTTTTTATGTTTTACTCAAGGTTTTTTGTAAATTTTAAAGTAATAGCTTTACATGAGTTAACAATAAAAACATCTCAAATACATGGGAGATTAATTTAACCCCTAAACTAAAGATTGTTATTTCTATTTTTTTATGGTCTGGCCAGAATTACCTTCTTAGATTAAAAAACAAGGAACTTAAATTATCATTTCCATTGCCTAATCATTAAAACAACCAAAAAGCTTAGCAGTAGTGTTATAATTGAATGATGATTGGATAGGTACCGAGGAAGAAATTTAAAACACCTTTTACAACTGAGAGGGTTATAAAAAGCATTTTTAAAATGCATGGACCTAGAATTTTCTTTAAAAAAAAAAAAAAAAAAAGTAGGTTTGCTTTCATATAGTCATACCTTTCAGATTTAAAAGGTTACTTTAAGTGCTTCACAATTTGAATATTTATGCATATCTAATTAGAAGTAAATCCTCCCTAAATTATTTTTTTTTGCAGCTATTTTTTGAAGGCCGTGCTGCTGCTTTCATGGGCTTACATTTTCAGAGCTGTATGGTTTTTAATTTTTTTATTCTACTAAAATTGGTCTTAATTATGTGTTTATGTATATATGTACTTTGGAGAACACAGAGATTTTTATTATAATAGTGCTGAGCAAAATTCCGAGATAATACGCTCTGGGATCACTGTGACTATTATTGCTGTTACAGCTGCTGTTGTTCATTTGCCAGCAAATCATCCAGAAGAAACAGCTGATGAGACAAATGCAGCACTTAAAAGAGCACAGCTACAAGATGTATCCAAATTCAATGTTCTCAGAAAGTTTCTGCATGACGGGCTACTAGTATTCTTAATTACACTTAAAATCCATGCACCAGCACTGCTCGAATGAATATGTCTCTCTCTAATTATTGAATATAATTAAGAGTCCAGTTAAGAGGTTTGTATGCCATGGCTCTACCACTGCATGATTTTTTTGTTTTCCAAACCATGGAAAAGAGCAAAACGCGGTCTGCCTCAGACAACACGGAGAGAATGTAATCGCGGTGTGCAGTCAGCCCTCTTGTGGAGCACCGCTGAATTTGCTTGAGTTAAAGAGGAAACTTGTCTCCAGATCCTTCTTCCGTTCGTAACATGAAAAAGAATTCAGCATCCGGAGAACGCGTCTTTCGTCGTAGAATGCTGAATAGTTTACTGTTACATTCACAGTCATTTCTATTCTCTGTTAAGGGTTGCTCAGCCAGTTCATGTCTCTGAAATAGCCATGCCTGTTTTTTTTAGAGAAGTGATACAAAGAAAAGGATGAGGTCAGAAAGTAGGTTGGGGGTTGCTGGTAGGTGACCGCTCCTGAATTGCAGGATGTTCTTTGACCTTAGTGTTGTGCATGAAATTGTTTTTACATCAAAAATAAGCCTCTTCGAAGTTCTCAATTCTATTTGCCAACATTTCATATTTATTTTCAGAAATAACACCAATTTTAAAATTGTGGGATTGATATATTCAGATCGAGCCTTAAGAATTGACAAAGTTTTCAAGTATATTTCATTAGCAAATTACTTGGAAATGTATGATGATTTCTGGCATGTACATGTTGGAAAATGCAGTGGAAAGTCATAAAGTGCCTCCATTTCCCCACGCTAAAGGGAGGTGTACAACCTTGAGAGCCTTCAAGAAAGAAGGGAATAGAAAACCCAAAAGTTTCTTGTATTAACCAGTCAGATAACACGACTGAAATACACTTATAGTCAGAACAGAATTATTCTCATCTGCATGGCAAAATGTTTTGATTAGCATGTTTTAAACCATCCTCCTAATATTTTTTATATATAAGGTACAAAATTAATATGGATTTTTTAAATCAGATGCTAATGTGAGAATCTTGTAATGTTTTAAATAGGTATAGTAGATGACTATTACTGCCTTCTAGCCTATCTCACTTTCTCTCATAGTAGTAAGTTCGAGGCATTTTTGCAAAAGTAAATATTAATTCCCAGTACTGAAGCAGGGTATAATGCATTTCTGATACAAAGAAGTCATTTTATGAAAGTGTCTTGGAGGGCTATTAATTCTGTTTTTCAAGAATTTTCAAGCCCTCAGCCTACTTTGACTCCATGGAATATTCTGAATTAAATGTTTATATCCATCAATTTCAATGGAACTGTTCTGGTTTTAAATAGATG
This sequence comes from Jacana jacana, assembly GCA_013400555.1. Lineage (NCBI taxonomy): Eukaryota > Metazoa > Chordata > Aves > Charadriiformes > Jacanidae > Jacana > Jacana jacana. Next base: position 3,123 of record VZTM01029789.1, read on the forward strand.
CACGCAGATGAACGTAAAATGATCTTGAACGTAAAATATCTCTGCAGCTTCCTTGTCTGTAATTTATAGGAGTTGGGAAGTTCCAAATATATATATATGCTATTATGTTGAGTCACTGGATGTTCTGCAGTCTATTTAAGGTGGGGTCAAAGTGTATTCCCAAGGTAGTTAAGTAAGCCTTATTTTCCTCCGCACTGGCTGTTCCAAATTGTGTTAAATTTTGTAAATGTTCCCACAGTAAACCACATAAGGTATTTTCTAGCATCTGAGAGCAAGTTGACTCTCTACCTTGCTTTACCCTGGGAATAATTTAAAGAAAGATTTCTTTATCCTATTCAATAAAAAAGCAGAAACTTAAACAAGAGAAGTTCTGTTTTTATTCCTATGGACAAAACTTAATTTTAGGCTAGGAATGCTGATAAGCAGTAACACCAGCCTTTGAAAGAAACCTTTCTCACATAATCTGAAATATAGAGACCTTTTCATGGAAAAAAAGTTTTGAAAAGATAGAAAAAGAACTTTTGAACAAGAAGCCCTTTATTTGATTTGTGTTTCTTAGCACTTCACATACTGTTACTGGAGCTGTAGTTCTTTGGATGAGAATTTAGTCTCTCTCTTTTCTGGTCCATCAGTAAAACCAGAATTCTCATGCTGGATGGTCTGTGTTCCTAATACTGAAAATAGAGTTATTTTTCCTGGTTTGCACCCAAGCAACATACAATTAGTGTAACTCCCCTTCACATAGTTTTTTGTCTTTAAATGGAGAAGTGGTTGTTCCCTTTTCCGTGAGCTCCTGTATCTCCTCTTGAGAAGAAGAGGGCCTATTTGTCTTAAATAGCCTTTGCTGAACTTATAATGCAATTCTAGTCTCTAAGTTACTGTAAATTCCATATTGGCTGCCTATGCTCAGGCTGATTTCCTATGCTTCCTTCCCTGAGCCCACTGTTAATTTATTAGAGATAGTGCTAGTTCTGCTTTCACTGAAGGCAATGGAGAGTTAATACTGAATTTATAGACTCGGCCCTTAACTAGCAAAGCTTTTTTCAGAGCTTCTAGTAATTTGTGTTGTGTCTATCAGAAGCAGCAGGTTTATTGGGATTTATCAGCTCCCATCTCATTAGACAGGCTGAGGGCTGGGTAGGATTTAAAAGCAAGACTTTGCTCTGTCCCCTGACTGGTCAGAGGAGAGGGCAAATGCAGAGCAGAAACTTGCATTAGTTTTCCCCATCTCATTCATTTCTGTGGATAAATAACTTAATTCCCCATGGAGTCAAAGTCATCTGCCACCTTTCACAAAATGTGTTTGCATCCACTAAGCAGAAAAACATTCTGACAAATGTAACTTACTATAAAAAGCAACCTTAAAATAGAAATTAATATGTGCTGAAACCATTGACCACAGCTTCTTAGAACACCCATAGTTGATTGAGTTTGATTTGAATTTGATTTGCACCAGCTTTGCCTGGATGTTCAGGAACCATTCTCCATCACAAGGAGCTGCCATCCAATTTAAAACCTTTGCATTTCCATAAATGTTCAGGAATGTCAATGGCTGGTAAGCATTATAAGGAGTAACCAGCAGATCCCACAATTCCACGCATGCATAGGTGTTTCTCTGTCGTGGTTTCAGCCAAAATTACCAAAACCAGACTGAGAGATGGCCCTTCCTCCCCCCTAGAAAGATGGGAGAGGAAGAGGATAAGGAAATTTACAAGTGAGTTTAGAATGAACTAAACCACTTTAATGAAGTATTAATACTAAAATTAAAACAAAAACAAAAGGAAGAAACTAATGAAATAGACCCAATATATACAAAACTGTATCGAGCTCCCAGGATGACAATCACGTCACCAGCAGCATCAGGAAAAGCCCCAGACTGGACTCACTGCTCGACAGGAGCTGGATTCCAGATCTGGAGTCAGGAATGCTTGGACCAGGATCAGAGGCAGACAGACAGACAGGGTCCTCCTCGAATGTTGGCCATCAAAGAAAGAGAGTTGACCCTTTGATCCCTCAGCTTTTACACTGAGCATGATGCGGATGGGATGGGATACCCCAGTTGGTCAGTTTTGGGTCACCTGTCTTGTCCCCTCCTTCCTCCAGGTGTGACCCCTCTATGCTTTCACACTTCTGACCCTCCAACGGGGCAAATAACGCAATCACCTGCCCTTGGCTGTTACAGCAATAAGTATAAGCAAGGGCCTCTCTGCAGACCATCCCTTGGCATCATCAGGTCTTATCACTGTGAGAGAGAACAGTTTTCTGGACAATCTGCTGTTAATGTCAGAGTTTAGTTTGTTAGAAGAAGCCCAGCTAAAAAAGTGAAATGGTAAAACAGAAAATTGGCTCTGTTTTACCTCAAACCAGGACATTTCTCTTAGTTAAGTTTTGGAGTAGTAACGCTAAAAAGCAACAACCTTGCTTGACGACTCATGAGTCCTGTACAGGCACCCTGCCTATTTGCATATATTTTCCAGGAGCTATCCCTAATTTTGTGTGCCCTCAGCTTTGGTCTGTGCCTTTTGAAGGGGATTGGAACTCCTTTTCAATTTCCCTGTCTGTGGTTAGTATTTAAGACAAGCTGAGCACACTAGCTGGGAGCAATAGTCTAACTGCAAAATAGTGAAGGACCAGAACTTGTAATCAGCTTCTCTGTGTGGATCTGCTCATTTTGTGTGGAGTTATTCATCATGACAGACTACAACAACTTAGCAGTGAATTTTTAATAGATGAATGCAAATGTGAAACTTGAATACCTTTTGGATCACTGAGTAAGGTTTATTGTATGTAACACCATAATATAATCCTGTTTGAAGTGTGGATTTGGGGTTTTAATCAAAAGACCAATTACATAACAGAGGGACAACTGAATCTCCAGAGTTTATACTGTAAATGGAAAATAAGATCTCAGTTCTTTGAAAAAATAGGTGTAGGCAGCTATGCTGGTGACTTGGATTCTGAGTTGATGGAGGCAGCTAAAATCCTGAAGAGGAGTGGCTCAGGTTCATCTTTGCACTTTGGATTTCTTTGAACCCAGGCTTGTTAGGCTTTGAGCAGTTTTTGAGACATCTGACTCAATCCATATAGTGTAAATTAGATGTGTAACAGCAAATTTTGGATTCCTTTTGAGGGCTTCTCTCCTAAGATCTCTCTAAGTGCCTCTAGTTCCTGGTAATTTATGTAAATTGAAAAAGTGCAAGTTTTTGGTTAATTTGGTTAATCCCTATAAGCAGTACCAAGATTGTGAAATACGTAACAAAACAGCTATAGTTTGTGTAGCCTTATTTTTGTTAGTGTAGTTTCTGTAGTTCTCTCTGAAATTACTTTTCCAAACACTAGCATTCCTTTCTATGGGAGGAGACAGCACTTGGGCTAAAATGGAAAAATACTGTTGTAAAGTTTATTTAGCTATCCAATGACTTCGATCTTTAGCACTCAATGACACATCACAATGTTTGTGTTAAGATACCCTCTGAAAATTCCATGGATTTCAAGAATTATCTGAGTGGCAGGTATTATCTCTTATTTTATAGTCATAGGAATACAAACTTTGAATAGCTATGGTCTGAAAGTTATGTAGAAAATCATTCCTACTTATTTGTGGAAAATGAGAAAAAAATACAAGTATAAAACCAAAATCTATTGAAAAAAAAAAGGCTATTTCTACCAGTATTTTTTCCAAGTATCATTCTTCATAATGAAAAATAAATCTTTTTATTTCTCTTCCTTGTAAATTATTCTCCAATATTCATGATTTCATATAATGTAACACCCTGCTGACTTTGTTTGCAGGAGTTATGTGAAGTGCTGCTTTTAAAGAACCTGCTAGAACTTGTATGTGTATAAACATATATATATAAATATACACATATAGCAGTTCATGTATATGCTTGTGTGTTTGCACCTGACTAAAGTGATAGATGAAGGATTATGCCTCCTGCTGAATTCATTAATTTCTTTAACCTAGTAAACATGCAAATCTTCAGATCTCTAATATCAGCATAGAAAGAGGATGTGGACCCGCCTAAATGAGCCAAACCTCCCTTCATCGGGTTTCGTGGTTTAGAGGTGTCGCTGGAGAATTTTGTCATAGTTGCTGAGGATGGTATATAGTTGGCAGTTAAGCCACAAGTAAACATGAACAGCTTTACCAAAAGGATAAGCATGAATAGTCATTAGTTTCACAGGAAGGGAGGAAATTACCCTTTTCCTGATTGTCAGGTAGTTAAGCTCTGGCTTTCCAGAGTGGATTTTAGTCGATAAGGTGTTAATTCAAACAGTAAGGACAAAGGATCAGTGAAGATTACTTAAAAAAGAAAACAAAGCAAAAAGCCCCAGCAACACACAACCAGAACTGTAAACAGCCGAATCCTGAAAAGGTAAGTTATTTCTTCCTTGTGTTGCTAATCTTAAATTAACCCTGAGAAAAAACGAAATTTAGTTTGTTTGACCTAATTTGAAAATTCGTGGTCGGTAGAACTTAATTGAATCAATTCACACTGAATTTAGTCTGGGGTGTTCCGATAACTGTGCCGAGTTATCTGCACATACTAATAGGCAGGTTGATAATATCCAGTGGTCTCAGGAGTGGGAAATAATTACCAGAAGTTATCAGGCAATTGCTGCTAGTTCAGGTAAATTAAGATTACTTTATTTATTGTTCTGTTATTTGTGCTTTAATTAATACTAGTAAAGTATTTCTGAAGGGCTTTTCCCCTGTCTTTGTTTTTCCATGCATCCTTTGCCTTTGTTTTGTTTGATAGGGTCATTCCTCCCTCCCCAAAGAATCAGAAGTTCTTTTAAAGCTCATTTGCTTTACCACAGCCCTAGTTTATTCACTTCTGGATAACCCAATATCTATTATTTGCATGAAAATGCCATCTTTTGTTCTTTTTGCATTAGCTATAAAGTAGTATTTCTTTGTTCTCTAAGTCCCACATGCACTGTGTGTTCATGAATGCATGTCCCTCTTCAGTATAGCTCTGGCATGTTGCCATACTTAATGTAGAGTAAAACCTCTAAGATTTCACTGACTTATCCTGTTGAAAAAGTATAAATTAATGGCCAAATAAAACACTACTTCCAAGTAGAAAAAGGCAAAGACATGAAAGCAAACAAGGTATGTTGGTTTTTTCATTAATTTTCTTCCAATCATGTAACTTTAAATTATCTGAAAAGACCACAATCATAAAATTATGTCAGTGGTTAATGGGTTGCACAAAAGTGTGTATTAAAAAAGCTACAGAAATTGGAACTCACCATACCAGTTTTACTGTGTCTGAGCATAGAAGGAACAAAAACAAGGTTGAGGGCCCAAGTTTACATTCTTCGGGGACTTAGATTCCCACTGTGGTTAATCAAAACTCTAGAAGAACAAAATGCTGTATTTAGCTCTAAACAGGAAACAAGCAGAAAAGAACCCTTTCAGATTAAATGCAATCTTGTTTGTAGAATTCTGATGTCTTTTTTTTTTTTTCCCCAGATATATTACATATGCTGAGCATTGGGTAATTGCTTATCAGAGCAGAAGCCCCTTTCAATTGAAAAGGAGCAAGTGTAGGTAGGACAGGTTGTTAGACAATGTATGTTAAATGCAGTAATCTGCTGTTCTTGAGAAAATAATCTAATTTTCTATGAAGACTTGTCTGCACAAAATGTCTCCCGGGTCCTCAGCAGTTGTGACTTCGTATTAGGTAAACTGGTAGGAAGGGTGAGGAAAATTGCTTTGTGAGGTTTAATCCTCCCTTGGTTGTGAAGGGTGAAGGAGCTGAACATGCCCAGTACATGTTAGAGTAGGCCCAAGCCTGCTTTAGTTCATGGTGAAGAAAAGAACCCCTTAAGGGCAATTCCTCACTACCCCTGCTAGAATCTGCTAGAATCCATTGCAATGTCCACAATACTCCCTTCATTTGATAAAATGGATGAGCATTTGGCAAACTGTGATTGCTTGCTGAGGTTTCATTCTTTTACTGTAGATCACATGTGAGGGTTATTTACCCGGTAATTTAATCTTTTGTTTTACTGAAATAGTACTGACCACACCCCTGAATTAGCTGCTTTACAACAACTGGATTTGGCAAAGTGTTTTGAGACACAGACTCATGTTATGAATAAACAAAACTCAGAGCAGAGCTCTAGTGTATTTACCCCATCCCAACATTTACACAAAAAGGTAACTACTATGAACAGGCTTTTATCAGTGAAGGTTCACCAATCAATAGAGAACAGGAAATCCTTAAAGTGCAAGAGATAAACAAATGAGGTGTTTATAATCAAGTCATGAAGTCCTTGAATCTTTCTGTGCTCTTTCATCGGGCAACCCCCTTCTTTGTCACCTGTGTCACTTATTCACAGGAATCATGCCCCTCTGTCCTTTCCGCCTGGTCCAGGGACCCTTTGTCCAACTGTAGCATAATCTCCATCCTCCTTTCATTCATAGCTTTTCCCCCTCACATACAAGCAATCAGCATTTTAAATTATATAGGCAGAGGGAAGAGCTGCTGTCACGGAGGAAATACAAAGCAGGGCAGTTCTGTTGAAAGGAATTTTTGGTTCCCACTAAGAGAATCTGTAGATAATAAAAAGGCATGCTTAAAACTGACAGACTAGCTAACCAGATGCTGAAATTTCAGCTTTGTTGCTTCACATTAAACACTTCCCTCTTCTGTGTTTTGTCTCTTTCTTTATTTGGAGACAACAGAGTTGATATCTGGAAAAATTTGAATTGGCTAGATTCAATCAACGTTGAACATTTTCCGTGGTTTGCATTAATGACAGAGGAGTACCGCTGTTAGATTATTGCATCCACTATGAGATTTGGGGTTTAGTAAGGGCAGACTGACAGATGCTCAGCTGATTTAAAATGCTATGTTGAGTTCAGTACCATTAGAGTCAGGTGAAGCTATGGTATGTGTAGATACTAGTGGAATAATATTCCCATTTCCTGTTTTGAGGTAAGATGAACCAATTTTCTGTTTTACCATTTCACTTTTTTAGCTGTGCCTCTTCTAACAAACTAAACTCTGACATTAACAGCAGATTGTCCAGAAAACTGTCCTCTCTCACAGTGATAAGACCTGATGATGCCAAGGGATGNTCGATACAGTTTTGTATATATTGGGTCTATTTCATTAGTTTCTTCCTTTTGTTTTTGTTTTAATTTTAGTATTAATACTTCATTAAAGTGGTTTAGTTCATTCTAAACTCACTTGTAAATTTCCTTATCCTCTTCCTCTCCCATCTTTCTAGGGGGGAGGAAGGGCCATCTCTCAGTCTGGTTTTGGTAATTTTGGCTGAAACCATGACACCATTTTACTGACTGAGAAACTAAGCGACAAGAAGATCATGAGGCCTTGCCACAAAAAATTAGCAGGCTCTTTACAGAACTAGGAGTGAAGCCAAGTCTCCTAAAACCCAGTTCACATTTCTGACCAGCGTTGCACTGACTTGACAGACAGAGGCACTAAGTAGTGACATTTTGAGTAGCTCACTTGTCTCTTACAGACAACAGGAGATTAATCTGCTAATCATAAATACAAAATAAATATATCTCACCACACAGTTACAGAATGACGCTTTCAGCATGACCTTTTAAGCATCTTCTGGTCATTCAACATTATTTTCTATGAACCGGAGTGCTTACAAAGAAATACTGTTCAACCTCATGTCTGCATAACAAAAAGCACCCTACAACTGTAAGTTCTCTTTCCATTCATCAGCCACCACATCTGTTGCTTGCTTGGACACTGACCAAAATGATTCATTCACATGTCTAACATTTATTTTTGGTGAAATACTGGGATTATACATAAAGGCAATATTTCAAATGTGGGTCTAGAAAACCAAGGGAAGTTGGAAACAACTTCCTCAGCTGAAAAAAACACTGCGTTAGATCACTCTGCAGCTTTATTAGAAGGAAGGCAGTAGTCAAGTGAAGCAGCTGGAATCACACTGAAGTCACTCTGAACTCTGCAGATCACTTCATTCTTCCTTCTGCTACAGAGCTCACATCCCTGATTTACAGCGTGTTTTGTTCCAAAGGACTAAACGAGGTAGGTCAACTTCTCTTATATTTTAAATCTTTCTCTCTCTCTCCCTCTCTCCCTTCTAAATAATGTGTTTCTACAGCTGCACAACCACTTGCAGGCAAATCCTGTAAGGTAGTGGAGGATATACTAGCTAAAAGAGCTTCTTGGAAGAAAGAATGTCATACTCATTTATTTCAAAGATTATTTTGAACCACCCCTGTAGCAAGAAAAGATATGAACGTGTGTGTGTATTTAATTTTTAATGACTTTTGAATGTGTATATGCACACTTCGAGGAGTCTTTTATCCTGCCAGAGAATGTTAAATGACCTTGACTGAAATCTCTCTCCCACACCCCCAGATTTGTGTGTTGGTTTTAATTGTTTGATTTGCTGAGGGATACTATGTTTCCTATAGCTATGTCAATTCCCGGTATTATTAGAAATAAGTACATCAGTTCTGATCTGAACAGATTCTAGAACAGAAACTGGAAATCATTTCAACTTCAGTAGTGCATTAACAAAATAATTCTGAAGATTTACAGTCATGCAGAATTAAAAAAGGTTTCTGTGATCCGAGCTGAAAGGTGTGGATGGTTTCCCTAACCGTTATGGAATAAGGATGTGGATCTAGCTCTCATTAAGTGTGTGGGAATGTGTTTCCTAGGAAGTGACAAGATTTGAAGCCTTATATACTACTGCACAATGAGACAGGGCTGGATTCCACCTCCTAGTCAGACTTGGTGATACCCATGCCATTGTCACCTTTAGCCTTTCTAAATGTGATTACAAAGCTAAACAATATTCCAGACTGCTTTTTATAGATTTACAGAAGATGTATAGATGGCCTGTGAATGAAAACACATTTACTTTCCCACTGAATAACACTGTATTATTGAGTGATGTTAAATATTTATTAATTCATAGCCAAGGAGAAGAGAGTGAATGTGGGTATGCCAGGGTAAAGGAATTTGTCAGACCAGGTTTGTAGAAACTGAGTCAGGATTAACTTGCTTATGACAGTTTACTTTCACTGGCATCATATTATTGTTTCACCGCAGCTGAACTACAAAATGCAAATATTTTGATAACCCAATTTACTTTTGTTTACTGTCACTGCAGCTTCTGTCTGAATTTAAAACATTATCAGCCACTTATGCCAGGCTTAATCCTAGGAATTTTATGTGTGTTATGAGTGATATTAGAGTGCAGTTTCATCCCACGTAGAATCTCTTTGATTGTGGATTAATGGAAATTGTTTGACTCTGGAGAATGAATTTATGGTTTGGATTCAATAATTACCTTTGTGGAAAAGGACCTCAAGTTGGAAAAGCTCTATTTAGGGATTCCCAGGCAGGATCTGCCTACAGATTTGTACTGCACCAGTGTGGGCAGAGGAAAACTGTTGATAATAATGCAATTTGCACATACTATAGATTATAAATTCTTCCTTTTCATTTTAGGAATTTCTTTATCTGCTGACAACCTAACGAGCAACTTCTGAAATGCTGTTAGATCTGTGTTTGTTTCTGATAGATTGATTCAAGACGAAAATTTATACCTCTGTTTCCTAATAAAGCCAGTTGCCTTAAGGAATTTTCTTCTCCTCTTTTTTTTTTCTTCTCCTCTTCTCTTAAAAGCCACTTGAAGTTTGTGATCTGTTCTTAGATACTAATTTTTTATTAATAACTCTTATTCCAAGTACTAGCAGCAAGTTTTGTGGAGGATTGTAATCTCTTCAATGGTCTTGTTATTTGCTTATTTATTCATTTTGTCCTATGGAATGTGCCAACGGTTTAGCTGGCTCTTACTGTGCTGGCTGGTTGTCTGGCTAATTGTCACTCTTTATTGCTGGCAATGGTTTGATTTGTGTTCATTCAGTCTAAAGCTAGCGGTTTCACAACAGTGCAGGGCTCTGTTGTTACTGGCTTTGCAGAAGAGAGCTGAGTGGGAGGAACAGTTTCACCTGGCCCGTTACCAGAGGGGATTGCTGTGACTAGGATGGGTGGTGTCCAAGAGGCATTCAGTTTCAGAAGGGAAAATGCCATTGTGAACAGATCGACTCTCCCACACTTGCTGCTACTTTTACATTGTGCAGTGAGGCTCTTGAGACAAAAAGAAAAATGATGTGTCCTCAGAAGAGGCATATAGTACTTCCAGGGGAGCTCAGCTAATTCTATGCTCTTTGTATCTTCAATACGTTCCAGAGGTTGAGGGCCTGGAGACAGGACCAAAATGTCCTGCATCAGCCCATAGCTGCTCATTTCCAGAGAGAATTTTTTGCTGGCTTGTTGCAGCTCTCTTATACCTGGCCCACCATTTTACTGCATTACAATTCTTTAGATGAACTGAACAGACCTGCTGCAGATCCAATACTTTTTCATTAGTGGACTCAAATTGAAACTAACAAAATACATAGGTTTGTTTGCAAGGGTTATCTGCAAGTTATCTTCTTCAGTCCTTGCTAGGGACGTTAGCTAGCAAAGAGTTTGCAGCCTTCTCTTACTTCTCTTTTTCCAGCCCAGGCTCTCTTGTTCCTTTTTGATACTTCTTGAAGGCTGTATTTCAAGAATCATGTGGCAGAGGTGTGAAGAACCAGCACTTTTCCCCTCTATCCACAAAAGATACTTCCCTCTTCATTCTTTTGGCAAGGTCTGAAGTCTGTCTCCAACTCTACCTTTGAATCTACTGTTGGCTTTGGGCAAGATATTTCTGTTCCTTTCCCTGCTCATGTGTCTGGTTATTCCATTTAATTATAATCAAGACAGGAATTGTCTCTCATTATGTGCTTGTAGTGCCCAGATCCAGTGAGGCTTTGATCTCAAAGGCTAGAGTCTTTGGGTGCTTTCCCAACATAAAATACTTGCTTCTTTCAGCAAGTGTGAGCCTGGTACTTAAGCCTTCTAGATGAGAGGAAGTGGTGAGTAGTAAGTCCTGTACCAGTCAATGTAGTATCACTTTCTGACCTCCCATTTCTTCTTTCCAGTGATACCCTTTTAATGAGCTCAGCCCCACATAATTTTAATGAGAGGTTTTGGAAACATTAAGAACCATCATCCATTTAAGAAAACTGAGTAACACTTTGTCCTAAACTCTTAACTGAGGGTGTTGTACCTGTATCTGGGTGGAGTGAGGTGAGAACTGATTTGCAAAGGTAGTATGGGAAGCCTGTAAAACCCAGTATTTCCAAGCTCCTGATTTAACACCTTAGTCATAGGCACTATCCGTTCTTATCAGTGCAGGGGAGTGTTCCCAATGCCATATTAGGGAGGCAGATAAATATTGAAATTGCTAATAATATGAACTTTTCAGTTTTGCAGGAATACAGGCAGTGCTTATTTTAGACTTGATCTTAAAGTAAATAAAAGTTAGCTTCGTGTGAGTAGGAATATTAGAGTAACTGATATAGAAATAGAAACCTTTAATCTACTGGAAACAGTGATCACAGCATATTAACTGCGAGGATAAAATAAAGTATGTTATCAGCTGTAATGTTTTTGTTTTATACTAGCAATATTTTGGAATTGGATGTTCTGATATGCAAAAGTATGTGTCAAGAGTAATGTAGCCATAGCAATATTACAATCACACTAGAAGAAACTGCTGATGTAAATTTAATGAGCAGTGGAATAAACCCAGAAGAACAGACATCAATTTAGAGAGCAGTACGTAACCAAGCATACTGTTAGAAGTGTCTGGGAAACGAATATGAGAGATAGAATAGGATATAAAAGGCCTTTTTGAGGAATGAAGTATATTGCTAATTTTCTCTGGCATTAGCTCTGAATTCTTCTTGTTAAAAAGACTGTAAGTGTAACACGTTGCAAGCTATTTTTTAATCTGTTATTTGATAGAGATTTTGTATCTTGCTGGAGATGGTTATTTTATCTTTTCTGTAATGACCTGTTTTTACCCTGCAGTAACTTGAGAATGGCTGTTGTTTAACATATATTTAATTTGCCTTAATCAATTCTGGTGAGACAACAGTTGATAGTCTGAAAGAGATCTCTGCATTCACTCTTCATTGTTGGCTCTCACCTTGCTACTTCCTGTTAGATTTATGGTTAAAACATGTTTGCTGAAGGAGTATGACTATTTAAAAAACATGCATGATCATGTAACATTCATATGAACACTATTCAAAATCTTCTTTCATTACAAATACATGAAACAATTGCAAAGTAAATAATTCAAATAATTTTTGCATTAAAAACTTAAGCCATTCTTTATTAGAAACACAAGCATTCATTGCCTTAACAACCCAGTCACTGTGAAGCTGAGGCTCTTAAAATAAATTATATTAGGAATCTCCATATTCTAGGTATGTCGTTATTACGGTGATTTATAACCAAAGACAGTAGTGTTGGCAGTTGTGGAGGAATAGAAAGCAAGTGACACTTCCCTGGAACAGTAGAATTCCTTAGTGTGCATATCTACATGCTGAGGCCACAGCCAGTATGATATATAGTGTACTTGCTTGGTTTTGTCATCAGAGAGGTGTGCTTAGTAGCTCTGAGGTATGTCCTGGGCCTGAAGAGAGACATTAATGCATATGACAAGCAAATGGTGGAAATCCAGGTTCCTTTTCTCTTCAAAGAAGAGAAAACGGACCAGAATCTGCCAGGGCTGCCCAGCTAGGTGTTGGCTCTCTCCAAAACAGGGGGCATGGTGGCACAAGAGAGACCCTCTCTTCAGGAAGGGGAAGGTCTTCCAAAGGTGAAGCTGTAGTTTCTTCACTCCATCATGAGTGAGGAGACTGTTTATGAAAGGAGAGTAAGACTGTGGTTGAACAGTGTAGGCAGGGACTTTAGGTTTAGCACCTGGTTTGATCAGAAACTTCCTGTAGGTCATTCTCAGCCTCCTTGTCTGTAAACCAGGCTGATGATACTTGTCACTTGAGTCCACTTTCACTAAGAGCTGTGAATATCTAGGCGTTATGATCAGTTATGTAAATACTTTGGCAGTGCTGACACATACAATGTAAGACCATATTTTAAATCTCAGGTGGCACTGTTTACCTAAACTTCTATTTTTACCTACTTGTAAAGATTTATTATTTTTTTTCCAGAATGGAGCCACTTTAAGTGTTTTGCAGGTATCATCTGTCATTTTCTTGACTCTGCTGTAATATCTTTGTGGACACATGACAGATTTGCAGTGGTTACAGCAACTCCTTACGTTCAAAAGGAATATTAGAAAAGATATTTCTACTTTTAGCTGTATTAATGGAACACAGTAAGAGCAGGAGCAAGAACAAACTATACAATTACCAAGTGCTCCTCCCCGCGTGTCCTGAGCACAGCTGAGTTTCTTTGTCTTCTTTGGGGATGGAAGTCATGGTGCTTGGGATGAGCATGAAAATAAATCACTTTTGATGATACACAGTTGCTGGTTGCAAACATTTATGAGCTACCTGATTGTGAAAATGGTACACTGCCTGATTTCAGCAGTTGTCTGGATGATTTGTTATGTTCAGGCCAGACCTACTGTAGATACTTTCCCTATTACAGCAGCATTATTTAGCTATAAAGTTGGATTTTTAATTTGCTGGTTGACATTTCTATGGTGGCAAAAGCACTGATCTGAAATCATTGCTTTTCCAATATTAAGTGAGTCTGCTCTATTAAGGTTTGTTAATCCCACTGTAAGACTCACTTTGTGTAAAATGTTATGAAGCTATTATCTGGTGAAATGACTTCAATACCACAGATGAAGTCGTGTGTTATGACTAATAAGGTCATGTTTGGCCTTGCTCAAAGACCGTTGGTTTTGGCATAAACTCGAGAAGATGTCTGGCGAGTACATTGCGTATACATTTCCAACACTGCTTCACTAACAGACGTAATGGAGAGTGATGGTTATTGCATTATTTACTTGTCTGCTGGAACAAATATATCTATATTGTGGCTTGAAAAGGTTTCCAGTCGCACATCGTGTCTATTATGACCCATTGTAATTGTTGAATTCAGGATGGCTTACAAAATCCTTTTGTTACCATGTGTATAATGACTATTAAAATGATAGTTAAGAGATAGGAGTGTCTGTGAAAGAGAAAACATATGCACAAGCCTCGATTCTTCTTTTGTGTATGCTAGCTTAAAATACTTGTTTCCTGGTAGCTTTGCAGGGCCAGCTTTAGGTTTAAACTACAGCATAGCTATGGTTTATTTTTGTAGTATGGGTGTATCAGGCACTTCCTGCTATAGAAATATTTCTACATGGAGGCAAGTGGTCATCTGGGCTTTGCTCTTTTGAGGGAAAACTCTGAGTCTATGATAATTTGTAATCTCATCACTAGTTCTTGGGATTTTTAGGATCTTCTCTTATGTCTTTGTAAAATGCTTGCCAGAAATATGTGCATACCTCTAACAAACTTGCTCAGCTTTCTGTGTTTTGAACTTTGCAGATAAATTTGTGGGTGAATTTCATGTTTCTGTTTTTAAAGCTAGATAAATTTAAAATTTAGCACCTCAGAAGTTCCAAGAAGTTTTTTGAAGGCTCTCAAATAAATTCAGCATCAAACGTGCTGAGACAGTATTACAAGCAGGCTTTAGGTGACCTTTGAGAAACCGGTTATTCTCCAACATTTGACTCCTGCAAATGACAAAAGTTGAAGTGAATCGATCAAATAAGCTTTCCTTTAGCCATAGATCCTATGCATGGGATGTGATACGCTCAGAACTATTCATAAAGAATTAAAAGGAGGGTTTGTGTAATACATTCCCTCTATGAAGTTAACTCTGCAAGCCATAATTTTCCTATTAAGTCAGGACTCTATTGTGACCTCTAAAATAAATTTAGCTCACCAGAGCCTCTGAGCATTGTTTATCACACTGAACAAATAGATTTTGGGACTACCACTCAAATATTTGTGTTAACTTTTAACTAACATAGACAATGAATAAACTCTTCCCTTGGACCTCTCTGTAAATTTTGAAGTAATGAGGACCAAATGTGAGATAGAGGTTGTGTGGGCTGTAGCCCAAATATGTGGCATAAACTGCCAGTGCAATTAATTTGGACCCCAACTTGCATGGTGCCCACAGAACTTTGAACTCCCAGGAAGACTTTGCATCAAATAAAGTGAGTGTGAATTGAAACTGTTTTGTTTGCTTTCTCCTATTTTAGACTGAAAACCCAGTGTAATTTCATTCCAAATCCATTCCACTGACCTCAGGGGTGAGGCGTGGAGAGGTCAAACGACTTTCCCTGGTTAAACAGGATGCATGTGGCATAGCCATGAATAGACTCCAAAGTACTAGTTCCATGTCATAACCATAAGGCCATTCTTAGTGGTACAAAAGCTGTTCTATTTTAAGCAGATGCAATCATTTGTCCAAGTTGCCATTATGGCTCAGCTTTATGAAATACTGTAACAGTGGCAGAGAAAACAAACTCTAGGTACTTGTAGTAAAAAACTATGAATATGTCAATTGAGATCTGATTTCTGTAATTCTCTAATGAAATTCAGAGAAAGATAGTCCATGTAGCACATGATGAAGTCTCTTCCCAGCAGTTCTGTGACTTTGTATTGTAGAAATATTTCCTAACAATAAGTATTTCTTCGTAATTCCATTTTCTGTCACTGGATCTGAAAGTTAGTAGCACCAAGTGCCAGCCTATGACGTTGCGTGGTAATTAACTTCAGTTCTACCGAAGCAGATAGGAAATGGAACCTCCTCGTCAAATGTCCTGAAACGTATTTGTTTAAAATTAAGCAACTATATTCATAAATAAGCAACTGAACTAAGGAGGCTCAGTTTTCAGAGCCACTTGTGACCTCAGCAAACAGGAACAGACTCCAGTCAAACAACTGCTGAGCGTGCACTTTACACAGGCTGTTTACTATGAAAAAAAAAAAAAAAAAAAGATGGGATGCAGCCTAAACTTGGTTATATTCACCCATTTACAGTACAACATAGTTCTGTAACCTGTGGCTGCCCCCAGATGCTATTGCCAGTTCTCTAACCACACTTTCCTGTTTATTGAAAAATACTTTCCTCCTTTCTCCAGCACTGGACCAGCAGGGACTGAGCCAGTGAAGCGCACGAAACCTCCCTCACCCTTCCTAACAGCTGGCCTGAAAGCCAAGTGGAAACTGCTTGCAAAAAGTCTTATTTTCTCTACTGAGCCTCTGTTTGCAGACAGGTTCATGGAAAATAGGAATTCAGGAATCCAGCCTGGAAATTAAGCCATTTGACAAATATCATACAGGAAATCAGTGACAGAATAAGGAACAGAATTAGATTTTTTCACTTTTAAGACCTAGACTTGAACTGCAAGACAGTCTGACTCTGAAAGTTTATTAATAAACAAAACCCAAACTCACATATTTGAGACTATGTGTACTTCAAGAACATAGAGAAACATTCCTGCTGAATATTGGGTAATGGTTACCCTAGAAGAAAAAGTCTGTGTCTTTATTGATGCAAACCAGCATAGCTCCATTGAAAATCCTCTACTCGTCTTTTTCAGGGCAGGGTTTGACACTGTGAGTCCTGTTATAGAAGTGTTTCATGTATATGGATCTCAGAGGTAAAAGTTCCTGGGCTTTGCAAATGTGTATGTCAGTCTTTGCTGAGCCATAGAGTCTAGTTTCAGCATCTGTGCACAGGGAGCAACGGTAAGCAAGGTTCCTTCTGCTTTTTTGGCCCCATTGATTAACAAGTTACTGCACTGAAAGACTAGGAGTTAGAGATAAGGAAAAATACAAGCTTGGAAAAACAATTGCATTCTAGAGGTGTCCTCTTTCGATGGAGGAGTTTTAAACTGCAAGAGGCTTGGTAAATATTTGGTACTTATTCAGATATGTTTTATTTCTGCTGCTATGCATCATCTTTGAGGTTGTAAATATAAAATTAACACTGTTGGGAAGTAGGCAAATATTTGTTACTGTCATTACAGGTTTTTTAGCACTTTAGGAAAAAAAAGTTTGGGGATTACATATATAGGGAGGAAATGTTTGAATTCAAGTATTGGATTCTCTTGAGAAACTTAAAAGCAAAATTGATTATAAATGCAATACAGGATTATAATCAGCAAGAGTCTGAAAAATTGGATTTTTTTTTAATGTTTAATTGCATAAATTCCATTTGAAGGTGTGGTTCTGTATTTATGCAAAGACCCTTAAAAATTATTAACCTGACTGTCTTCTGAAACTGTCCAAATGTGATGTTGTTCCAGATGTTAGTAGTACTGTGTCTTGTTTATACTATTTCTCAGCAGCTGTTAAGCTATTTGAAAAAATGAGTCAGATGGGTGGTACTGGTATTTGATGCAGAATCTACCCCCAAGGGGCATGTCATTACATAAATACAGCCCAATAAGTATCATTTTATCGGGACAGCAAACCAAATAACATTCCTTCAGCCTGATGCAAATTATAAAGGGCAAATGTTATCGTAGCCTCTTGACAGAACAGGCTGTCTTAACTCCTAATACTTTTTTTAATCAAGAGATATAAAATTACACATTTTTTCCCCCTTGCCTATCCATCTACAAATGAGAAATCCAATCCTGCTAATGTGTGTGCACATGCGTAGCTTCACTTGTGTGAGTAATCCTTTAAAAATAAGCAAACTACTGTTGATGGAGGAAAGGTATGTACACGAATACGAGCTGCAGATGCCGTTCTACAGGCAGGGTGCTCTGGGGACCTGCTTCTCTTGTCCTGAGTATGCTAAAATTAATGGAATTACAGGAATGCAGGGCTGGGTTCCAAAAGCTTGGGCTGAATTTCAGTCTCTGAATGAAGCTGGCACTCAGAAGTGTACCGGTGAGCTCAACCAGAGTGCAGCTAATGGGCTGGTCATATCCTTCTCTCAGGGACACGTTTTTAGTGTGGCTGAGCCAGACAATACAACTTTAAATGCTAGCAGAATTTTACAGAATATTTGTTTTGATCACGGGAGATACTTTTGTCAGACTGTGGCCATCTGTGCTGTGCTACAGCATTGTCTGTGTTGTGGAATGAATACATAACTTCTGAGTGGTTTTTCCTGTTCAACCTCTGCTTCCTATCTGTTTTACCATTCATTCTTTTTTTGTTGTCGTTTGGGTTTTTTTCCTTTGGGTTTATATTCCCTCGCCCCCTTCTCTCTGTCCCACACTCTTCCTTCGGAGCTTTAGAAGAAAATTCCTATGTGAAAAATCATGTTGTACTTGTAAGTTACAGAAGCTTTTGGAACACAAGAAAACTGAGACTGTCATTCTGGCTTAAAAAAAAAAGAACAAAGGAGGCACATATTTTCATCCATAGCTATTACAGTGTGTCTGATTCTCCTGGAAAGCTTTATTTTTTTTTCTGCTTCTTAGGTTTCTTGGCTCACAAGAAGAATATCACAATTGTATGTGTTGTCCCTGAAATATGTTCTGTATATTTCCTTCTCTACATGCTTTGCTGCTTTAAGGAGATCAGTACATTGAATGTTTCTGAAAATCAGCATTCCTTGATATAAAGATAGATACCTGATACAGAGTAATAAATCCATGAACTTTCAGTTGCTGGAAAAATTGCTGTCTATGATTTTGTTAAATATAATTAGAGGTGCGTGTCTGTGGGTGGTAATTTTATTAAAAATAGCTTCCTGGCATTTTAACTGCACTCTTTTACCTGCATAGATGCCTACTGCTTCTCTGAGTTCTGACAGATATAATCCATAAAACTTGCTTCAAAAAGGAACAGAGCAGTAAAGTCTGAAACCAGATGAGAAAATATGTGAAAAATCACACTTCAGTCAGACTTTGCAGCTTGTCCACCAGAAATTTATCTGTGACACTGTGCTCAGTACTCTCTGTTAAGAAATAAATACAAGGAAAATGGCTCTTGAAGATTTCAATTCTTGTCTTGATTTGAGCATTTACTGAAATGCCTGTGACCAAAATATTCCACCAGCTTTGTGCTAGCAACTGACAGCTAAGAAGTGACAGATCCATGAAAGTAAGTCAGTGATTTTGGGTTTCTTTGTGACCAAGTACTTAAAGGAATTGCAGGTTACGCTTTGCAATACAGTAAAACGTTTCTCAGTTGACTGTTCTGCCTCTTTTCTTCCCCAGAAAGCAACTGTGCAACATGACATATGAAGATTTTGAGAACTACTCATATTTTTATGACCTGCCTGAGGAAGATGAATCACCGCAGTCCTCCCTCAGCATTGCCCATATTATTTCCCTTTCCTTTTACAGTGTGGCATTTCTGCTGGGAGTGCCAGGTAATGCCATCGTCATCTGGTTTATGGGCTTCAAGTGGGATAAATCCGTTTCCACACTCTGGTTCCTCAACCTGGCCATTGCAGATTTCATTTTTGTTCTCTTCCTGCCCCTCTATATTACGTATGTGGCAATGGGCTTCCACTGGCCCTTTGGGAAGTGGCTCTGCAAAATGAACTCATTCATTGCACTACTTAACATGTTTGCCAGTGTGTTCTTCTTGACGTTCATCAGCCTTGACCGTTACATCCGCCTAGTCCACCCAGTCTTTTCCTACAAGTATCGAACTGTAAGGAACACCCTCATCCTTAGTGGGATCATTTGGATGTCAGCTGCAATTATCGGTGGCCCTGCCTTATACTTTAGAGACACAGCTACAGTTCTCAACAATGTCACCATTTGCTACAACAACTTCCACGTGCATGACAGGGAACTTATTTTGCTGACACACCACATTCTCATTTGGGTGCGGCTTGCGTTTGGTTACCTCTTTCCTCTAGTGACCATGATTATTTGCTACTCGTTGTTGATTGTCAAAGTGAAGAGGAGAACTGTATTGACTTCCAGCAGGCTTTTCTGGACCATCATTGCTGTAGTTGTAGCTTTTTTTGTTTGCTGGACACCATATCACATATTCAGCATTGTGGAGCTGTCTGCTCACCACGATGAAAAGTTGCATGACTTACTGCAGGATGGCATTCCCCTCTCCACTGGCCTTGGTTTCATCAACAGTTGCCTCAATCCAATCCTCTATGTTCTGATTAGCAAAAAGTTCCAGGCTCAGGTCAAGACGACCGTCTCTGAGGTGCTAAAATTGGCACTGTGGGAGGTGAGCCGCTCAGGAACTGTCAGTGAGCAGCTGTGGAGCTCAGACAACACCCATGCGCCTGTGCACTACTGTGAAACTGCTCAGTGACTGCTCTTGTCACCATCTCTCTCCAAAACAGCTGGCAGGAGCCTTGGAGGTGTTCTTGACTTCACATCTGCCAGTCAGATGTGTATCTTTGCATATACAGTTTTATGTAAACAGCTGGCTTAATTGCACTTGCTGCTTTCCCTGAAAAGTTTTTAAGGGACACATCATTTGGGTGTGGTGCGCTTGCAATACACACACAGCCTGAACTGAAAGTTGTCAGAGTAAGTGGAATTGCTCTAACTGGGTTTTTGATCAGGAATGTTGTAATCCTGTTGTTTTGTTGTGGTTCCATACTTCATTGATATCAAAAGAGCATATAATAAAAATGTTCCTGCTTGCCATCACTGATAACATTCTCGATCAAGGCATTCTCATGCAAGAGGTTGTGGCCATACATCAATAGGTCCTAAGTCTCCTGGTTGTCTAGTATTGCTTTAAGCATGAATCACTTGGCTACATCCCAGCTCAGAGAAACTATCAGTGGCTCCACTCTGCAGTTGGATAAGATTCCTGAGACAGAAAACACTGAACCGCTGCCTTCTCTTGTCAAAAAGGAAAAATAAGGAAATAAGACCTACTCGTTATTTTATACTCAAAACTATCCCTTGTTTTCTGGTCACTTATTCTTGTGCTTTCTTCACCAATTGGGTGCAAAATACTGAGCAAATGTTTCATGTAGGTATTAAGCTCATTTGAAATGTGCAAAGTATTAGTGAAAATGTTTCTTACAGAAGCTGAGAGAAAGGCCCCCTGACACATTTGTTCTTTTTCTGTTTAAATTTCCAGGTTCAAAGAGGTTTACAACTATTGGTCACACTTTATTACTCTGCCAAAGGTAAAGATGTAATATAAACTTCTGTTTGCCTTAATCTTCAAAAAATGGGCAGAGTGAATTCAACATTGTTTTGCTACAAATCTGTAGCCAAAGTCATACTTCTTTGCTGAATAAGAGGCAAGACAGTACATTCAAGAAATAGAGTTCACTCCCGTAAGAAAGGTGAAGCCAAATTCTCAGTTGTGCTGTATTCAGTTCCAACTTGTTGCTTCCTGTAGAATCACACATGCTCCAATGCAAATGTATATGCTCAGTGGAGTGGACCAATTTCTGATGTAATACCACTTAATTAAAAAGTTGAACCTGGGATAAAACGCCACTAAAAGTAAAAGCATAATGCTTTGGGTAAATTTGAACCATTTTTTCCTTGTTAATGGCCTAGGTATACAGAAAAAAATCTGCTTTTCAGATATCTAGTTTCTGTGGCCTGCCAGCACATAAGTAGCATTTATACTGCAATTGAGGCCTTACATGTAAATATATTTGCTTTTGTATAAAATATGTATGTATATGCATGCATGATCACATCCAGTATTGGTAGCTGTAGCAATAGAAGGAGTCTGACTGTGATCTGTAACTGTTTCTTTGGGCTCTGGTTTCAAAGTTTGTGGAAGTCAGGCAGGGCCAGTGGAATTTGGGCTGGAAAGTTGGTGAGCAGCGCTCTTCTTTTGAGTCTGTTGCTGCCTGGTACTGAGTGACTCATCACAATATTTTGGCACTATGCTGCCAAATGTACCTAAATCAAACATTTTGCAGTTTTTCTTCACATGTTCCCTGACATCTTTCTAAGAATGATGCATTAGTACTACTCTCCTGACTGTACTCCAAGTGAAGCAATAAAATTTTGTTGTTTCCAAAGAATGTGTTCATTTGCTTTTCTCAGCAGCAATAGGCGGTGACTGCCCGTTTTCAGAACAGCTCCTTCCCAAAGGTTTTGGAAGATGAAAGCAAGCCCTGACCCTTCCTACTGCAGTAATTGAAGTTTATGTCAGCTTTCTTCTTGCATGTCAGCTATATGAGCACACATATGGCTATATACAGTAAAGAGACTGATTTTCAAATAGGGGTGCTATCTTGCATATGTGCTGTCTTGCATAAATTCATAGGATGGTTTCAGGTGGAAGGGACCTTAAAGAACATTGAGTTCCAACACACATGCCCTGGGCAGGGACACCACTCACTAGAGCAGGTTGCTCAAAGCCCCATCCAGCCTGGTCTTGAACACTTCCAGGGATGGAGCATCCACACCTTCTCTGGTCAACCTGTTCTAGAGTCTCACCACCCTCACAGTAAGGAATTTCTTCCTAATATCTAATTTAGATCTACCCTCTTTCAGTTTAAAACTGTTCCTCCTCATCCTATCACTACACTCCCTCAATAAAGAGTCCCTCCCCATCTCTCCTGTAGGCCCCCTTCAGGCTGTTATAAACTCTCCCTAGAGCCCCCTCTTCTCCAGGCTGAACAATTCCCAACTCCTTCAGGTTGTCCTCATAGGAGGTGCTCCAGCCCTCTGATCATCTTCATTGCCCTGCTCTGGGCCTGTTCAGCAGGTCCATGTCTGTCCTGTGCTGAGGATTCCAGAGCTGGACACAGTACTCCAGGTGGGGTCTCACAAGAGCAGAATAGAGGGGCAGAATCTCTTCCCTCAACCTTCTGGCAATGCTTCTTTTGATGCAGCCCTGGATGTAGTTGGCTTTCTGGGCTGTGAGCACTTATTGCCAGCTCACATTGAGCTTCTCATATGCCAACACCCCCAAGTCATGGAGTCATGGAATTGTCAAAGTTGGACGGGACCTCTAGAGATCATCTAGTCCAACTCCCCTGCTAAAGCAGGACTGACTAGAATGCATTACTCAGGACTGCATCCAGTTGGGTCTTGAAAATCTCCAGGGAAGGGGACTCCACATCCTGCCTGGGCAGCCTGTTCCAGTGCTCTCTCACCCTCACCACAAAGAAGTTTTTTCTCATATTTGAATGGAACGTCCTATGTTCCAGCTTGTCCCCGTTGCCCTTCATCTTGTCACTGGGAATTACTGAAAAGAGTCTGGTTTCATCCTCCTTCAACCCACCCTTTAGATACTTGTAAGCTTTAATAAGGTCTCCCCTCAGCCTTCTCCTCTCCAGGCTAAAGTCCCATCTCTCAGCCTTTCCTTGTAAGGGAGACGCTCCAATCCCTTAATCATCTTTGTTGCCCTATGCTGGACTCTCTCCAGTAGTTCCCTGCCTCTCTTAAACTGGGGAGCCCAAAACTGGATGCAGTATTCCAGTAGTGGCCTCACCAGTGCAGAGCAGAGGGGGAGAATAACTTCCCTCATCCTACTGGCCACACTCTTCCCTGTGTAGTCCAAGATTCCATTGGCCCTGTTGGCAACAAGGGCACATTGCTCACTCATTGATAGCTTACTATCTACCAGGACCCCCAAACCCTTCTCAGAAATGCTTTCCAGCAGGTCCATCCCAAACCTTGATGTGTGCCTGGCATTCTTCCTCCCCAAGTGCAGGATCCTGCACTTGCTCTTGTTGAACTTCATTACATTCCTCTCTGGATTTATGCCTGGGATTGCTGTGTCCCAGATGCAGAACCCTGCACTCGGCCTGGTTGAACTTAATGAGATTTGTGTGGGCCCACCTCTCAGGCCTCAGGTTCCTCTGAAGGTCACCCTATCCCTCCAGCGTGTTGACCACACCACACAGTTTGGTGTCATCAGCAAAATTGCTGAGGATGCACTCATTCCTGCTGTCTGTGTGTCCAACAATGATGCTAAACAGCACTGCTCCCGGTACTGACTCCGGAGGAATACCATTTATCACTGGCTTCCACTTGGACATTAAGCCATTGACCACAACCTTTTGAGTGTGGCCATCTAGCCAGTTCCTGAAATTATCAGAAAGTCTCCCCTGAAGGAGACAGTAGAGATAGAGAGTAGAACTGACTAAAGCCAAATACAGCCCTAGTTTATGGAATTAAGTGGATTAACAATTTTGCAGTGTAACTACAACCCTATTCACAACAAGATCAGTTATAGAATTACCTCCAAATAACTTCTGCAAGAGTAATGGAAGATACGTAACCAAAACAGATAACTCTTTAGGATTCTGCTTCCAAAGAGTGTCCAAAACAATGCCAACAGTTCTAGTCTGCTTGGACTGGCCGAGGAATGCGCATTCAACCTATCACAATGGGAAAAAAAAAGCCAGATTAAGGGAATCTGTTTTATCATGCTAAAAGATACTAAGATACTACAGAAAAACACTTCATATGATATAGTTCTATGATCAAACATTCATTCAAGAGTAATAAGTATTGACAGAGGTAATAGACATGTTCAGGTTACTTACTCTTACCTGCTTACTGAACAGTTTGTACTTTCTGAAGGTTGTTATGTAGATTAGTTTGTAACCGATACTTCTGTTGAAACTGTTTTTCTAGTATTCCCCTATATCACATTTTGTAACCGGGAAAGACTGTGTTCTCTAGATTTTTGTTTTGTTTTGTTCCTGCACAGCAAGTTTGTGACTAACATGGAGCTGGGCCTGGTGGTGGTGGGGAGGGGGCCACCAAACCTAAACAAAACAAAAAGAAATCCCAACAACTGAAGATTTTGCACATATGCACTTAGCATAAAGGAAACACACACACAAATCCAGTCTGGATGTATGGTGATAGTGCTGTATTTTAGCAAAGTTACAGTCTATAAATCAAACTATTTTATCTACTTAGAGCTTTAATTTCAAGGTCAAGGAAAGAGTTTAAAAGTAAGAGCTATGTTGAATGAGATCAGAAACCGTGATTGCTAATAATAAAAATTATTATGATAATAAAATTACATTTTTGTGGCAATTATTTTTTTTTCCTGATGTAGCATTTGCTAATTGCTTGCTTTTAACAGCACTATGACAGAATTGCTAAAACTAAGCTACACGGTTTAGCAGAAGTGACAGAGGATTGCCACAGAAAGGCTACTGTGCATCAATAACACACAGGGCTACTTTAGGAGTTAAGTTTATGGAAGATGGGAATGAAGCTTGTAATTATACTTACTTTCAATTCTTTAATCATGCTTTAAACCTCTGGCAGGAAGGTTGTTTTGTTTTTTCTTCTGAGACAAAAGATCAAACAGAGCTCTTACATAACCTGAAGTTGGCAGACCCTTAAACAAAGAGGAAGAGGATTTGCTCTACCAGAGAGATAACCACACACAGCTGCTCTCCAAAAAAAAAGAACAAAATGTTATTTTAGTTGCTGCTATTGGGCTTCGGCACTGAGTATCTTCCTCTCAGAGTGAACAACATGGCACATAAAAGGCTTCCATTTCATGGTCATAGAATCACGGAATCATTTAGGTTGGAAGGGACCCTTGGGATCATTGAGTCCAACCATCAGCCCTACTCTACAAAGTTATCCCCTAAAATCGCACACAAAATTGGTCACAATAAATTCTCTCAGTCCAACAAAGTCCTATAAATATGAATTTGTCTGGGAGCCTGACAACTTTGACTGCTATTACATTTGTATTGTTTGTGTAGTTATTATTTGGAAAATAATTTGGTTCTGATTGGGTCTTCAATCTTTAAAAAAATGTCAAAATCAATCTAGAAACCACTCCGGACCCAAGATTGGTATTAGTTACTCAGACTGGTGTTAATTATGTTACTCTATCTTTGCATTGTAATTGAAGGCCTATTTTTTTTTATGTTTTTAGTTGGAGGACGCTTCAAATTTACGATACAAGCTCTGTCACCTCCCTTAGCTGTAGCCCATGGCCACTGCTCGCCGTTCATGCTCGCAGGGCCGCGGCAGGGCCTGGAGAGCTGAAGGCCGGCCTGTGGAAGGCCCAGGCTGCCCCCTAGGGCGCCTTGGGGCTCATGGCAGCGCCCCAGGAGCACAACCTGCTCCAGGGGCTGGTCAACGTGTGTCCAGGACTCACAAGGGTCTCCGAGTGTGCAAGGAGCTTTTATCAACACCGTTCTTCGCTGTACTAATTAAGAAGCCGCAGAAAAGATGTGACATTTGAAGTAAATTCCCTGGCAGTGTTTTCACACCTTGGAGGAAACAAGCTCTGAGGCCTGTCCTGGTTTGAGGTAAAACAAATCAATTTTCTGTTCAGTAATATTGTTTTTAGCTGTGCCTCTTCTAACAAACTAAACTCTGACATTAACAGCAGATTGTTCAGAAAACTGTTCTCTCTCACAGTGCTAAGACCTGATGATGCCAAGGGATGGTCTGCAGAGAGGCCCTTGCCTATACTTATTGCTGTAACAGCCAAGGGCAGGTGATTGCGTTATTTGCCCCATTGGAGGGTCAGAAGTGTGAAAGCGTAGAGGGGTCACACCTGGAGGGAGGAGGGGACAGGACAGGTGACCCAAAACTGACCAACTGGGGTATCCCATCCCACCCACATCATGCTCAGTGTAAAAGCTGAGGGATCAAAGGGTCAACTCTCTTTCTTCAGTGGCCGATGTCAGAGGAGGACCCTGTCTGTTCATCTGCCTCTGATCCCGATTGGAGCATTCCTGACTCCAGATCTGGAATCCAGCTCCTGTCGATCAGCAAGTCCAGTCTGGGACTTTTCCTGATGCCTGCTGGTGGCATCTGGAAAGCTTGATAAGGTTTCATGTATACTTTTTTACTTTCTTTTATACTTTTTTTCTTGTTATTATTACATTTTCAGTAAAGTAGTTTAGCTTTTTTTTTTTTTTTCCCCTAAACT
>VZTM01029789.1:35472-61339 GCA_013400555.1 Jacana jacana
TTTTGGCAAAGCACCATGCTTCGACTGCCTGCTGTCCGCAGGACCTTGGTGGGGGTCGCCCAGTCCTCCAAAGTGTGTGGTAAGTGCCTCTAGTTTATGGTTTATGCCTGTGTGATAAGGTTGTGTATGTGTAACTGACTTACTGAAGGGTATGTATGCATACTTTGTTTGCAGGTCTCTGTTAGGCTGTTTGTAGAACTAGAATTGTATCAATACTGTATAACTAAAATAAGGAGCGTGGGGCCTGACACTGCATCTGGCAGTAATTTTGTTTTCTTTTTCCATATTTCTCAGGACGTACAACTGCAACGGCAGCCAGCAACCAAATAGAGGTATTTGTGGATGGCCATCCTGTGTTGGTGAACCCAGGAACCACGGTACTTCAGGTGCGGGGAGCAGCATGCTGAATTTTTCTCGGACTCCCCATTTCACTTCCTGGCAGCTTGTTCTATATAGAGAAAAAAACCCCAAACATCCCACTTTGCATTGTTTCTTCCAATTCTTATGGGTGTTTTCACTGACTGTGATACAATTTCACATGGCAGAAGTCATTTGAGGAGTTCAGTGTTTGAAAAAGAAGCATCTGCTGTTGTTGTCCAAAAGAAGATGCATGTGGCTTGAATCCCAGCCGCAAAAGATTTTGCAATGCAATAACAGACTTTGATAAATTCTGATTTGGATTTGAACTCTTAGGTGACCTGGTTGTCTTTCAGAACCTGCTAATTTTGTATCGTATTGAAGTGGTATGTCAGGTAAACGAGGGATAGTCGTCTTGTTATTAGTTCTAATCATTCAGAATGCTTATTCTTTGCAGCTTTCAGTCTTTGTGGTGTGGAAAGACATGGAACCTGGATTTCCCAGCCTTACTCAGCATTGCTGCTTTTCAGGCCAAATTTTGAAGTAGATCTTTTTCCAGTCTAATGTCTTTTTAAGAAACCATTAAATGGGGACCTGATATACTGAGTTAGAAAACTAAAGTATATAGTGTTTATTTCAAAATATGTCCCTTGCTTTTTGGATACAAGTTACTCATTTATTTAGGAATTAGAATGCCCTTGGCATGAGTCTAAATGCTGTTTTTTATTAGCTAATAATATATATAATTCTTAAATGCTATTTTTTATTAGCTTTTCAGTTTTGCTTATATGTGATTTTTTGTTTGGTTGGTTTGGGTTTTTTTTTTTTAGAATTTATCGGAAAAATTAGATCTTGTTAGTTCTTTTTTATTGAATTCAGTGGTGTTTCTTCTGGCAGGCATAGCTAGTGCTATAACATAGATCCCCCCCATCAGCTGTGGGGATTTTATGCAGGAAAGACTGTTTTCTTCTGTTCTCTGGAAAGATGTCACATCTGTCCTCCTGTCTCTTCTTCAGACGTGTCATGGAAGAATGTTTCTGAGTTTGGGAGTTTTACTGAAGATGAAGATTGACTATGCTCCAGTCCCTTTATAGAGAGCACCCATGTTGTTGAATTATAAGAAGTCATTATGCCCATTGATTCCTTTATATTTTTCAATTTTTCCTTCATTTAAATTTCCTTTTATTTGAATAGTTCATACTTTCTTCAAAGTTATTTTTATTGTTAGTGTCCTATTAGAGAGAATTATTTCTATTATTAGAGGAAAGAATAGAAGGCCAGTTCTCATTTCTTAAATCAGTTACAAATTTTGGAAAAAATGCATTTGTAATTGATAACTTGATGTGGTTTTGCTTGATCGCTGTTTTTTATTTGTGGTCATTTCTTAAGATGAGAAGTTGAATGCACTCTATTCCTGAGCACTAACAGTGTTATTCTTTGAAAAACTGAATATTGCTTCATGAGGTGGAACTGAAACATCTAGCTAAAATTTAATTTTCCTTTGTCTCTTCTTTATAGGCCTGTGAAAAGGCTGGAATTCAGATACCTCGTTTTTGTTACCATGATCGTCTCTCTGTTGCTGGAAACTGTAGGATGTGTCTTGTGGAAATAGAAAAAGCCCCCAAGGTATTGTATGTGTTTCATAGGAATAACAATTTTCTACTGTGCTTTGGACCTAGTTTAAATCTTGTAAATAATTGCTTGCAGTATCATTAGCACACAAATTGTTGTGATTCAGCTGCTCGAAGCAGGTTTTTCCCTTCTTCCCACGAGACTGCAATGATTGCCTATGAATCAAAGTCAGTTCTCAGGCTGTTATGGATTATCTTGCTCCTGGATGCAAACATTTGATATCTGTCCATTTTCAGTCATATTTATGACTGAAACATGTTTGTGACATAGAATTACATAATTACTTTATGTAATTCAGGCTCCAACCACACATTTTCAGCTGCTATTATACAAATAGTAAACTTCAGATATTGTATGAATTCAGTGGGAGGATTAGTCTCTGCTCGTTTGTTCTAGGTAAGTAGAGATTGCAGTTGCTTACTAGTTTATATTTAAATTCGTTGGGTATAATTGATATCTGGTGTAAAATAGTAATTTACTTCAGGATTGAAGGCTGTCTTCAGCAGTATTAAGAAATCTATGCCTAGATAGTTGAGGCATTCTTTTGGAATTCAGTCTTGATTTCACATTTATATTCACATATGAAGCTCTTGAGCTCACCTCAACTTGAATTCCATAGTTTGTGTCTCTGGAAATGTTGGGTTATCACTAAAGATGGAAGTTATGATCATGCATTACCTCCTTGTCTCTAAATTGGAGACACATGAGTTTGATGGATGGACCACTTGGGGGATAAGGAATTGACTGGATGGCTGCACTCAAAAGAGTTGTGGTCAATGACTTAATATCGAGATGGTGAGCAGTGGCGAGTGGCATTCCTCAGGGGTCAGTACTGAGACCAGTAGTATTTAATGTCTTTGTTGGTGACATGGACAGGGGGATTGAGTGCACCTTCAGCAAGTTTGCTGACAACACCAAGCTGTGTGGAGTGGTCAACATGCTGGAGGGAAGGGATGCCACCCAGAAGGACCTTGACAGGGTTGAGAGGTGTGTCTGTTTGACTCTCATGAAGTTCAACCATGCCGAGTGGAAGGTCCTGCACCTGGGTCAAAAATCCAGGCTGGGTGGAGAATGGATTGAGAGTAGCCCTGAGGAGAAGGCCTTTGTGGGTGCTGGCAGACAGGAAGCTCAGCACGAGCCAGCAATGTGTGCTTACAGCCCTGAAAGCCAACAACATCCTGTACTGCACCAGAAGTGGGGCTGGCAGGTTGAGGGAGGTGATTCTGCCCCTCTACTCTGCTCTTGTGAGACCCCACCTGGAGTACTATGTCCAGCACTGGAACCTCCAACAAAATGAAATGGACCTGTTGGAATGGGTTCAGAGGAGGCCCACAAAGATGGTCAGAGGGCTGTAGCACCTCTCCTACAAAGACAGGCTGAGGGAGTTGAGGTTGTTCAGTCTGGAGAAGGCTCTGGGGAGACTTTATAGCAGCCTTCTACTACCTAAAGAGGACCTACAGGAAGGGTGGAGAGGGACTCTTTTATTAGGGAGCATAGTGATAGGATGAAGGTTAATGGTTTTAAACTGAAATAAGGTAGATTTAGATTAGATATGAGGAAGAAATTATTTACTGTGAGGGTAGTGAGACACTGGAACAGGTTGCCCAGAGAAGCTGTGGATGCCCCATCCCTGGAAGTGTTTGGGGCTGGGGTGGATGGGCTTTGATCAGCCTGGTCTAGTGGGAGTTGTCCCTGCCAATGGTGGGGGGGTTGCAACTCGATGATCTTTAAGGTCCCATCCAACTCTTAACTATTCTGTGATTCTATGATGGTCTATCTCCTGATGTGATTGAAAAGTGGGAGGGATTAGTTTTCTGAGCAGGAGTTTTTGTTAACCTTGCAGTATTTTTGTGAAAAATACTATTCCAGGACTCTGTCCAAGCGTTGTCCAAACAAATGTCCCGTAAACGATGCATACTGTAAACTTCAGTTCTAGAGATTTTCCAGATCTCTGCTGAATCTCTTTGATTTGCCTTATATCTGTTACAACTGACTTTGTTCTTGCTATTAACTACTTGAATTGGAACTGGGAAGTGTAAAATTTTCAACTTTAAACAGAAATAAATCACAACTAAATAGCCTTATTATATATCAGATTATTAATAAATATGGCTTCTACTGACTTTATTGGTTGGATTTTCTTCTTTTTTTGCCTTGCAGACAACTTTTTATTTCTACAACATGCTAAATTAATAACAGATGTCTATGTAAGAGCTTTGGGGGAGGAGGAGATTAGGGTTTGTGCCATGTTAAGAAGAAATATGTTGTGTTCATGCTTGCTTTTTATGATGTTTGCAGCCAGTTGCTGCGTGTGCCATGCCAGTTATGAAGGGCTGGAACATACTGACAAACTCTGAGAAGTCCAGGAAAGCGAGGTACCTTTCTTTTAGGCTCTTCTAGCTGATTAGTGGTATTATCTGCTAAATGATGTAAAGTTGATATTAACATTAATTCCTGAACCCAACAGAGAGGGTGTAATGGAGTTCCTGCTGGCAAATCACCCGTTGGACTGTCCTATCTGTGATCAGGGTGGAGAATGTGATCTACAGGTACAACATCCAATTAAACTGTGTAGACTGTGTGACCTGGTCTAGGTGTTCCTGCTCCGGCAGGGGGATTGGACTAGATGATCTTTCCAGGTCCCTTCCAATCCCTGATATTCTGTGATTCTGTGACTTATGTATTAATACTCTTGTCTTAGGTGGCACTCTTCTTTCCAGCAGCCTGGATACGTCTGTTTTCTGTTGTCTGTTCTAGGATCAATCGATGATGTTTGGCAGTGATAGGAGTAGATTTAGAGAGGGAAAGCGTGCTGTGGAGGACAAGAACATTGGCCCATTAGTCAAAACAATCATGACTCGGTGTATACAGTGCACTCGATGTATCAGGTAATGTCCTTTATTTTCCACCGGAGAGAGTACCGAGCGAGCATATTTATATCAGTTTGTTACTTGTGAAAGAAACACTGCAAGAGGCAGCCAATTCTTCTTATTTCTTTTCTGACTGTGCTTTAGAATGTTATTTCTGCTAGGGACTGATGGCTGGTTTCCTAGAGCTACTGGACAGCCGTTGTGCAGGAAATAGAGAGAGATGGCCAAAACGTGAAAATCAAATCAGAATTCTCCAGGGCAAAACCAGTCCCATAGTGTTAGTGCCAGAATAGATTTAGAAACATTAAGTGACTTCCTCAGCCACAGTTGTGAGTTTAATTGGTGACAGCCTCTGGTAGCTATAGCTATGTTTGTGCTGCTCTGTAGTCCTGAGATTGAGTACCAGCAAACTTGAGCCAGGTGGACAAGAATACAGTGTTCTAGAAAGAACTTGTTAGTTAGGACTAATCTTGGACTCAGACTGTGAAATCCAATGAGCACTGAACTGCTCTTTTGTTTGATTTAACTCCACCTAGTTTTTGTAGCCACATCTGACTGAAACTCTGCAGATGTATAGTCCTGCATGTGATGGCACTGACTAACGCATCTAACCAATTGTTCTCTTCTTTCTGTTGTATGAACTAAGGCTAACATTTTATCTTAGGAAAATGAGATAAGGGTTAAAAATGTGCTATGGTGCTGTTGTACATTCCAGATCTATTTTTCATTCTTTTTGCATCTCCCAGGTTTGCTAGTGAGGTTGCAGGGGTAGATGACTTGGGAACAACCGGAAGAGGAAACGATATGCAAGTTGGTACTTACGTTGAAAAAATGTTCATGTCTGAGTTATCAGGAAATATTATTGACATCTGTCCAGTTGGTGCTCTTACTTCCAAGCCATATGCCTTTACTGCACGCCCATGGGAGACAAGGTGTGTATCTTAAAGCTGCATCTTCAGTTCTCCACTTCTGTCCTACACTTTATTTTAGAATATGTCCACCTATGTATTGTACCAGGGGTTTTCTTTGATTTTTATTTTCTGCAGTTTTGTTGTAGACTTTTCCATAGACTAACACAAATTCTGTTACTGGTGGCTCGTTCAAGAGAAGGAAGAATGTCTTAGATTGTAGGCTATTCTTCCCTTATTTTTTTCTCTACAAAGTTTTGTGCTGACTGCTCAGTAAAAAAATGTGTATGAAGGAAATTTCAAATTAATTAGCTGAGAAATTGTTGAGGATATTATTTAAAATATCTTGTGATACTAAGCTCTTGTATGTATATATAAAGGCAAACCTGCAGCCCTTCCTTTTTGTTGTTGTTTTGGTTGTTACGTAGTCCCTTGCTGCTTGTATATAGAAAACTGCACATGGTTTCTTCCTTCTTCTAAACAGGAAGGTAGAGTCAATTGACGTTCTTGATGCAGTTGGAAGCAACATTGTAGTGAGCACGAGGACTGGAGAAGTGATGAGAATTTTGCCGAGGTTGCATGAAGATATCAACGAGGAATGGATATCGGACAAAACAAGGTGTGTGGGAGGTGTCTGTACCCACATGCCTTAAAAGCATAGTTTGCAGGACCGGAAATGTGGACAGTAGCACTGACTTTTGGATTCTGCTGTTAATATTGTAAAGCCATAGTGGAGAATAAGTGGTAAAACATGTTTTTAATACTACAATTGAAGTTACTGAGTTTTCTAATATTTTAATTTCTGTAGCTTTTTTTTTTTTTTACAGTAACTTTTATTTGTATCACCTTTTTTTGCATGGTTTTGAGAAGGAAAAAGCTTTCAGATGAAATGTTTCTTTTTTCTAATCATTGCAAGCTATTAGAAAACACAGTCTTAAAAAATATTTAGTATACACAATTATCTCTGCTCTTTAATAATTTTAGTGGTGTTCACTTAGGTTTGCATATGATGGTCTGAAGCGACAGAGACTTACGCAGCCAATGATCAAAAATGAGAAAGGACTATTTGTTTATGCCTCATGGGAGGATGTACTCACTCGTGTTGCTGGTGTGGTAAGAACAATTTTCAATACATACAGCACAACATTCATTTCTGAAGTTGGACATATTACAATGATTAATATGGAAACGGTTATACAGCAAAAGGCTTGTTATGGTTAGAGGAGAGCATTCGACTTCTCATTTATTTATTTCCACTTAAATTTCTTGGTTTGAATATTATTTTCTCTTTCATAGATTAGACCATCTGAAGAACTTTGTCTTATCCTGATTTAATTTGGGGCATTGGGAGAGAAATTACTTTTATTTAAATAGGAAACTAAACTGTTCCTTCAGAAATTTAGGAGGAAGCAACTCTCCTGAATTACTCTGATCTATCTGAAGACTTACTTAAATTATTTAAACTGTGCTATCACCACTTTTGCTGTCAAAGCCATTAATTCTGTATTACTAAGGCCTGAATTGTGCTTGCCTCAGTGTTTCCTCTGTGTGGTGATTGATTCTGCTGCCCTGGTGAAGTGCTGCATGACTGCTCCAGATTTTGATTAAAAATTTTACTTGGGATGAAGTAGAATTGAGTACCTGTAATTCAGCTTTCCTCAAGGATATTTTTTCTTGTAGTACAGTAGCAGGGTTTGTTACAAAACCTGTTGCATCTCAGATAATACCTTTAAGTTGAGTTTACTACCTGACCTTGTGTTATGGAAGTTTGTATTCTGTCTGCACTGTAGGCTCATTAAAATAAGCCTTCACCCAATCTTCCTCTCCTCGCCACTCCAAATGAGAATTAGTCACATCTGGGCAGTAACTCAAAGGGGAGAGACTTGCACAGAATACAGAATGCTGCTCTGTGCTTACTGTGAGTTCTGAAGGAGCTGGACACCACTGATCAGTTCGTGCTACTCCAGCCGAGCAGTTGCACTGCTGGCTTTGGCACGTCCTAATATAACATTTACCTGGGCCAAATGAGAATTTACTTCACTGATTTCTTTGCTTACTTCTATACTTTCTCCAGCTTCAAGCTGTCAACGGTAAGGAAGTAGCAGCAATTGTAGGAGGACTGGTGGATGCGGAAGCGCTAATAGCACTGAAAGACCTACTGAACAGACTGAATTGTGATACACTCTGCACTGAAGAGGTCTTCCCTACTGCTGGAGCTGGGTAAGAGTTGAGGCTCTTTTTTTTTTATTTATTATTTTCCGTAATTAGTGTGTTAATAAACTTCCCAATCTGCAGATCATCTCGTGGCAAGATTCTGAAATGACCAAGGATGGCAATTGCTGAGGCACTATCAGCTTTTGTCTGAATTTACAATGTTCATTTATAGAAAATACTTATGGAATGTCAGTCGATACATAGTGTCTCCTACAGCGTAGTTTACAGTATGTTAATGCTGCTGCAGTTTAAGAGTAGGCTACTGAAAGCCAGTTACACTCTGTTGGAAGTTGGATAATTTAGTCTATTTCATAATCTTGTAAATTGTGTAGCAGCAGATGAAGTTTGTGAAGTCTCTCAATAACTGTAAATGTAAACAATATCCACATTGTGATTGCTGTAATATTTTGGTATCTCTGGTACTCATGAAAGAAAGAAGTTCTTGTTTTTTATTTGAGGTAGTAATTCGGATTGACAAATCTCTTCTTTCCCTTTCTTCTCCTAAGATGAAAAAATATTTTGAGCATGTAGAAGCTTTACCATCTCTTCATTCCTTCCCTTTACTGAATTCTCATGTCCTTTCTTTCTTTTTGTTATAGCACAGATTTACGCTCAAACTACCTGCTTAATACCAAGATTGCTGGAGTGGAAGAGGCAGATGTCCTGCTTCTGATTGGCACCAATCCACGCTTTGAGGCACCACTTTTTAATGCTAGAATTCGAAAGAGGTATGTATTCCTTGGTGGTGAACAAGCTTGCAAACCCATCTGGTTTGATACAATGCTCAGGTGGAGCTGCAGGCAGTAAGTTGACAGCATTCATCCAGGTGGACTCAGTGGATTTAGTTCCCTTTTTAGTAAAGAGTATGGTGATACATAAAGGAAAAAGGGGGTCTCTTTTTCCCTGTAGTGTATAGCTATGTTTTGTTCATTCTCACTTTGACATTTTACATAAGTTCATATACTCAGCCATTTATTCTCTTGTTACATTACATGGACACCTCAGATGTTCTGTTTTACAGAAGTTTGTTACAGCATATTCCTTAAAGAATTATTTTCACCATCAGTTTGATCCTTTTTGTGTTGTTGCTGTAAAAAATCAGACTTGCTCATTTTAGAAGTCATTCAAGCTTAACATTTTTCTTTGGCAAGTGATTTTTGGCAAGTGGCTTTTCCAAACTCTTGAATACAGATAATTAAATTTTAACAAGATACGCCAGCAGGAGACAAATGAGATTTCTAAAAGCCCCATCCTTCCTAATGCTGGGATCTTCAAAAATATATCATTTTAAACAATAGTGGCCTTAAAATTTGGAGAGGAAAAAATGCTATAAAATTTATGAGTGATTCATAAATTTCTATGTCTGCTATGAGAAGCTGCTAAAAAGGGAAAATTTCTAACCAGCTCATTTTTTCTCTGTTTATGTAAGAAATAAGTGGATTTCTAAAACTGTGAGCACTGTCAAATTCAGAATTCTTTCCTCTAACAATGACTTTAACTCCAATTCTGAAGTAACTAAAAGTTAAGTCAAGCTAAATAAACTTAATAGTAGCTGTAGGTGTTGGGGTTTTTTTGTTTGGTTGGTTTGGTTTTGCCTAACACTGGAAACAATGGTTTAAAGTTGTAGTACCGCATTTTGTGCAAACTTTTTTTTCCACTGCATTGGCAAAAGTGTGAGGGGAGAAGGAAATTGACTTAATGAACATCCCGTGTAAGGTGTGTTGCTGCACTGGTCCCCAAATGTATGTAGAGAAATACTGCTTCTATAAAACCTTTCAGCTTGCTTAACAGTCAGAATAATGCTAAACTGCATGTTACCAAAACAACGAATACTGTTTAAATTTCTTAGAGAAAATTTACATCCTATTTCAAGTTATTGCTAAAATCATAATTAATGGCTTTGGTTGAGTAAAACTCTTGATTTTTATAAAATGTTTGCTATGTTTTCAGCTGGCTTCACAATGACTTGAAAGTGGCCCTTGTTGGCTCTCCTGTGAATTTGACCTACACATATGATCATCTAGGCGAGTCCCCGCAGATACTCCAGGACATTGCTTCTGGAAAGCATGCGTTCTGCAAGGTACATGCAGCTTCAGAATGTGACTGCTAAATTTCAGATGTATTGAATAATCATCGAATCATAGAAACAATAATCTGTATTTCCCACAGAGACAGATTTGAAGAGAAGTACCATGTTGTATATGGAGTTGTTTGCTTTTATTCAAATACGGAGATGCAGTAATGATTAGTGTGCACCAAGTATGTGTGAACTGCTTAATATGTTCAGGATATTTCTTGATATAGAACAGGCTGTTTCATCTGCTGCTTTTTTCACTGAAGCGTCTGGTTATCAAAAGCGTAGTTTTGTATGGACAGGGTGGCATACTGCTTAGAGCAGGTTCTCTTGGCTTTTCTCAGTGTGAAACAATGAGAACTGTAGATTTGCATGGAAGACTTAGGTAGAAATGATGGGATTTCTTACATCATCTGCACCAAGAATTGTCTTCAGAGCCGTGGAATTAATTTCTTGATTCTTTACTTGCACAGGTCCTTGACCAGGCCAAAAAGCCAATGGTGGTGGTAGGTAGTGCCGCACTGCAGCGCAGCGATGGAGCAGCTATCCATGCTGCTGTCTCCACCATTGCACAAAATGCCAGGACTAAGAGTGGTGTTGGTTCTGACTGGAAAGTCATGAACATCCTCCACAGGTTTGTTTTAAAGCTTTTTGGTTTTTTTGAGTCCCTTCTATTCATGCTGGGCCTACACAGGTAACCACAGTGTATGTGTACAGATTTCTTTGTGTGCATGCAAGTGCCTTACTGTGTTTTCTATAAAAAATAGAAATGGGTTTCTTGACCTGGCAAACTTTTCAGGCTCTCCATGAGATTTTATTCATCTACTGTATGTAAATGTAGAAATTAAAGTTTAAATTTAGAGGCATAGAATACAAGAAAACTTACTAATGTACCACAGTGCTCAGATTGTACTGGTGCTCAGATTCAGAGACTCAAGAAAGTCCTTCGGCCAAAAGCAGCTTCATTGATGTAAAACTAGTATAGCAAGAGCAGGGCTTGGTCCCCTGAAGGAAACAAATATAAAATCCTGGTGTTTAAATTGAAATGTATAATACCAAAAGACTTACAAGTTAAAGAACACTCATAATACCTTTTTTACACATGGTTTGGCAGTCTTTCATATTTCTGACTTTCATGCTTTTGGTGCACCATCCTCTCTACTTTAAGTGTAAAAAGCAGTTTAACTTATTGGAACCTCTATGCCTGACTATGTCAGGCAAGAGTGATTGACATTTTCCACACTCTACAGAGAGAATCTTTGTATTTTAAATATAATTGTAAGTCTGGCACCTGATTATGCAGGATTATGCCAAACCGTTTCTTTGGAAAAGAAAAAGACTGCCAGAAAATGAGAAAGGTTATTTAATTCTTTTAAAAGTATTTTGATGCATGAATGAATGAATAGTGATGAAGTAGTGGTCTTAAGTCTTTGATGCTTCAGAGTAGCTGATGGTCCAGTAGCTGATCTTTCATCTTTCATGTGAATGCTCTAAATTTAAGGTCTGTTGAGTTCAATTCATAGCTGAAATGTGAACCTTGATGTTCCAGCTAAGTGAGCTGCTGCCACCAGGCCCTGGCCTGGAATGTCTGGCTTTATTTTGCTATCCCATCATAGAATCGTAGATAGGTGAGATTCCCTATGAAAACTTCAAATGGTATCAGTTTGTCAAAATGCAAACCCAATCTGTTATACTGTCAAATACTCTGTCAAAGACTTCAGCTGCTTTTATGCTTCATTTTTGTCCTGTTACTGTTAAGAGACATCTTATGTCCCTTTGAAATATTTAGTAACAAAAAAAGCAAACAAAAAACCAAACAAAACAAAGTCTGTTCTGATGAGAGTGGGAGAATTCTGAAATAACTTAAAGTCATGATGTGTTCATTACTACAGGGTTGCAAGCCAGGTAGCTGCTTTGGATCTGGGTTTCAAACCAGGAGTGGAAGCAATTAGGAAAAATCCTCCCAAAGTACTGTATCTCTTGGGAGCAGATTCGGGTTGTATAACACGTCAGGATTTGCCAAAGGACTGTTTTATCATCTATCAAGGTAATTAGTAGATGCATGTTAAGCAACGTTACTATCTAATGCCTGGAGAAAGCCTGAACAGTGGCATATTCTTACAAACATATCTGATGCTTGGTAATTTCTAGCCTTTATGTTCTGCCAAGAAATGGAACTCTCAACACATAACTGAGATACTGGTTACCTGTTTCTTAGGTAAAATAGAGAAACTGTTGAGTAATAAGGGAATACGAACCAGTTATGTCTTCTGGAGCATAGCTTCAAACCTGACAGGCCAAATGGCATTGGTTCCCAGCTGTTCCCTCACACCAAAAGATGGTCTTACATTCATTCAGCAAGCATCCATGTTCCAGGAGCCCCCCAAAGCTGACTGACTGTAGAGACTGAACTACCCTTTACTCCTCCTGCTTGTAGTCCCTTCATTCTCCCCAGAGTGTTAGGCAAGTAGGATCTCAGAGCAGTCAGCCTAATAGGCTTTATAGTACTGCTTAAATAAACCTTAGAAACTCTGGTAGGCTTTTTTTCTGGAATACAGAAATTCTGTATTGGCTTAGTAAAGCTTTTCTTTTTATTTTGACTTATGTTTTATATGGTTGTCTGCTGTTCCCTCTTTCCATGTATTTAGGACATCATGGGGATGTGGGAGCTCCCATGGCTGATGTTATTCTCCCAGGAGCAGCATATACAGAGAAGGCAGCCACATACGTGAATACTGAGGGCAGGGCTCAGCAGACACGAGTAGCAGTAACGCCTCCTGGGATGGCAAGGGAAGACTGGAAAATTATTAGAGCTGTCTCTGAGGTACTGCTGCTGTTATAAATTGCTTCTAATAAAAGTACCCCGAGAGGTTCAGTTCCTTTTATATTGAAAAGTGTCTCCAAAAGAGGTACATTTTCAGGGAAATACATGACTGTAGCCTTAAGCAGTGATGTTTTGAATTTGTTAATCCTGTGAGTTAAATGACATTGTTTCCCTTTCAAGGATGGCACTAATGTAGCTGATGTTGGAATGCCTAATGGGTGAAACTTTGTCTGCAAGTTATGCAAGGTCTTCATGAAGTGCTTCAGAGGAAACTGATGGGAGGGTGCAGTTTTGTGTTTTTTAGAAAGAAAACAATATAAATTCTGAGGACAGGATCTGATATCATTAGATAAGATGAAATATGTGCTTACTAGTTGATGGGAACAAGATGCATTGATAATTGTATCAACTTTTATCTCATTTGGTGGTAAGGTAGGGGAAAGTACAAGTGGTATCTGTATGGAAGCAGAAAAGTAGAGAAAATAGCTTATTTTTTCACTCTGTGCAGCAAACAGGACAGCCTAGGTTTTTTTAACATGGGGAACTGTTAACTGTAGGCATCAGAAGTCCAACAGAATGCTGTGACTTTGCTTCAGTTTGTATATTATAACTGCCTCTGTTTTCAGGAGTGTAGATTTTTCCTGATTTTACTTTAGGTATTTTAATGGGCTGGTAACCTAAACCACTATGTATTAAATCCCTGTGCTTGATGGCATTTCTTTCTGTGAATCTCTTAGTTGGCTGGTGTGACCTTGCCTTATGAGAACCTTGATCAGATACGGAAGCGCTTAGAAGAAGTATCTCCTAATCTGGTTCGATACGATGATGTGGAGGAGGCTAACTACTTCACCCAGGCAAATGAATTGTCAAAGGTAACCAAAACTAAAGCATCTGGGCATGACTTACTGCTGTTTCAAAGCATGATGCTTTTTAAAAAAACGGTTGTTCTTCATGTGTAGTAATACAAGCATTCTTTGATCTGCAGTGAATGTAGAATTTATTAAACAAATGCTTTGGTAATGGGTTCCTATCATAAAGCTTTATTTATGACTTCATTTTTTTCCTTTTTTGCCACAGTTAGTGAAGCAGCAGCTTCTTGCTGATCCTCTCGTTCCACCTCAGCTCACAATAAAAGACTTTTATATGACAGGTATGTATGGTATGGCCTTTCCATTCTGAAATCAGCAATATGGTTAACTTACCTTTACAGTAAGACTCTTATGAGGCATTTAAAGCTTTCCACTTAGATATGTAGGATTGGAGTCTTTTGAAGAAACATTTTCCAGTAAAATGATTTGGAATTTGCATAAAGCACAGACTATTAGGTTACCTTTTCAACTAAGCATTTTTCTTTATCCTCTTTCTGTGCAATCTAAATCTTTTTTATATTGTACCTGTGTATATTGAAATCGAGCAGTTATAACACACCAACATGTGTTTGGATTGTTTTTCAGATTCAATCAGTAGAGCATCCCAGACAATGGCCAAGTGTGTGAAAGCTGTTGTTGAAGGTGCTCATGCAGTAGAAGAGCCATCCATCTGCTAGAGACTAATCAGACTGCTACCACTTCCATCCAAGTATTTGTTGCAGTTAACTGCTGTGACTGATACTTTTTTTCAAAATCTTCTTGCTAGTTCACTGTATTTTTGGTTTATTCATTCACATTTTCCATCGGTTCAGACAGCCCCATATTCCTGTAGGACTGCTGTGCCTGAGAGAACGTGCAGCGCTCAACTTACTGTACCCGGAGGCAGAGTACATGATTGTATACAAATAAATTATAATACCAAACAGTCCATCACCTGTGTAACTCACATGGCTCATGCTTCTTGCATGAAAAGAACTCAGGCAGCAAGTCAGACCTATTAAGTCTTGATTTGCTAGGAACAAATCTATGTTGCAAAAATACTAGACTGTAACCTTCTTCCAGACTATCTGTGTATCTTAATATCAAGAACCGGTGAGCGTGTGAACATGCTGGTTTTGTAATGTGCTTTCAGAGCAAGTTCTCCCTCTGTTGGGTCAAACCGAACCTGGTTTATGTCAGCATTCAGACCTGCCACTGCTCTGGATATTTGTATTCTTCGCCATTTCATTTCAGTTGAGAAAGTACTCATTGGGGGGAATTAAAATACTTCTGATGTTGTGAAAAAGAAAAGCAGTTTTCACACAGCTTCTTCATACTGAACTGCTTAAAATATTTAGCAAAACGATAAAGGCCTTTAGCTGCACCAGTTCAAATACAGAAAAGATCTGTGTTTGATCTCAGTATGGCCAGGTAGGGGAAGGGATTGTGTGTGCTGGGTTTTGGTTGGTATTTTTAAGCTTTAGATTTACTTCAGAATAGTGACTCTCTCCTCTGTTATGTGGGTTAGTGTAAGTTCAGAGAAAGTATAGCTTCCTCTTCAGCAGGATACAAGGGTAATAAGGTTTAAGGTAATCCCTCCAGGAACCACACAAATGGGAACAGTATCATAAAGCATCCACTTCCAACTATATTATAAAAAAAAAAAAAAAGCAGAAAAGCTACATTTTTCAGTGTAGAATAATACTCTCACTATAGAAGTCTTTAAAAATTCTTCTCTAATTATTCATTTTTTCTTCCATGCTTGAAATTTTTAAGTAAGAAGCAAGTAATTTTAT
Organism: Jacana jacana; assembly: GCA_013400555.1. Classification (NCBI taxonomy): domain Eukaryota; kingdom Metazoa; phylum Chordata; class Aves; order Charadriiformes; family Jacanidae; genus Jacana; species Jacana jacana. Next base: position 50,996 of record VZTM01029789.1, read on the forward strand.
AACATTGTTTTCTTTCTGCCCAGGAAGAAAACTCTTCCTGGCTGTCCTGGTATGGCCCAGTGTCCTGACACTTACTAAGTCTTAAATGTTGGGCACTGGTAACTGGAAGATGGCAGGTGGAGTCAAACAACAGGGTCAGTTCTTTTGGTGGTATAAAAGAAAGACATCTATTCACTTTATTGAAAGATACAAATCCATAACCTTGAATGTTAAGAAGGCATCTAGAAATGTTGTAGTCTGGTTTTAACGTGGTGGTTCCCAGGACCCCATAGTGTGCATGTACATACAGCATGTTGTCCTTGTGGAACGTCACTCCTTTAGGAGAAGGAGGAGGGGTTTATGGCAGGGGTATAGCAAAGGAAGAATGTGTGTGAGAACACATGCCAAAAGCAAGGCAGTTGGCTCTTCTCGCAGATGGCAGGTTTAAGAGGAAAGGGTGTAGCTGAATCCTATGATCAGTAAAACATTTGGTTCTCAGGTTCCTAGGATGAAAACCTTATTTTTTTCCTGAAAAGCCATGTTGTACAGACACAGAGAAATAATTTCAGTTGTGCAAAAAGTCAGTTATCACTTCTTCACTTCAAAATCTTAAAGGTTCAAAAGTTTTAACTTTTTTTTTCTTTTCCTTAAATGTTATAGTATTATTTAGCTCTGGGAGCTCTGGCACATGTTACTGTTTGGTTTTTTGAAAGTGCTGCATCCTTCAGTTAGTGTCTTCAGGGGATCCTTATTTTTATTCAAAAAGTGTTCAGCCCTTACCTTGAAGGACAGAAGAGGTAAGAAGTACATGTGGTGATACCTGTCCTGCTTCTACCCTCTGTTCCCCCTAATTAGGCACCAAGTATAGAACTTCTCAGCCAAACTTGATAATGGCAACAAGGCTGTTCTCAGATTTGACTGTTGGAAACCAGATAGCAAAGAGAAATCTAAGTATTCTTACCAACTGAATTTACAGTCTAGCCCCTCCCTTGTCTCTCCTGTTTGCTCTGGTGGCTGGCCCGTCAGTGCACATGTGGACTTGGGCCCAGGTACTGACAGAAGGATAGTGGGGGTGTGAAAGGAAGGGAGGTGATACAGACTAGGAGAAGTACTGGAACAAAAGTTACAGAAACAGGGCTATTCATGCAAATTAGTTCTGTTTGTTTTAAAAAGCTTACAGGTAGTGCTACTACTTGCTTGTCCTGAAGTTGCAACCTCAGGTTAAATAAGCAGAGCATTATGGGAAGGTGGCAGTGAAGAACCAGGATGCCAGGAGATGAACACGCTCCAAGTGCTTTTCTTGACTGTTCAAGTAAAGGCTCCTTGGCCTGGTGATGCCTCGCTTGAAGGGTCAGTTCTGTTGATGCAGCTAACCTCCAAAAGCAGTGTTGGAAGGTGCATTTATCCAGACCCCACTGGGGCGCAGGCAGAGGGTTTATGGTATTTTATTTTAAAGCTGAGACTGGCAGTGAGGGAGACGTACTTCCCCAAATGCAGCCCTGGTACCACCTGGTGGCCAACTGCCAGAATTTCTCATCAGTTGCATCACCAGTTATGGCCCAGTAACCTCCATCTCACTTCTTCCTGTACATTCCTGCCTGCAGACAGCAGGAAGAAGAGCAGGTAGAGGTCTGGGAGATGGATGGGCTTAGTCATTAAATATCTGCGTCTCTCAACACAGCACTGTGTAAACATAGCTCTTCGGTGCAAGCTATTAACCCCAACCATGGCTTACGTTAAACCATGCCTTCCTAGTCTTGTTTTCAGCAGAACATAGTGGGGAAGCGGAGAAGGAAGAGTGTGTGCTAACTCAGGGTAAAACCCTTGCGTGAGCTGACACAGGCAGGATGCAGGAGCAACCACAGAACCACGGATGAAAGGCAAAGACCAAAGTCAATGTTCTCGCAGACTGGGGGATCACTGAAGCAGGAGCCGGGCAGAGGGGACACAGGCACCGCAAAGCAAGGGAGTCCTCGTTAGCAAGAGAGTGAGAGCTCAGACTTGCTGTTCTTGCCCGTACTTCACGGGGTCGAGCAGGCAAAGTTTTTCCACTGTGCTTTGATCATCTTCAGCAGCAGGGCAGGAATCTGGGGCATGTCTGGTAAGGTACCCTGGAGTCCATGGCAGGCTTATGTTACCTAAGCGCAGATGTTCCACTTGTTGAACATGTAAGACTAAACACAATTAGCGTGATGTATGTGTTTTCCAGCACCCCACAAGCAAGTCACTTGAGTGTGTTTACAGTCCTCCTTGTCAATCTTCTGTTACTTGCCCACAACCCTACTAGGCACTTGTATTTTCTAGCAAGTTTAGGCCAGGTTCACACCATCAGTCAGATTAGAGAGAAACAAACCGTCTCTGTCAAAATACTGCAGGCACATTTAAGCATCTAAGACTAAAGCTGTGATTTTAAAACAAAGAAAAAGTTTGGGTTGTTTTTTTTTTTTTTTTTAAAAAGCTCTGTTCAATAGTCACCTTTCTGGAAGGCCCAGCATCCCATGGGTACATCCCTACAATCCCAGCAGGAGACTGTTTTAAATCCCAGGCAATTTAGTGAGCTTCTTCAATAAAAAGAAACCGGACAATGTGGTCGCAAGTAGAAATCAAGTTAAACTTGAGGTATGGTCTCAGTAAGACTCTGAAACAGCCAAGAAAACCAGGCCATTCATAAAAATTGTTGTAACTGACTGACCTTTTTTTTTTTTTTGAAGCGTAGCTCAAGACAGAAACGGACGTGTCTGTAGCATTTCCCCAGGAAGTAAAAGACTTGGCATCAACGCCTCTTCTGAGGCTGATAGATTCTTGCAAGACAGTATCTGCTATCTGGTTGGTTGGGAAACATGCTGTCTATCACTGCTGAAGCTGTAGAATTGTAGAGCTAAATAAAAAGCAGAATGGCAGTCTGGTATTGGCCTTAATCCAAAGCAAGAAGGTAATAAAATCTCATCTCCATCCCTGTTCCCACACACCTTCTCCTCATAAAATTCTCCAAACAATGGCTAAGCCAAATGTTCTCTCCCAATACAAGGCAGTCTCTTAATAATGATTTGCTGTGTTGTCCTTCAAATATGCAATCAGATGAAAGCAGTGATGAGGAAGAGGAGGCTGAGGTGAGACCTCATCACTCTCTACAACTGCTTGAAAGGGCATTGTAGAGAGGTTGGTGCTGGTGTCTTCTCACAGGCAATTAGCGACAGAACGAGAGGGAATGGCTGCAAGCTGCAGCAGGGTAGGGTTAGGCTGGACATTAGGAAAAAGTTTTTCACAGAAAGAGTGGTCAGTCCGTGGAATCAGCTGCCCAGGGAGGTGGTAGAGTCACCATCCCTGACTCTGTTTAAGAGTAGATTAGATGTGGTGTTGAGGGATATGGTGTAGGGGAGAACTTGTGGAGTAGGGCTGATGGTTGGACTTGATGATCCCAAGGGTCTCTTCCAACCTATATGATTCTACAGTTCTATGAAGGGTTGAAAGACTTACTCTTTCAAGGCACTGACGGGACATAAAGAGAAAGTGCTAATAAGCAAACTGAAAGAAGAGGACTTAGTTGTGACTAAAATCATGGGGAAAAAAATAGCACTAAGTAAGCAGAGAATTATGGAGAGCACCTAAAAGTTAAGGACCTTACTGATAACAGAAGTAAGCTTTTTATCAGGAGGGTAAAAACATGCTTTATGGGGTAAATTCTCCCAGTTACCCGAGAAGCTACCTTGCTCCAGAAGCAGTTTTTAAATCCCTATTAAAAAAACCACCATAACCTTTTATTAACATCAACAGATATTAATAATTATTTCTTATTTTTCATAAGATGTTAAATGGTCACAAGTACATTTGGGAATGAAACACTGAAGTTTACAGAGCGTCAGAAGGAAAACTTTGTTCAGAAACACTGAATTCTTTCCTGTGGGGGTTGGGGCTTACACAAGTCATGGTCCTCTCTGTTGTGTAAGGTTTTATCCAAAACACTGCAGAGTAATGTGTGTTAGCTAACAGGATGAGGTCAGCAATGTGTCCCAAAGTACCTGGGTATCCCCAACTCCCCACAGCTGAGCACAGCAGAGAAACGACACAGAGAGCCATAAGCCACACATGTAAAAACTTGCAATTCAAACTCTGTGTGACTCCATCATGAACAAAGCTGCTCTGCTAAACCCTTGCTCATAAATATTTTCCTCCAGCTATGAGCAAGCACCCACCCATTCATAGTGCCTAACGCTGAGAAACCTACTGAGATTCAGAGGCCTCTGTGTAGTAAGACATAATAGCTGGTAGAGCTATCTCCTCACTCGGATGCCAATACTGAATTTTCAATATACTTTAATATTTCAAAGAAATAATTATGTCTCCTTGTCACCTTCTGTACGCCAGCGTCTATGTCTGAAATGGATCCGAGACGAGAACCATGCATCAAAAAGAAACACAGTAAGAGCAAAAAGCTTCACGTATAACAAATAACTTTCAAAATCCACAGGGATCTCATGACCTTAGACACTAATTAAGCCTTCTGCTGTGATGTTAGCTCAACTCCAACTAGTTTTGAAAAAACTGGTCCTGGAGGCTTTTAATTTCTGAATTATCCACACCTTTGTTTGATGCATCTTGTACTGACTACTCTCAGTAGAGTAAGAGATCCCTGACTCAGTCCAGAGTGGGAATTCCTATCTTTCCAATTTGCGGTGATGACCAAGACCCACTCTAACCTGAATGTAAATGAATAAGTGAAGGAATATTAGAAAGAAGCACTGGTGATAAAGCGTGTACCTTCTTAACCACTACAGTTACAGTTAATGAAATATCAACAGGCAGAAGCAGGTAGTAAAAATACAATACTATACTTGAATTGAAAGCGGGCTTCCTAGTCAAATAGGACTGTGACAGAGCATTCTGCTGGGGCAGTTTATTTCATCCGTCCTGGGCTGCATCAAAAGAAGCAGCAGGTCAAGGGAAGTGATTCTACCCCTCTACTCTGCTCTATGTGAGACCCCACTTGGAGTACTGTGTCCAGCTCTGGCATCCTCAGCATAGGAAGGACAAGGATCTATTGGAACTGGTCCAGCAGAGGACCACAAAGATGATCAGAGGGCTGGAACACCTCTACTATGAAGACAGGCTGAGAGAGTTGGGAAATGTTCAGCCTGGAGAAGAGAAGGCTCTGGGGAGACCTTATAGCAGCCTACAGGAGAGCTGGAGAGGGACTCTTGTCAGGGAGTGTAGCGATAGGATGAGAGGTAATGGTTTTAAATTGGAAAAGGGGGATTTAGATACTAGAAAGAAGTTCTTTCCTGTGAGGATGGTGAGACACTGGAACAGGCTGCCCAGGGAAGCTGTGGATGCCCCATCCCTGAAAGTGTTTAAGGCCAGGCTGCATGGGGCTTTGAGCAACCTGCTCTACTGGGAGGTGTCCCTGCCCATGGCAGGGGGGTTGCAACTAGATGATCTTTCAGGTGCCTTTTCAGAATGGCTAACCATTCTGTGATTTGTCTTCTATTGAAAGGAGCCTCCACAGCTGCCCATAACGCACTCTGGACAACACTCCCACAATTAATGGTCTTACTATTTTGTCTTTGCTGAGCTTTAGGAAGACAATACCATTTATTTAATGCAGATTAAAATACACATTGATAATGAAGAACAGATTAATTCGGTCTTAGTTAATTACTATTTGCAGTACAGTTCACTATCAATTAATTATATTATCAGGCAATAGCTAGCATACGTCTGCTCCCAATTGGTTAAATGCTTCTGCAACTACACCCCTACGGAAAGTCACAGCAAAATTCCCATTGCCCCAATAAGCTTTAATGAAGCTCCTAAGATTTGGGAAGACAAGGCCAGTCATCAGACATCTGTGCTTTGTGTTGCTTTGCTATGACATTTATGACTTTAAATGAAGCAAAGTCGCACTGTTCCACAGATGGTTTGTCCTGTACTTTCAGCTGTTACTATCTGCCACATAGGAGTACACTAAAACATAGGCTTGAAGGAGTTCAGCAGCTGAATTTATGTATCTCATTGTAATTTGGGTTATCTGTCACCCTTTTCAGTGCTTAAACACCCGAAGACAAGACTTTCCATACAAACGGAGCTCTAGATATGAGAGTCTAATGAACATCTAATGAACATCTCCCCATCACAATATTCACCTGCATTTTTAATAGATTGCTGATCCCTTTCACAAGCATTTGAAGACATTGGAACTGTTTCCTCAGAATGTGTCTCTCTGAAGGAATAATACCAAGACACTGACGTTGTAACTCTATTTACTGAAAACCCCAGACTCTTCACCACATGCACAGAGTCTAAGTCACGCTCCAGAAATTCCTGAGGTCTGTGCTTGTGGTACGTATGACCTTGGGAGAGAGTCAAGGTTCATTTCTTGATGCAGCCTCCTCCAGTAACTGGTATACAACCTAAAGCACCTATTCCATTATTTTTATTAGACTTGCAAAGCTTATTCATTACATCACTGCCCTCTGTCTCACTATTAATACCAGTGAGACGCATAAGCAAAGTATGCCTCATTAGCCAGAAACCAGTGATTTAGGGAACATTAGTGTTCTTTGACCACTCTCTGCTCAAGTGTACAATATGTTTACTGGCTGGAGCAGCTGGTCCAGGGATGTGGCCACTTAAAAGTCAAGGCAGACTATGCTATAATGAAGAAATGTAACTTCCAGAATACAATTATTCATGTTGTATGTACAAGGGATGTTTTGGGTTTGCACACCATCCTTGTACAGGAGTCCTGGAGTCTGATTTGTTTACCACTGTAATTTCAGAGGACTGCTCCGCTCCATGATGCGTCTCCCAACTTCAGAGAAGAGTCTTGTCCATAAAGATAAATCTTTTTAGAAATCTTCTTTTAATTCTGCATTACTCAAGTTAGCAGATTGGACTCCTTTTTGTTGTCAGCAAAACGATTAAAACAATATTTGGAATTTTTAGTAAGTTACTGAAAAGCAAATCCCTTTAATCCTCTCAGGGAAATAAAGTTTTGTTAAATAAAGTTCTCCATTCATAATGTACAAGTTTTAGTTCCTCTGATGAATTATTACACAATCATCCATATAACTAAGATTTAGTGAATTTTTCCTCTTTACTTTGACCTCCTTAAAAAGATTCAACTGGTTTTGTACAGGACACTCAAAAATATCCCATTTCAGTTTTCCTATTCCAAACTAGATTAAAATGTTTCTCCATTCCCTTAGCATTAAGCTTCTGGCTTTGCAATTAACACACATCAAGTAGATCTCAGGATGTCACCAAAATGTGTAATGCTCGTATGATACATGTCTAAATTTAGGCACGCAAGTAATCCAATCAAAGTCAGCATCTGTGAAGTCAAGCACATAAGCCAAAGAAAGGTTTTAATATCATTTCTGTGATCAGGTTCTCTCTTAGCCATTTATTTAACAAGTTCTATCACCTACATCTTACTTACAAAATACTAAGATATCCCTCAGTGTGCTGTACAGATACTCCCAAGAGTTCCACAGAAAGACTCAGAGTAGACCAGTTGTTCATGGTCTCTTTAAAGAGTCTCTTTAGGGCTCTTCCTAAAACACAAAAAAATTCTTAATAGTCAAATAAAGAGAACTTAGTTGAATTGTAGTTCAATTACACTGAACTGCTGAATTACAGTTAAAAGGAGCAATTCTCTTGTTTAACATAGTGCTAGATACATGACATCGCTTACTGCGGAAACGTGAATTTGATACTTAAGCAAAACCCTACAACTTGTTAAGGGTTTTACACAAGTATTGAGAGATTCTTCAAGCACTTCTGAACTATTAATCAAGGCCTGCAAGCGCTTGCAAACCAGGGGGCTGAGAATTCCGCCCTTTATTTATTTAGCATAAAAGCAAGTATTAGTAGAAATGTTCAGTTTCTGAATCCATTGAGGTAATTTATTTGTAATATTTCAAAAGGTTGGGTTTTATTAAATCATCCCCTATGACCACCATTTGTCATTCCTGTAATGAATTTTAGGCATAGAATATATATATATTTTTTGTTTAAATATTTTACCAAAAGAATCATTATACTTCATGCTCCAAAGCACACAATAATGAATTGTAAGATTATGAAGTACCCTAATTATCACATTATGTCTATACAGAATCTTCTAAATTACAAGAGGAGCAATATTTGATTATTTTTTTTTTAATTTTCTCATGTCAGAGCAGAATAATGCATTTAATGGAATAATAGTCTGAGACAGAAAAACTCCTCCTATGCAATAACTCCAATAATCCAAAGCGTGGCTTTCTATGAAGTGTGCTAGGTAGACTAACCACAATCTTAAAAAATTTCCGCTGAACAAAAAAAGTACAGAGGTTTTTACAAAGACCAGCTGACTTGTAATTACACTTAATTTCAAACTAATTTATATAAAGAAAAACCCACTAGGAACACACAAACTATGCTCACTATTCTAGCTAGGCAAACTCATACAAAGTATGTTTTGAAAAAGCAATGTATCTAAACTCAGGAATTTTAAAGATTAGAATAACTGAGCTAAACCAACCAACATATTTCTTATTTGACAGTGGAAGGGGAGAGGCTTATAACATACTAAGTAATTCAATACCTTCATTCCCATAACCTTAGCCTGAGTGCAGTTCAATTAGCCTATACCACCTGAATAATTTTTAAAATGGAAAAAACTTAAATATGTATTTTTTTTTAATGTATAACTCATTAGTTTTCCTAATTATTTACTCTTCCTTCAGGACAAATAAAAAGGAATCCTTGCAGTTCATCTCTGAACAGAGCTGTGCATAATCCTATTGCAAGAAACATCGTCATAGGTCTGCTGAATACAGTTGTCAGTGTCTTCACCTACAGATAAACCATAGCATCTCACATTGATAGCATTTCACGTATTTTTTATAATCTAATACAATCACCTGCAACAAAGAAAAATACAACTATTTCATATTACAAGATATTGCAGCATACATTTACAGCATTTCTCAACTTTGTAAAGAAGTCAGGAATAACAGTATTTATAAATACCAGGCACAAAGCCCCCAAATCAAAACAGTGACTTAAAACCAAACCAGATTTGATGAGGCTGCAGAGTGCTTTGAAAACATTAAAAACAAAACTCAACTATTGCCTCCAAATTTCTTGCTATCAGTTTTATTTTTTCACATCCCATCCTTAAGAGGAGACTGCTAAATTTACGACAGATTTACAGAATTTCTCTGATATATACATACATATATCTATCTATCAATATTCCACTCACTTGCATTAAATCCCCCCAGCTTCTCTCCACGGTCTATTTTAGAAAAAAAAAATAAATTAAAAAAAACGTTGTTTTTTTTTTTTCTTACCTGTACATTTTGTTTTATTTGCAATGCCCTCAAAGATGTAATAGTACAGTTACACCAAATTATCCCACATCAATATCTCAGCTGTTCTGAGAGCACAAGTACCAAAAAAAAAAAAAAAAAAAAAAGTTACACCAACTTTCACAATTACACATTAATTTTTAGAACTATCACACAACAAAAAGTTACCAGCTTTACAAATTACAGCAAAAATGACGATTTTTTAATTTTTAAAAGAAAAACAAAGTTACTAAAATATATATATATATTGCCATACCTCTTTTAAATTTTTTTCCAGAAAGCTGATCTTAACAGGATATAAAGAAAATTATTTCTTCAGCCACATGCCCTTGCACTTTATTTTTATTTAAAATAAAAAGTCATAAAAATTTAAAAAAATTTGTTTTCGGCCATTTGGCTCCCTCCCCTAAACTGACACTTTATAAAAACCTTCTGTACTTTTTTCCCCCCTCCCTCTCTCCCTTTCTACTACCTCCAAGATGGTAGGAAAGTTGTTGTTTTGGAGGGCAGAGGAGCCGCTCTCTGATGTTATGTCCTCTCAGTGCCTGTAGTGGTGCTGTAGGAGGCTGCTGGCTCTCTTCTTGAGCAGCCCCAGCAGCCCTGCCTTCTTTGCTGGAGAATATATTCAGGGATTCCCCTTAATAATCACCTACCCTCTGAGCACTTTGTAGTTTTAAAATAATAAAGAGCCCCCAAAGCTTCCTCCCCACAAAAAGCAGGATCTTCTCAGAGCCAGGGGGGCAGCAGCTCCTCAGCACAGCGCCCGAGCCCATTCCCAGTCCCTCTGCTGGGGAGGAAACTCTGATCTGTCAGCCCAACAGAGGGAAAGGGGGGAGAGGAGAGAGAGGAGAAAAAAAAAGCAGCTGGAAAGGTAAGCCAGGCCCGGCCTGCATCCCCGGGCTCGCGTAGCGCGGCAGGCGGTGCGAAGGGTGCAGGGCGGGCGGGGAGGCGGGCTACGCGAGGCCGGGGATCGGCCGGGGCGGTGTAGGCCGCAGCAGGGGGTGAGGGG
>VZTM01029789.1:66229-140511 GCA_013400555.1 Jacana jacana
CACACAATACTGTCTGCTTCCACAGCCTCCTGTGACAGCAAGTTCCAGCAGTTTGCTACCTGTGAGTAGTAAAAAGAAGAATGCTGTAACGTGTTTTGAGTCAATCTCTTACTAGCTTCATTTGGTATCCCTGGTTGTAGTATTGTGTGGTATGGTATATGACCATTCTGTGTTCGTCTCATCCCCTGCCACATTTCTTTAAACCTCAGTCATGTCATGGATCATTTGGCAATGGCACACATTTGGATTCTCTTCTGTTCTTTGCCCTGTTTCTTCTGACTAGCTCAAAATATTTTATTTAGAAGCAGTTGTTTAAGGAAAATCTAGGTGCCTCAAAAAGTAGTCTGTTTTCTCATTCATGGTTCTTGGCTAAAGCTGGTTTGAGCATATGCAGGCATAAATTATGTTTCTGTTGAACCTTTCTACAGCTTCAATATAGAGTATAAATTAAAACCCAAAACAGCTTCCAGAAAGTTTTATTCCCTGATATTTTTGCAGTGAAGTACAGCTGCTTAAGCATTTGATTTTTCCAGGGGAAGTCCATGTTTCCGTCATCTCTTACTGAATCCTGTGGGACAAAAATAATTTCTCCCCCACCCACTATTTAGCTAAGTGTAGTCTAAGTGTAGTTTCAGTTCTCTTCAGTTAAGTGACACGTGCCTATTCCATGCTTGTGCTACTTATGTAGCAGCAAAAAGCTCTGTTAAGATCTCCAGTATATTTTGTTCAAAATACTGCAACAGATTAAGTCAGAATCAATAGATTTAAGTCTTTGTTGTTTATATAGATACGGTATGCTACGGAAGTAAAATGAAAAAGCTCTTTTTAGATTGAGTACAACTTCAGTCTCTGATCCTGGCAGTGCCTCAACATAGTGCCTGTCTTTTGTGGAGCCTGTGTAGGAATCTACCAATATATAATTGCAAGTTGGAGAGAGTTGCTGTAGGCTTTTGTTGATGGTTGGGTTTTTGTTGTTGTTGTTGTGTTTTGGTGTTTTTAATATAGCATTGGCTGCTAGGTATATTAGCTTTCTTTTTGTTTGTTGCACTGTAGCTGCACTAATGGATTCCTATCAGGATCTGTAACATGGTTTTGTTTGCATGAGCTTCACTTAGTATATATATAGACCAAAAAATTTGTTTTGAAGCTCATTGATTTTCCTGAGGATTATTGTTGGTATTTTTGCTTAAGAGTTTCATGTAGCGTTGTATTTGTGCCCTGTATCTTTCAGACAAGTGAGAAGTAAAACACTATGCCTGTCTTGACACAGTCAAATTAAAAGCAAAACTAAGATGTAATTATGAATTAAATCCAAAACTAAGACTGGGGGCATGAGAATAAATCCAGGATTATAGTGGCTGGGAACTGTGGAGCGGTTTCTTTACAGAAGCTTAATGGAGGCACACCAGGTATGCCTTTCTTGCTGTTTACTTTGGAAAGAGGTCTTCGGAATGGTTGTCTTTGGTCTGTTGCTTGATAACCTTCAGAAAAGAAATGTTGCTGGGTTGTGCAAAAGAGGAGAAGGTCATTGATCTGTGAAAAACCTGCAAAGAATGATAGTAGTAGCTTAAAAGAAGGTGGTAAATAAACTAGAAAGAAATAGAGCATGTGAGTCACCCCAGCTCCAGGATGCACTTGTTCTTTCAAGTTTTTCATCCTGTCCAGTGTGCCACCTTTAGTGGCCTAGCCGAAGTACAAGATTTGGTTAATTGTCAGAGAAACAAACTCCAGAGCAAAAGGCCTTCTGTAAGCTTCATTGTGTGTATGAGATGTAATTAGTTAGGACTCATTTGATTACTTTTGCTGTCATAGTAATGGAGGAGGCTGTCTCTCAAACATATGCAACCCAAACCCAGATCACATCTCCCATACTGGGCACGTCACCATGGGATTTATGTTCTTCTTTCACATTTCTGGATACTACTGAAATGTATGCTGTTATCTGCCTTATCAAAGGTATCTGAAGGGATTATTTAGTTTTCAGTGTGCTAGAGATCATTCCTCCTTCCCACTCTGTGTTTTTGAAGGACAAAGCTAAGAATGAGCTTTTTTTCTTAGGACTGATGTGTTGTGAAGGGTCATACTCCAAGGATTAGTGTCGTATGTGGGTATATATATGTATACACGATGTACTTCGTACTTTCAAGTACTTCCATGTGAAAGTGGGAAAGGTGATTGGAACTGGATTAAACATCCCTGCTTGTGTTGTGGCTATCTGATGTAAAAGCAGGAGGCCCCTGCCCCTGGGGGTGTGTGCTTGCATGTGTGCATGGAAAAGGAACTATGTCTATAAAGAGGAAATATGAAAGGATCCTTATTATTGTCAAATGATTAATTAAGTCACTTGCGCTATTTAGTTTTGTAGCGTGTGTCTCCATCCTATATGCTGTGCATATACAGCTGTTTCAAGAATTCTAAGTGTGTTTTAAAATTTTTAGTAGACTTTTGTCCTGCTTCTACAGCTAGATGTATGCTAACGAAAGGCCTGGCCTATGCCATTTACCGTTAGAGTTGTGACAGGCTGCTTTGTTTTGCTCTAGTGACTTAAAGTTGCTTTTCTAGGTCCCTCCTAGTGTTTGTCATTTTCTCAAGATGCTTTTATATGGCAGGAAGTGAAGGCTTGTACCTTCACAAGCAGAAACTGCATCTTTCCTACAAAGTCTGTATAGGCTCCCTCTTTGCAATTGTGTCATTGCCATTTTAGGCCTTGGGAACAATTAAGTTGATTGAGGTGGTAATCTGTACATTAGTCACATGCCTCTAATATATTACATATTTCCTGAATATCACTTCTATGTACATTCCTTTGCTTTGTATATAACACATAAAAAACTGAAACTGAACCGAGTACTGAATATACCATGTTCAAAAGAGTTTATTTCAATGCTTCAGGATGGCCTTTTTGAATAAAAGCAGCTTTTCAGGCTAAGCTGGGTGTAGCAGTATAGCTGCAGAATGTGTACTGTTCGTTTTATTTGAAGCTATTTCGGGGGGGGGGAGGTGTACAGATTTTTTATTTATTTATTTATTAAAAGATGATAGCCAAAGACTCCACAGTGTTAGGAAATGAAAAAGGGCATTATGGTTGCATGGATTTGTTATTTGGTTGCACTGTAGAAGTCTATTTTAGGGAGAAAAAAACCCCAGCCTCTTTCTGAAATGACATTTCCTGGCATGGTTGGGAGTACTGCCTCTGACATTATTAATGCCTGCATTTACCTAAAATAGGTACAGTAAGATAGGAAAAGCTCTGAAGAACCATGATGACCTCAGGAAGGACTGCATACTGATGCTTGCAGAAGCTGTGGGCAGCTACAAGATCTGAAGACAGTTCATCAGGTGTGGTAAAGAAAGCATTTTTAAAAAAATAAAAAGCTTTCTGGCACTGCCTGGTGAAATTAAAATTTTGCAGAGCAAGAATAGTTGTCAGCATTTTTGTAAGCAAAGGTACTTGAAGTAAGACCTCTGCAATCATTGGGTTAATCATCGTTCAACTTGATTCCTGAAAGCAGGTGATCTAATCTGATGTTTAACCTTTTCTAACTTGTAGCTCCTAATCACTTTCTAGTAGATGAGTGGAGTTTTGTGTAACGGGTTTAAATGTAGTGGCAGTTGAATTCTGCTTCTTCCCCTCACCTCGCACCCCAGTAATTTTTTTTGTTTTCATGGTTTCCAAAGATCTGTGACTACTGATTGAAAACTGTTGTGCTAGTGAATATGGCTTCGTGGATGCTAGCTGAACCACAGGTTTAGTGACTACACCTGTCCACCTACTAAGCAGTAATAATATCTATTTTATTCTGACTGACTTTGGCCTTTTTGATATTTTCCTTAGACAATCTGCTTCATCTTGATTCATCATCATTCCAGGATAGTGGTGTCCTTGGGGCTCTCTCTTAACACTGATATGGTACAGAAGATTTAAAATCAGGTATTGTTCTGGATCCCTCTTTCCTTCCAAAATGAAGCACACAATCTGTAACTGAATGCATTTTTTTTCTTATGTAATTTATCTTAATATTTTGTTTCTTTCAGCTGATGTCCACAAGGAATAGAGTCACGTGATGTATGAAGGCAAACACATACACTTCTCTGAGGTTGACAATAAGCCCTTGTGCTCATATAGCCCCAAACTGTGCAAGCAGAGGCGACTTAACGGCTACGCCTTCTGTATCAGACACGTTCTGGAGGACAAGACTGCCCCCTTCAAGCAATGTGAATATGTGGCCAAGTATAACAGCCAACGCTGCACCAACCCCATCCCCAAATCTGAGGACCGTAGGTGAGTTGTGGTTACCCATCTGCAAAGTGGGAAGTGGCTGGGGCAGACATGAGTTTTCTTTTAAGATGTCCCTTGAGGACAAGGGAGTAACTGGCCCGAGCGGGTTGAATTCCAGGATGTTCCTTTGAGGGTTTTGTTTTAAGACCAGTAAACTTTATTTTCTGTGTGAGTCAAGTACTCAGAAAGGGGGTGGTAACTTACTCCCAAGGAAGTGTACTGGAGAGTTCATTGCTTTTTTCAAATTCACTATAAACTGTGGATCAAACCTGCTACACAATACCTGCTGGTCTAATTGATTTGCTTTGTCACTCACAGTACATGCTCTTAAAAAGGCCTGCTTGTTTGGCCAGCTGTGCCAAAAGCACACTTCCACTACTTTTTCAGGCCAAATAGCTGAAAATGGGTTTAGGGAGCAGTACCACATAGTGATGAATTCAGAATAACAATTCAGCATTGGTGATTTGGTTCTGATCTGTAGCATTGTTTTACTGGTATAAGTTAAATATTCCTTGATAACAGATGAGCCAGCTGGGAAAGCACTGTCCACTCCCTTTCTTCTTTGCTTTCCCTGTCCCTCTCCTCTTCCCTGCCCAAATGAAGATGCCCAAGGTGCCCAGGTATTAAATGCTTGCAAGAGATAGTGCTTGAAGTTGTTGGAGAGCTGGGAATTCAAACCAGATTTTGTCAATTGCAGGCCATACTGTAAACATAAGGACATTCTTCCTTGTTCTTTAAGACTTCCTAAACACCAGTCTCGTTGGTATATGCTGGGTTGAAATAGCAGAATTTGCCTAATCTTGGCTGCCAGGTGTATATGACTTTAATTTTTCATTCGTTGTTGTAGGTTTTGCCAGTACTACAGTATTAATGTGTTTGTTAACTATCTGAAGCTTGTTCTGTTAGAAACTATTTTTTTAACCTAAAATATAAACAAAATATGCCAAAAAAAGAATTAAATGACTGTTCACTGACCTTTTACATTATTAGCTGCCATTCAGTAACCTTTTGCATTATTAGCACTGTTCCCACTGTGCCCTACATATAACTTCCTTCTCTGCTCACAGCTCCCTCTCTTGTCTGAAACAACAGTTGGACTGTGCTCTAAATTAACTTGCACTTCACCTGCCATTTCAGTTGAGGAGACTGATGAAGTGAGAAAAAGCCACGAATGTTTGTCAAAAGCTGTAGGGCAAATGCTCAAATGGCACAAGATGAATAACTTCAAGCTGTAATTTGACAGTCGCTGACTGTTTCTTTGCTACTGTATAACTGAGGCTCTTTGGAAATAAGCTTGCAGAGGGGATTGTAGAAATTGGTAGTGCAAATGGTATGCTGTAATTTCAGATGCAAGAGGTGACTGAGCCAGAGTTGCCATTTACCAGGGGTCATACCTAAAAACAATAGAAATAATAGTACTTAATGACACCTTTTTAGGTCTCATATGTTCCCATGGAATTTGAGATTTTTCTTTACACCTTGAATTGAGTTCACACTTTGTTCTTTTTGATTTTTCTCAAGTTAAAGTGAAGTGTGGTCATGACATCTGGTGTATGTTATATTAGAATAATTCAGTTGCATGTCGAGTGTCACATTACAGTACTTGAAGAGGACAGCAGGTGTCTGAAGGAGAAAATAAACTTTTAATTTCAAATGAGAGGATGTGATAGTTTGAAAGAATATTTTAAAAGACTCTTTCTCAGGGCAGAGTTTAAGTTTAACAATAAAATTTAATGAATGCTAGTGTGATAAGACTGCCTGCTCTAAACTTTTTTTTTTTTTGGCAGGCAAACCTGTATCTGTTTCTTAGGAGACTTTGTTCACACTCAGTTTGATACAAAGATGATTGCTATGTCTGAGTTCTTCGCTTGTAACTTTTATTTTCTGTGTACGAAATTATTGTCAGATGGTCATTTTGTCACAGTTCTAGACATGTAACTGTACATGATCAGAAGCAGGCTGTGTGATCTTCTGACAGCTATCTTATAGAATTGTAAAGATAAAATGTCTTAAGAGGATGGATGTATTGTATGTCAAAAGCTTCATAGTCTGTCCACAGATAATAAAAAAAATTATCATCACTTGACCCCAGAGAAATGAGATGCTACCAGCCACAAAGATATTTAATATGCTGCCATATCATTAGATTTCTTATTAACTGTTAACACTCTATGATTTAAATCTATTAATAGTGCATGACTTCGCTGCCTTATTTGAAGCCTAGTTTTTTATTCACTATCTTGTTTTTTTAAGGAATGTATACAGGCTGATACAGACATGGCTTCTGTATCTGTATTTCCTCTGAATACTTGTCTCCTAATTCTTTCTTATACAAATACACACATAGATAATGAAGTTCCACTTAAAAATTAAGTATAGGATTATTACAATTTGGCTGGGTTAAACACCATTTTATCTCCAATTCTCCTCTTTCAAGAGAATCTTTAAATATTTTGCTAATATGCAAGATGCTTTCCACTTTATTTGGATCTTCCTTTAAATAAGTGGCAGAACTTGATACCAGTCTGGGATGTACTGGGAAGCAGAATGCAGTTGTAGGTGGAAAACCTCACTGTTTGGAATCTTGCCTTCCCAGTGATGGGGGAAATTGTCCAGCTGAAGCCTTAAGAGCCCATCACCTTTTGTGTGCTTTAAGTTGCACCAGTTTTAATGGATATTAACCGACTACTTTAACTGTATATGCTGGTGGCACTTGACCTCACCTGCACAGAATAAGTGCCTTTGGCACCAAGTAAGGAAGAGGACAAAAACTGTATTAGATACTCAGTGCGATACTGCCAGCTGCTAATAACGCACAGGCAGGTTACAGTGATGACAGATTGTGCCACTGAGAGAGGCACATCAGAATTGGCCCTTGTAGGGCCAGATTGACCCTAACAGGTTTCATGCTCAGAGCCACGTGAAAGGGACTGTGCTACTTGCAACTGCTATTCCAGTCTTCCCAGTAACTGTCTTCCAAGGAGCATGAACTACTAATGCCATCTTTGGCATTACGTCTGATCTAAAGAGTTTATTGACTTAACTCAGCTGGTTATAGACTGGTTCCAGCAGGGTCAGTTAATGCCTGTACCAGGCTCTGAAGCAACTCACTAAATTCAGAGCCGGTTTGGGCCAGGGCCAACTAAAAAGCCAGCTTGGAACCTGAGGGATGGGGAAGTGGGTGGATGCGCCCACCTGGCTCTTCATGGGACCAGTTAGAGCCTGGCAAGGCCAAGGCTGAGTTGGTGCTAATAAATTATGCCGAGCCAAAGCTGCCTGCATGTAGTTTCCTCTTCCCAGAGAAGACTTAAGTGCTCTTCCCTAGCTCTTCCAAAGCTGCTGCTTCTTCCTTTTAGTCCAGCAGACAAGGTATAATTTGCTTCTGTTACGCTGGAAGATAGACAGACCCTAAAGCACAGAACCAAGTCAATGTGTATTGGAGTCTGCAAGTGCATGTGATTTGTATTTTCATTCAATTGTAGCCTGGCATCTTGGGTTTCTGTCTAGAGGTGATGCCTGTGTAAGACATTGTTGGCTTTTGGTGGTGCAGTATGGTCAGTTGTAAGAATCAAAGCTTCATTCTCTACCATATAAAAATGATACATTTACAGTTAAACAAACAAGCAAAACCCTTAATAGCCTAAACTCAGAGGAAGCTAGCAAGCTAATTACCTTTTCATAGATTCATTCATATTTTCTATGTTGTGCTTTCTCTTTGGTTTTCACAATGAAAACAGACTAACCAATTTTTACCTTCCTGATTCTGCACAAGCACAATGTGACAGTAATTAAGTTCTGGGCAATATAAAGTAAGCATTCTCATTGAGCAAAACTAGTGGAGTAAGAGGGGGGAAAGTTACAGTGTGTTTGTTTTGTCTGTTTATTGTTTTTTCTTCCCTCATAATAAAAGTGCTGTTCTAACTTCTCTCATCAGTCTTGTCCAAACAAAATATTTAAAAAGTGTTTAATTTCAACTATGGGAATGGTGCTGTTGACTTTAAGGGAAGCTTTATTGAGTCCTCGTGATACAATTTTATTTTTAGAAGTGCTTCTCAGTATGAATTTATACTATTCCAGTGTATTCTCATAACGACTCCACACGTTGCTGGCTTTCAGTTTGCCTCATTTAGATTTATTTATGACTTACAACTTAATGTAATGAAGAAATTATTTAGACAATAATAAGTAGCAGTACATTTTCAGCCTTTTCTGATTTGTGAATCCTTATGGGTGTGGATCTCTTGAGAAACTACATGCATGGAGATTGTTTAGGAGCATACATGAATTTGCTTTTTCTTTTTTACCTTTTATGGATCCTTTAGGAGCAGTTCACACATTGCTTCTTTAGGGGTGGAACAGCATCTTGAAAGTCACTAAGCTGAAGTGATAAACTTTTTTGAGGGGTTTGGTTTGGGCTTTTCCATTTTTACTTTGGTTTTTTTGTTGTTTTTTTTTCCCCCTCCATGAAGACCAGGATTAATTTAATTTTAAGGTATTTGTTCAACAGAATTTACAATTCTCAGATGCATAATGATCAGATTTTATACCCTCATGGTATATTTCCTTGTCTTGTCCTTATATCCATGAATGCCTTCATGGATACTATCTTAGCTAGTTCATTACTTCCTTGATGTAGACAACACTTCTTCTCGTGTATTTGTTTTCATCTATAAGCTCAGGTTATAGAGGAGATCCTGCAAGGACAGAAGTCTGATTGCTGGTGGCAATCGGAGAGAGGCAGAAGGGCCTGCCTGTGTGAAACTAGAGAAGGATCAGACCATGGTTTCTACATTTCTATTTCTTCTGTTTTAATCAGACAAAAAATAATTATTTGCCCCTTAGTATGATGTATGTGGCTGTAAAGTCTAAGTCTTCTAGTCTTCTCCTTTTCATTTTCGGCTTTTAATTTTAATGACAAACTTTCAAAGACTTTTTTTCCTTTTTTTTTTTTTTGGTCTTTTTATGTTTAATAACGTAACTTTAAAAGCTTTTTTTTTTTTTTTAATATATATTAGGAGAGCTTAAAATCTGTGTTTGTGGATTGTGTGTGTACATATGCCTGGTATTGTGTTAAGCATTTTCTAGCAGCAGAGAATTCGTTTTAAACTAGATTTTTGTTTGATGAACATGCAGCTAATCCTCTGGCTGCAAAATTCATCATGTTAAACTAGTAAAACAGAACTTAAATATTTATGCTAGTTGTTCATTTAGTGCAAATAGTGACCCTTCTAGGCAGGTATCTCTAGTGAGGTTGTCCATTAAGAATCTGCTCCTTACTACAGTGGAATTCATAATAATAATAATGATAATGTATGTTTTGATGAAAATGTTAACTATTTCCAGGGAAAGAACAGCTGAATGAGAAGAAGTAGTCTTCATTGTACTTTTTCTTGGGAGCTTTTGAAATGACAGCTTAAGTTCTTCCTGGTTTATGTATCAGACCATCCATTGTTTTGTTTGCATTGTTTTGTGTGTGTTTACACTATTAGAGAGTAAATATTTTGGATGGTTTTGTGGATCTCCTATGAATAATTAATGAAGACTTTTATTTAAGATTACAGGTTGGAACACCACAGTTATTTGTGGTACTAGAAACAGTTGTCATCTACACTTCTTATAAAACGTCCCGTGTTTCAAAATAAATTTGCATGAGACGGGGGTGTGTGAATTTCCCTTTAGTGACGTGCCTTCTTCAGATTATATTTAAAAGACTCGAGTTAATATCTGACTGCTTTTACTTTTCAAAGGTACTGCAACAGCCACCTGCAGGTACTTGGCTTTATACCGAAAAAGGAGAGGAAGAAAAAGAATGATCCCATAGAGGAGGTAAAGGTCAGGCATCAGATGGATACTATGGCCTTCAGTCTGACAGTGCCCAGCCTGGCCTTGAAGATGCCCAATGGACTGGATGGGATGTCCCTCTCCCCTCCAGGGGCTAGGCTTCCTCTCCACTACCTGGAAGCAGAATTAGAAGACCCCTTTGCTTTCAATGAGGAGGATGATGACCTAAAGAAAGGGGCAACAGTGAGGAAGAAGTTGCAGAGCAAGTTGGCTCAAAACCGGCAGCGCCAGAGAGAGACAGAGATTTTAAAAGTTCGCCAAGAGCACTTTAGCCCCCTTCCTGCACCTTTGCAGCAGCAGCCTCTGCAGCAGCAGCAGCACTCCCATCTGCCACCTTCATCAGCTTCGTTAAAGCCGACAGGGCTACCGCAGGGCGTAGTCTGCAAGTCACCTCAACCTCCGAACACCAGCCTACCAATGCAGGGAGTGGCACCCACCACACACACTATAGCACAAGCCCGGCAGTTGTCTAACAAGAGACCTCTGCCGCTCCTGCCACCCACTAGGGCTCCTGTCACAGACCCTCCAAGGACTGATCGGGTCCTCATGAAAGCCACAGCCTTCTCTCCGCACTCGTCCTGCATGAGCCGGCTACAGAGACTGGTGAAACTGTGCACACGAAAACAGCAGCTGGACACTGATCTGTTTCCACATTTAGGTGGGTAAAATAATGGATACACTGTCTGCTTGGTT
This sequence comes from Jacana jacana, assembly GCA_013400555.1. Classification (NCBI taxonomy): domain Eukaryota; kingdom Metazoa; phylum Chordata; class Aves; order Charadriiformes; family Jacanidae; genus Jacana; species Jacana jacana. The sequence continues at coordinate 77,043 of VZTM01029789.1, forward strand.
TTTAACATGAAACCAAACGACAAAAGGGGAATGTCTTCCTAGCTCTGTCCTGTATTTGTTTGTGGTCCTTACAAAATAAGTCGTAGCTAGGTAATTTGGTATTTCTTTTAGCCCCGTTCTCTACTGAGACCCATCATGTATGGTTTATGGTATTTTGATTGTTTATTATTCTTAATGTTCCGTTAACCATTTGAGAAATCAAATTGAAGTGTAAAAAACATTGCTTGGATGATACAGCCATCATACAGAAGGTTTGCAACTTGAGTAGTAGAGGTGGCTGTACCTTCATGAGTGGCCAAGGTTAGATTGAATTTTAAATATGTGACAAGGCCACATTACAATATGAGTGCAAGTACAAGTTTGGAAATCTGGCCCATCATTCTGTGCAGATCCGTGTTTCCAGTGGACTTGACTGAGAAAATTGGAACATAAGAGAATTTTTCTTGACTGGGCCTATTGTGGGCTTGTACAGAATGTAGATGAACAAAAGCAAAATATTACTGCAGGAAGACAGCACCGTTACAGAAGGTATTTGGAGTGGTGGAGTCTTGTCCTACCAGTGCAGGAATAGACTCTACCTTACTTATTACCCAGAAACCATAATAATCAATTGCTGCTTGTGAAAATGTAAGTGAATATATCCAACTAGCTGCTGTGGCAGTAGTGCTCTTTAAAGCTTTGAAAGGGCACCTGACTTTGGGGCTTATTTGGCTGATTATGAATACAGACCTAGGTACACCTGGCTGTCCTTGTTACCTCTCTCACCCTCCAAAGTTACCTTACTTTTCCACTTTGTTTTAGATTGTACTTTTCTAACAAATAAAATACTGGCAGGGAAAAGGGAAATACAAGTCAGTATGTAATATTAGAGCAGGAATGCTGTTTATGATATTGAAAAAAAAAAAAACAACAAACCAAAAGGCTTCAAATAAATCTGGATGTTCTTCATATAACATCTTATTTAATTGCAAACATCTGTAACTTTTGCTATTTTAATTAACCTTTTCTAATTTGCTGTTAAGATATGCCCTTTGGCACTCATGGGATAGCTTGACTATTTGTTCAGAAGATAATTAGCAACCCACAGTATGTCTCCAAAGGACTTTGTTTTTCAGAAATCCGCTCTGATTGTCCGATGTATCATGTGGGTCTTTTGAGTAATGGCAACTCCAGGGGCACTTCTGAGGCTCACGGACCCCAGTAGCTTAGAAAGTGACCTGCATTTTGAAAGACTTTAAATACAGAAAGTTTTACATTCTCAAGTGGTGTTTGCACTGAAGAGAACATATTTTCCTGAAAAACAGGCATAGTAAAAAAACTGATTAGACCCATAAATGTACAGTTATGTAGATGCATAACTGTATGTATATGCAATTTAAACATTTTATATTTAGCAACGTAATGGAATTCATATATTAATTATGTGCAGAGTGGAAAATACATATGTTATTTGTTCATAATATGCTTTAATATTAAGACTACTGGTGCTGGTTCAGAATTTCAGGATTTTGCTTTCATGATAGAGTAGCACTAGAGATGACTGCACAGAATCTTTAAAAAGGTGCAGCCAGTTTTATGTGTACCTGCATCAGAGCCATGTAGTCAGATATGACTGTAACTGGAATCTTCAGTGTGAGTATAGCTGAATCTGGATTAGATTTTATTCCTTCATTTATGCAGTGCCCATTAGAACCAAAACTACACAACCTCTGATTTTAGTCTTAAACTTGCAAAAATAATTTTTACATGATATCACCTGTGGACATCTTTGTTGAACGATTAAGTTGATTTTTTCATTCTTCAATGGAAGGGGAGAGAGTTAAAAGAAAAAAACAAACATTTAAGTTGAAAGTATAATTCTGGCATTTTGTCAGATGTCTTAAGATACCTTAATTTAGTTCAAATGAATGCCTTAAAAATAGGAACCAATAATTGAATTTGCAGGGTGCTGAAGGTCCTGAAAAATAGGTTTTCTGATATTTCTTGTTTGTGTTAAAAAGTGTTGCTTCTAAATGCTGGAGGTGTTCCTCATGATTGTATTCCGGGTGCGTGTGTCTGTCTGTCTCTCTCGCTCTGAAAGTAGGTGACCAAGTACTGATGCATTTCCCAAATTCACAGAGTCTGGTTTCAGAATAATAGCACATATAGTAACTTAGTTTATTTTTAGCAAAAGTAAAGTGCTCCTTAACTCTGTCCCAACTGCTGTTTCATTTGCAAGGAGCACACAGGAAAGTGAAAAAGTAATAGTGCTGGCTTGTAAAGGCAGCTATGGGATTTTATCCCACCTGCTGCAAGGAACTGGCAAGAATTCCACTGAATGTGAGAGAAAGTGAGTAGGAAAAAAATGCAAAAGAGAAGATTTCATCTGAGTTTTATACCTGAGAACTTACTGGGCTCTGTCACTGTCTGTCCCGTTCAACAACTGCCTTTAGCTTGACTAACTGAGGCTGCTGGTGCAGACAATAAGTTGACCCTACTGTATCATCACTAAGTGAAAAGATGTTGCTTAATAAAAGCACATGAGTATTTCCGTTGCGCTCTAGCTCTCTTTTTATACTAATGTATGCATTTAGCAGGCAATTATGGAGTTCTGAGCAGAGGAACATCCTGCCTAGCTGTGAATGTTCTGTCTTACGGTCAGAGCACGAACAGAAATGGAAGTGGCCGAAGCAGATCATAGAGTATCAAAAAACACCAGGTAGTCACTTCTTAGTAACAGGGACTTCTCTAAAGATTTGATGTAAGAGAGAAACAGTGCTTGGTATGAAAGCTTGTGTTCCTTTTCTGTGGGTAAGAAAAGTTGTTGATTTTTCTTCCACTGCTTACAAATAAAGAAGCCAGTGTGGATTTGAAGAAGAAAATTCAAATTTGACAAAATTCCGCACATGCTACTTGCACACTGTAAAGGAGGGGTTTTAGTAACTTTTCCTGTGTAATGGAGAATGTTATATAATTTAACCAAATTTAATTATGCCTGTGACTATACTATGTTTATACTTTGTGCCATGGGTTGCTCAGAGGCTTATATGGGGTAGATGCACTTTTCATCCAACTTTCGTGTTTTCAATTCCCTTAGGGCTGGATTGGTCTGAAGACAGTGGAGAAGAGTTGGAGGATTCAGAACAAACCTCTGCTTACCAGGTTGCATGGTCTATCCGAGAAACCCTTGGCTATGACAGACATGAGTGAGTATGATTCTTTAGTATTCATGCTGGCCTTGATAGAATAAATCATGTAGATGTGAGCTTCTCATCAAGTGGAGTCAGTGGAACCTCAGCACTTGTTCAAGTGCTTTGGTGAAACAAAGGATTGTTTGAACTCGTTTGTAAGAACTATGAAACAGCTTGTCGCCTTCTGTCCCAGTTTCCACCTAGCTTAGAGAGCTCTGTGCAGTCTGCTATCAGAAGGATGCATCAGGAAAGAACTTAAGCTTATTTGCCTAAATTTAATTGAGTTTAGTGGGTTTTATTCATGAACATGTGTGCCTTGCTGAGAGGCATTTCCTGAATGAGAACCAAATAGAGGGACTTGGTATTAGTTTCTTGTCCCTCCTACTATTTGTGAATAACTTTGTAAACTTGCTACACTTTACTTATTAATCCTTATGGCAATTGAGCAGGTTGATTAATGTGATTTTCTTTTTTTTAAGGACATGGTATTTCTTTTCATAATTAAGTGTTGAATAAACCTCTGTCAAGTAGTTGACAGCATTGAAAGGAAGTGATGTGATTGAAGGGATAAGCAGAGCAGGTTTTAGCTGCTGGTGCAAAAAGGCTTACAGTGTTCTCTATATACAGCTAAGTCATAAGTCTGAACTTATAGTAGGATATGTCTATTAATATGCATTTTAAGGTGCAAAGTTAAAGCAAAGCATCCCAAACATGCTATTGTAATAAAACTGAAGCATGTTGATAACAAAAGGAAATTGGGGTCTCAATAAAGTTTGATAGTAGTTTCTATAATGTGATTCTCTTTCACTGTGCAGCTGGACCTTTTGATGCCACAACTCTCTCCCATTTGTATAATTTTTAAAAATCACAGTTAAGGTATTGGTGCTCATGAAACATTATTGTGCTATTACATGGAAATTCTGAAAGGTACCAGAACTTCTTACCATCTCTAAAGACTTTCATAGAACCATTTAGATGTTGTAGAGTCATGACGTTGGAAAAGGCCTTTGAAATCATTGAGTCCAGCCATAGGGTAAACAACAAAGCTGTATCTCTGTCATCTGGGCAGACATGAGGATACTAAAAATACTGAGACCCTTCAGTGAATCAAAGCTTAGTAGCAGCATGTAAACTTTGGTGTTTTTAAAGGAAGGGCTTTTTCTGTTAGGAAGGACCATTGTATGTTAGGGTATCAGCAGTCAGAGAGAGTAAGCTTTCACAAACATCAGTTTTAACTTAAAAGAAAACTTTATATAAACTTCTTGTTTTGGGAAAATGTGAACAGACTTCCAGAGTTTTAAATCATGCCTATTTCTCAAAGCAGATATATCTATTAAATAAATTATATTACACTCTTCTCTTTTTGACATTTGGTCTGGTTCTTCCATAGATCCCTGTTTTTTTGACAACTTATAAAGGTCATCTCTGTGTGTTTTGTCTTCTATTTGTCTTAACTTCCTTTGGATTCTTCCTACTCTTTTCACATACTGAGGGAAAATAATACCTTGTCTTGACATTTTCTGTTCCATTCTAGCATTTGATGCACTGCAATTAAGCAGGGTCTTAAGTAATCGTGATGGATGCATTTTTACATGGTACTGACTGCTTTTGTACCATGAGCCTGCCCAGTGTTAGCTCTTCAACAACTGTCTTAATTTTGTTTATATATAAACATTGATACATTCACTTGCTGTCAGCCTTCTAAAACTTTAATTCCTATTCTGCAAGCTTCTGCAGAGGTTTTTATTACCTGAAGTGTTTCACTTTGACACTTTTGCAACATGGTCTCTCTGCTGCTGAAAATTAATCAGTTCAGAGTATTTCTTAGGTGATGTGATTTGTCGAAGTGACTCTGTTTTGCTAATCTGGTGGTGCAGACTGGCAACTCCTAACTTTGTCAGCCAATGACTTGTTATGGCTCTGAATTTTGGAGGTTACTTTTATCAGAATACCAATGGAGATTGTTTCTAAAACCTTTAAATTCTGAAAACACATGCCTGAACCTATGGGAATTTATTTACTATTTTTCATAGTAAAGTTAAAGGTATTTTCTCCCTGCTCAGTTGTGTCTGAGCTTGCAGTCCCTGCATGAAATGGATGACTCTCAACCAGCTAGCTCCATCCTGTCCTTTTCCATTTGACTCTGGAAGACAGTGGGAGGGATGCTTTTCACAACAGATTTGTAAAAGAAAGCGATCATCTAATTTCTGCATTACTGGACAGCTTGTTCCCAGCATTTCTGGTTGTGTGATTGTGGGAGTATCCTCTAATTTTCTGTTGAGCTTCTTATGTGATACTCTAGCTGCTCTTAAAGTCGCAAAAATTCACCAGATTGTTTTAAAATTAATATCTTAACAGTAATGCCTTTTTGAGTTCATTTGTTGTCTGGCTTTTTCATCTATAAAATTCATATTGTTGCAGTTACCTGTGGAAACACAGGCCAAATGCTTGCTTTTATTATTCTGTGCTTTAATTTTGAAAAATCATGTTCCTGTGGTTGCAGAGTTTCAGGATGCAGCACTTGGAGGGAGATAGTCATGCAGGAGTTGGCACCAGGCACAGTGCAGGGAGGGTGCCTGGCAGGGAAGGCTGCTGGGGTGGGAGGAATTCCTTGCGGGAGTAGTGATTTGGAGGGAAAGCAGGGGCTGTTCCCTGATGCAGATTAGTGAAGCTCCCCCCCCCAGATACTTCAATTACTGCATCTTGTAGTTTAGAAAGTACTAGAAAACAAATGACTTGAAAACAAAGTAGTTTTTCACTTCCTGCCCTGAAATATAGATAAAAGTGAGCGTTTCAAGTAGCGAGTTTGTAAGGGAGTGTGAGGATTGGAGTCCCTTCTCATACCAGCTCACTCAAAGGAGCAAATATCAACACTATTCTCAAAGTTGGAATTATTAATTCCCAATAACTTGAAGAACTCAAAGGAAGAAAGGATGCTTCTTCAAATGCCTCCTTACAGAGGGTTTTTGAAGTACAGTTGCTGGTGTGTCTTGGAATAGAGATCATGTTCTGCTGGTTCCCTGATGGTGCCTTTTGCTCTTCCTTTCTGCTACTTTATGTTGCCTTGTTTTCTTCATGAACGCTCAACAATAATTCCCCAGATGTTTACACATGAGAATCTTAAAGGCAAACATCAGGAAGAAGCATTTTGGATTATCAGATGGTTTACATGCACTTTCAGAAATCTTTTAAAAATGAAATGGCACGTATTCAGTTCAAATTCAGAAGTTATGTATGCAGTTTAAGAAAATAAACTAAATAGAAGTTGTTAAACTTGTTTATGAAAGGAAAACAGTAAAAGTACCTTTCAGTTTCAGTACTTTCCTAGAAGGGAAAAGAAAAAGGAGGTGTTATTGTCATATTTTTAGGCTTTTTTGGACTTACAAATATGTTTTGGTTAATCCTACTGACCTGTAAACAAAGTTCTGGGTAAGTTCTATAAGTTCCTAGAAACCCTTTTTCTCAAAATTAACTCCTTGTTGACTGCAGGCATGATTTCTTTATATGTCTTCTATATATGTCTTCATCTACTTTTTAAAATATGTCATAAACCTACTGTCCAAAATATTTTAATGTGGTGACTTTGTTCTGTTTCAATGGGGTAGAAGTAAAAAGTCTCACACACAGAGAGATGCGCATTTAAAAACATGCTTTCCATTCAAAGATACACTTTCTTTCCCTTAAGGAATATTCCTGTCTTTTCTTACAGTTAATTTGGAACCAAATTTAAAATTGAATTAGTATGTCTCTAACTTTGTTTGAAAAATCTTGGCCCAGAGCAGTAATGAAATATCTAAGACCTTAGACCTCCCTATATCTAATCCCATCCATATATTCCTGTTTTCTGTTAATTCATTGAGAAAAGGAAAATCTGTGTTAAATAGCACACAATTACATTTTTCTCAACAGTTTTTCCAAGTAGGCATTCTTTCTAAGGGATCTTAAAGGTCTATTTTCTTTTCAGTATGAAAATATTTTAAATATTCTCTATGTTAAATATTTTTAAAAGGGTGTGTATGCAGCTAAGCATTTAATTGCAGATGTTAATTACTTGTAATTTGTGCTTCTAGAAAATAATCCATAATTTGTTTTAACAAACAAAATACATAGTATTTTACATAGTAGGGTTGATTTTACATAAAACTTTAAAAAAAAATGGTCATTTGTGTCAGGCAGTGTTTGTTCCAGTAGAGTTTTTGTGGGACACCTTAGTGGAGATGCATGCAGTCTCTGAAATTTAGCCTTGCCTGTAAGTGGCATAAGATTTTCCAAAAAGGAAAGTAGGTCTTAGTCATACTGTCTTTCAGGGACAGCTATTCAGCCTGCATTTCTGGATCTTTATTTAGTAAATATCATGGCCAGTAATTTGCATCTCTTCTATCATCAGCTAATTGTGGTCCACTTTGCTGTGTGCAGGTTTGGATGTCAGCTCGTTCAGTCTTGCCTGCCAAACCCTGCAGTTGAAACCTTGGGAGCTTCTGATTTGCTTCAGTTGTTTAGAAAACTTTTCTTCCCCTGCCCTTCACTGGTTTTACAGATAGGAAAGTGAGCAAAAAGTTTCTCTGTTCTATAAGGAGAAGCTTAAAGGACAAAGTGAACAAAGTCTGCTTTGCTTGGATTCAGTGCGTGCTCTTTGTTGTTCCATGAACAGCAAAAACCAAAACAATTCTGCAAACTAGTGCTTGTGAAGGACCTCTGGGTAGCTTCATGGACCATGTTGTTTTAGCAAGTCCCAGTGATGATTTTATTAAGCTTCATGATTTTTATTTTATTTAGCTGAATGCTTTGACATGGTTTGATGGTCTTGTTGATATGTGCCTGGACATTCAGGAAGTCAAGATAAATGGGGAAAAAACTTTCTTAAGCAAACAAAGAATTAGATCAGTCCTTCATGTGGTCCTTGCTNAGCTAGGTGAAAGCAGTATCAACTGCTAGCTGTGCGAGTGCAAGTTTTGGTTTAGGAAGGAAAACACCACCTGGCAGAGTAAGAGGAATTGGAAAAGGTCAGCAGTTTTGGTACTTGTTAGAATTCGACCATCTTCTCCAGCATGACCTTTCTTCAATGAATTTCCACAACATACTTCCCCACCCTTGTCCTCTCCATTAATTGCACTTTGATTTAAGAGTTTGTCTCATTTGCTGAGACATTTACAGTAAATAAAGGTTAAACGGTATAGATTTTTTTTTTTTAACAGCAGGCTCCAGACATTTGAATGTGTCAGATTGGATGATAAATTGATGTAATCTCTAATAATGACATACTAAGAAGGGTAAGTACCTTTAGAATTCAAAAGAGATCCTGCTCTTACTATTTCACAAGCATCCATGCCTGGTTTCAGCCTTTGGATGTCTGTGGGGCTGGAAGATGGATGCCGACTTACACAGTTCTACAAAAATGACAAATTGACTTCCTTGGGGAAAAAAAATAATACTTAATGCCCGTTTGTTTTTATTTTCCCTTCTTCAGGTCCGATGATGACAATGCAGATGACAGGAGTTCCAGGGTGACCAGACTTTGCACTTACTTTCAGCAGAAATACAAGCACCTCTGCCGCCTGGAGCGGGCAGAATCTCGTCAGAAGAAATGCCGGCACACACTCCGGAAAGCCTTGCTGCAGGCGGCCAGCAGAGAGCCGGAGCGTGCTGGGCAGCTGATACAACAACTTCGAAGAGCTACATGTGCTCGTACCAGGTTAGCCTTCCCCTGCAACTGCAGTAACCTGAGGTCTGGACGGGGTGGAGGTGGGCAGAGCATCCAGCAGCTGAAATGCTGGCTCTGGAACTGGTAGGCATGCACAAGGTAGAAGAACCATGACACATAAATGCCTGCCTACTCAGTGGAGTAGAACAGACATGGCATACAGTGTTTGCCGTGTAGACAAGCATTCTCCAGCTTTGTGTTTTAAAATGTGGATTGTTTCTTCAGCAGTATCTGGGCCTGATTTCTTAAATGCCATGAAAGAAGTTAGTAGCCTGCTAAAATTTATTCTTTTTAATTAATCTATGTATTTTGGCCACCTTCAAATATCTGCTACTTTACTAAACACAGTTCTTTAGAAGGTGTGCAGTGTGGTCTGCAATTCACTCCTTCAATTCAGACAGCTTTTTTTTGAAAGTCTGACTCTCCTCTTAATTCTTTTCCCAGCAAATCAGACTTAAGCTGGTGCTTTTTGTTAGGTTTAACTCAATCTAACATTAAATGAAACTTGGCAACAAAATAAATATCTTCTAACAGCTCTGAAGGTTACAATCAGTGGGAATTCTTTCTAGATAATGTCAACATCCCTCCAGCTCTCAGCATACTGAGAATTGGTTGATTCATATTTGTGCAGACACAGAGTAAGTCTGAACCCTGGCGTTATGTCTGGGGTATCAGCACCATCCTTTTGCAGTTGTGGTTTCGTTTTACAGGATGTGTGACTGGGGCGTGGGGAGGACTAACATGAGAGGCAGGTTGGAGTAGGGTATTCTGGATTATGGGGTGCTTTTGTTTCTGAACAGTGGGCAGTGGTTCATGACAGTTGAAGGGTTTATTGTTGGGGAGTGATGCTGAAGAACTGCTCAGAGGTGTAAAGTACATTAGTTGTTTGCAGAATTGGGTAACTGTCTCCAAACTTAAACTACAGCAAAACCTTGCCAGAACTCTTAAGCTCTTGCTATTTTTTTCCCGTTACTTTTGCATTTATTATGCAAAAGAAGATTACGTTGTTTTGGTAGACTGGCAGAACCAGGTATGCCTGTCATCGCTGCTCTGCTTGATAGAAGTAGCCACAGAGTCTTTTCAGTTACAAAATTTTTTACAGGAGTAATATTGCTAACTGAAACTTTGCTCAGTCAAAACTGACTGAAGGAAAACAGTCAGGCTACAGCCAGCTTTTTGTCAACCTAGAAAACAACGTGTAGAGTGGCCCTGGAATCGCCAGCTTTACCTACATGAAGGTGATAAATGCCTTGAGAGCAGGCTAACACCGAGCGAGCTGTGTAATGCTTGCAGTACTCATCCACACTGCTGTCTGGTCTGCTTGCAGCTCAGGCTCAAAGCGTTGAGGCTGTGCTGAGGAAGCACTCAGCTCTGGGCACCTGCTGGTGGATTGGGCTGTAGCACGTTGATGAAGGAGAGCTTTTACCCATGTTGAGCACGCTCAGGCTCTGCCACTCCAGAGCTCAGTCTAAGTTTGTCTGAGCACATGCTTGCATGTAAGCTCTGGGGATGCTCGGCATGTTTTGATTTATGAGCAGGCTTGAAAGTGCACTTGCCTGCCCATGTAGATGTGCCCAACACATTGTATTCTAAAGACTGACTTCATTTTAAGGGTCACCTGTGTTGACACTCACCTACTGCTGTCCTTGGCTCTGATGCAGCGTGTTGTAATATTTACATGGTAGTAGCACACAGCACCTCTCATTACAATTAAGGCCCAGTGAAATAAACAGTAATTGTGTTACTGCAGTCACACCTTCACCTGTCATTGCCATCTATTCTGTATCCCTGTATAGAGTGTGGCAGTAGTGTGCACTCATCTGGATCATGACACACACACACGTGTTATGATTTTTCATCCTAATGTGCCACATTCAGTGCAAGAGTTGTGCATAAGTAACCACTCGAGGCTGGGGGTTTGTTTCTAAACTCTTTTATGGTTTGTTTCTCTTTTTTATTTTTTTCAGCACAAGCCAAGCGAGGCAGAGAGATGCAGAACCAACAACCTGTAGTGGGACTTCGAAGGGAGAACAGTGCACTAACAAGGCCCTTCCATTCACCAGGCATTGTTTTCAGCGTATCCTCTTAACGCTGTTTGGGAGTTGCATTCAAGCATGGAAGCTGTTCTGTTTTAGGGGGGGTTGGTTGTTTGCTAGATTTTTGCATTGACAAATACATCTTCACAAAGAAATACCTATTTGTTAGAGTATCATTAGCTACTTCTTTGTTTGTCTGTGCTCTTTGGATCTGTAGACAGTGGTGACTGGTAGTTTGCCACTGGTACCACAGTCATATTGGCTTGCTTTGTGCTGTGTTTAGCGGGTGCAAGAAACCTTTACAAAAATGGTAAATTTTGACCAATGACTTGGTACAAACCACATGGCTTTCAGCCCTCATGGCTTTCATAAAGTTCATGGTAGGTCCTGATAGACTTAACTACCTATGAGGTTTTGTGGGGACAAATTCTTACCTATAGTATTAAAAGATGGCTTACACTAACTAGAAGGATGGAATTCTGATACTTTGCATTATTTAAAGAAGCAAAATAGAAGGAGTCACGTCACGGGATCCAAATTTTAGATGAGGAAGAAATCCCAGTGCTGTGGATTTCAAGCAAAGCCTGAAAAGGATGTTAAGAGTCAATACAAGAAGGTTTCAGAAGGGAGGGAGCACGTTAGATAGGAGGTTTGATTCTGAAGTCCATAAACAGACAGACTTCTGACCTGGAATGCTTAAGAATTCTGCAGACTGTCTTTTTTGGTTTTAGCTGAAGAATTGTTGGAACCTTTGTTGGAGTGACTCCCTTGGTTTTGGTATTGGGTTTGGGTTTGGTATTGGTATTTGGTTTTGGTATTTTAAGTGGCTAGAGTTTATGCGTTCCGGTTGCTATCAGACTGCAGCACCTTTTCAGTCTTTGTTTGGTCTGCAGATGCCTTTTTTTCTTGGTTGAATTTTGTAGGCTGCTTAAAAGTAGTCTGTAGAGCAGTTCACCTCTATGACAGAGCTCCATGGTGTGCAGGATGTGTTTGGGATTTCCCTCATGGTGCTGGGTTTTTTTTTCTGGGTTTTTTTTTTAAGTGTAAGTTGCTTGTTGGTGCTCATAGAGCAATGAACTCAAGACCAGTGATTTTGCACTTATGCCCATTTTTTCCCTCTGCACTTGTTCTCAATGGAAGCAGTCTCTCCTAAAATGAGCAGAATCTTGGTTTGATTCTGATCCATCTGTCCGAGTCCGCCATGTGGACTTTTCTGCAGGTTTTCTATTTCCTTTGTCCTTTCTTTTGTGTTTTAACGTTCTCTGAACATACATAGTGATGTTGAGGTCTGAGAACTGTACAGATGGAAGGAGTTCTTCTACTGTTGTTTGAAAAAAACACAATGAAATATCTGTTTGATTTACTCTAAGTCTGGAAACATTTTCACTCCTGCAGGGGATTTTTCTGAAGGAAATCTCAGCAAGCTTACATTTGGATTTACTTGACCTTTCTGTCTGATTGCACATCTTTTTTTCAGAGGAGCAGGAAGGATCTTGAAACTTCTTTGTCTGTGGTCTAAAGATAAATGCCAAGAATGTACCTTAAAAGATTGAATTAAGAAATACTCTTTCTTTAATGTTTCAGTATGGATTGTCATTAGTCTGTAAGGAAATAGTCCTGTTGACTACACTGTTCCAACTGCTACTATTGATCTATTGATTAAGACTACAGGAAAAGGCTTCTTTTTGCTAAGAACTCATTAGTGAAATGGCTGCTTCCATGAAACTATCTCAATGTATAATAAAATCATTAGAGATTCTGCATGAATGCCATTTTTCCACTTTAAAAGTTGGTTTAAGCAAGGTTTAAGCCTTACCTAGCTTTGAACTTGAATAACAAAGGTGAGGTACTCATTAAAAATAGCATCTATGGACAGATAGAGTTGAAGGCTCTGATCTTCATCACATTGATAAATCAAAGGGCGTTCCTCCATCGTTGCCTTGTGTGTTATTCCTGAGGCAGAAATGTACAGATATCTTATTGAACCGTTCTCAGCAGCTCTTCTCAAGTTGCACAGCCAAGTTTGCGGATGGTCAACAGTGCTCTGTGCCAGTTTTTGACATTACACATCAGACACCTCTGTGTGAAGAACATGCCAAAAAAATGGTAAGTACCAAGCCAAAACCATAATTATTTGTATATTGAGATGATCATGAGTTTTAACCCAGATCTTTCTGTGAACTCTTGCTTGACAACTAGCAAGTGTACAAATTTAAGAGCTTGTTTCCTTTTATTTTTCTTAAGAGGGGTAAACATGCCAAACATTCCCAATTATATAAAGTACGTTGTGAAAATCTTTTATGTAGTTTTGAGGATATAAAGTGTGCGTGAGAATTTCCCTCACTGAAAGAAATTTTATGCCTCTCTTGAATCAAGAAATAGAAAATCATTGTGAGAGGCCCTGCGGTCATTTTATTTGTGGTAACTCCTGGTCCTTGGATCTAAATATAGTGTGAGTGTGGTATAATAAGAACTCTGCATCTCAAACAGTCTCAGTACATGGGGTCCAAAATTCTTTCTAGAAGTGTAGATGGCAATTGCACACACAAATAATGTGTGTGCTCCTTTATTTACCTTTTGATGACTGTTAGAATTTATCTTTAATATCCTTCAAGGATCTGTGGATTCCAGAGGAAAAACAATGACCTACTACAAGTTGAGAGAGTGCAAAAATTAAGATAATGTCCTCTGCTCTTCTTTATGCCTCCTATCTTCCAGAACAAAACTTCTAGGGCAATTCGAACACCCAATTCTGTCTTGCCATCCTTCAAGGCATTAGGTGTAAAAATGCTTTTTGTTGGTTTCATTCTGTTGTTGTGGGTTTATTGTTATTGTTTCTCTCCAGCCTTTCCAGTACTTGTGAATTATGGAATTTCCTGGATTAAAATGTGAGGGTCTGCACTACAGAGATTTGTATGGGATTTTCCCTCTCCCAAGCAATCTTCACTGTGTGTCTCAAGGTTTACTTCTGTAGGTTATACAATCCTCTGCCATTCTCAGTATGGTGGCAACTGAAAACTGATGATGCTTTGATTTGTGTTTCAATTGTTCAGTGATTGCTCTTCAAAAGCAATGAGTTGTTTACCCACATGCTTACCCTAGATCTACAGTGTTAATTCCATTTCCTTGGTGTTGTCCCTCTGTCCCTCTTTTATGGCAGTGGGCACTTGAGGATGCTGGGTTCAGCTGCTGCATGCTATGTCCATTATTGCCACTTCGCAACAGTTTTCTGCTTTAATACTTACATGAATGCTGCCAAAGGATACAGTTTTACACTGATTTAGTTAGGGTTTTCTATGATGATTTTTAAAGTGACACTGCACAGTCTCCTATTGAGCATACCTCATCGTTTGGTCTATGTGATTTTTGCCATCAGGGTCAATGAGGAGGGAAACAGCTTAATTTTCATTAACTTGCCTGGGTGTAAATTACCAGTCCCTCTTGCATTTCATGTGGAATGACCAGGGAAAAAAAGCAAGGAAAGGAATACTTCATCTTAATATGGTCCCATTGCTATTGTTTTATTCCCAAAGGACAATTTCTTGAGAGGGGACAGTTCCCGTAAAGTTCAGCACCAGCAGCAGAGGAAACCCAGGAAAAAAACGAAGCCACCTGCACTTACCAAAAAACACAAGAAGAAGAGAAGGCGAGGCCCACGCCGACCACAGAAACCCATTCCTCCTGCAGTGCCCCAAGGGAACCTCACCATGCCTGCCAGTGTCTCACTGCCAGTAGAGATGCCCCACATACGGTCAGTGGTATTCCCTGCCCCAGTTTGCCCACTGCTAGCTTGAACATTGTCAATGAGCACTTCAGAAAGGTGTGGTGTTGCTGTGCTTATCAGCACCTGGAGCAGGGCTAGAAAAGGCATCTCTGTGTGACTGTTGAAATAAAATTTGGGTCATTTTAGATCTGAGCAGTTACTGAGTTTGATGGATAAAATGCCTTGCTCCTGATGCCCCATTTTATGTATTGAATCAACAACCTAAGCGTAAGCCTCCTAAAGAAACATTCTATCAGCATTTATTTTCTTAGGTGATAAGGGGAGGGAGATGGAAACACACGTTATAGGTGGATATGTGTTTGTAGTTGTCATTTGGATGAATCAGAGTTGAACACTGGGAGCTAATGGCACTTTTTGTCCAGGAGCCCCTCCACACCAGAGCTGAGTGCTGATGAGCTGCCTGATGATATCGCCAATGAAATCACAGACATTCCACATGACTTGGAATTGAATCAGGAGGACTTCTCTGATGTTCTGCCGCGGCTGCCCGATGACTTGCAAGATTTTGATTTCTTTGAAGGTACCATCTTATTTTATTTTATGCCAACATGAACCCAGTCAGTGAACCGAAGAAGTGAGTGTTTGTAAAATGCATTTTGAGGGGCTGCTTGCTTTCCTACAGAGGTAATAAATTCTAAACAAGGAAGTGTACATTTGCTCAATTGTTTGTTTGTGAGCTCTGAAGTAAAGCAGACTTTAGAAGACTTGTGTGTCTAGTTCTGTGCTTGCTCTTACAATTACTGCTCTGAAAATCCTAATTGGTTTAGTATTTTAATAATTCATTTTACATTTTTCCTGCCTGTCAGTGTTGCAGTTTAATCAAGCGTGTTCTCAGTAATGGCATCTTTCTGCCATCGAGTGGGGCTGGATTCACAGTCAATGTTAGCTTTTGATAAAAGGAGAAAAGAGTAAGAATAAAATCTTTAAATACATTTTTGAAACTAGCTTTTGATCAGAACTGCACCAGAATTTCTGGGTTCTAAAGCTCTGCACCTATCACATCTAACAAAGAAATCGGAACAGCCCAGAGTTGCCGTATGTGATTTCGTCGGTCATTTTCTGATAGGACGTGACATCAGCCTGTGTTCAAGTTGAAATTAAGCTAAATTATACTGACTGTGAAAATTTTAGGTTCAGGCTGTAATGTGGTAAGTAGAAGGCAGTTTGTGGGATATTTATGTTATTACAGCACTGCAGAAAATCTTACTGAAGCACTTTTTATTTTATGTCTAGGAAGTTTGGGAGGCATCTTGTATTGTAGTATGTGGAAGAGAAGGGCAGAGAGAGGGAGTTCCATTGAAGAGGAAGGTGCATTTTCTCGTTTTTCATATCTTGCCTAGTGAGCACTGAACGAAATTTTCTGTGTATTGCAAGCCATTCTGGAAGGTTATCATATAGTGCAGCTCTGTACCAAACTACCTGTACGTTTGCATCCTTAAAGCACTGGTGCCAGGCTCTCCTGAGAGGAACACACTAACTTCTGGTGTCCCTGTTTCTGCAGGTAAAAACGGAGATCTCCTTCCGACTACAGAAGAGGCTGAAGAACTGGAACGGGCCCTCCAGGCTGTAACTTCTCTAGAGTGCCTGAGTACCATTGGAGTACTCACACAGACAGATGGTGTGCCAGTTCAGGAGCTGTCAGATAGAGGGATAGGGGTGTTCTCTACAGGTGCCGGAGCTCCAGGAATGCAGTCCTTGAGTCGAGAGGTTAACGCGGATCTGGGGGAGCTGTTGAATGGGCGTATAGTACATGATAATTTCTCCGGTCTGGAGCTGGATGAGAACTTGCTCCGTTCTGCTACCTTGTCCAACCCACCTACGCCCCTGGCAGGGCAGATCCAGGGGCAATTCTCAGCCCCAGCCAACGTCGGCCTTACTTCTGCCACTCTGATAAGCCAGAGTGGCCTTGGGGAGAGAGCCTTCCCAGGACAGTTTCATGGACTTCATGATGGCAGCCATGCCTCCCAGAGGCCCCACCCTGCCCAGCTGCTGAGCAAGGCAGATGACCTTATCACCTCACGACAGCAATACAGCAGTGACCATTCACACTCCTCACCCCATGGAAGCCATTATGATAGTGAGCATGTGCCGTCTCCCTACAGTGACCATATCACATCCCCTCACACCACATCCTTTTCCGGTGATAACCTGGCAGCTACCTTCTCAGCAGAGATGCCCATGATGGCACAGCACTTGCTCCCAACTCAGCTGGATGTGCCACTTAGTGGGGTGGTCAACCCCAGAACTCACTGGGGAAATCTTCCTGTCAATCTTGGGGACCCCTCTCCGTTTAGCAACCTTCTTGGTGCAGATGGACACCTCCTGTCCACGTCCCTGTCCACACCACCTACCACCTCGCACTCAGAGACCACACAGCCTGCCTTCGCCACTGTGACCCCCAACAGCTCCAGTGTGCTTCCGGGGTTACCGCAAACCAGTTTTAGTGGCATGGGTCCTGCCTCCGCTGAACTCATGGCCTCCACCTCCCCTAAACAACAGCTCCCTCAGTTCAGCGCAGCCTTTGGGCACCAGCTGAGCTCCCACAGTGGCATCCCCAAGGACCTGCAGCCCAGCCACAGCTCCATAGCTCCTCCCACGGGCTTCGCAGTGACCGGTGCCACCGCTACCAGTACCAATAACGCATCTGCGCCCTTCACCACCTCCAGCTGAGCTTGTCTGCCTGGCTCTGCAGGTAGATGGGGGACCTGTGTTTTCTATCTTTCCTTTTTTCCTTTTTCTTTATTTTTTCTGTCTTTCCTTCCCTTTTTTTTAAATAAGGGGGTTGAGAAGAAAACCCCTGCTTCAGTACTGACCAGGGTTAGCCCTCTGAACCTTGCTGTAGCGTTCACACGTGCTTGATACGCACCGGTGCTCATTTATTGCAGGCAGGTTCACCGTTCCCCAATAATTCCTTAAGGATACAGCACAGTTACTGGATGTGATTGTTCTTAGCAGTAAGACCTAGAAATGGGAAGATACCTCAGATTACTGATGCGTGTTACTGTTTCCTAGGGTTTGGATCAGTGCTTGCCATCCCATTAGCATCTGGTAGAAAGTTTTCCAGTGGGCAGAAGTCTCTTGATTTTTATTACTATTTTACTATCATTATTATTATTATTTACTTTCTTTCCAGAGGTAGCATCTGGCATGGAAAACTTGGCTGCACGCATTGATTTGAGAATGGTGCACTGAAGTCCTAAATCAAGATCATGGTTCAAGGATGAGTTTGGCAGTTTCTTAAAGTAGTCTCTTGACCCCCTCTGTGTGCGTGTGTTTGGGGTGCAGGGAGCAGCAGTTCCTTTTCTTCCTTTGGTGAAGAAGTGGGAGTTGTCCCCTTCCAGAACTGGTCACTGTTCTTACTGCATGCTGATTTTTGGTTTTTTATGGTTATGATTTTGAATTCATTGAGCAGCAAGGGGATCAGTTGACTGGTTGCCCAGAAATCTGAAGGCTGATATGAAGTTAGCCCAGGGGAAAAAAAGAAAGAAAAACAGAAGGATTGAAATAGATCATGGATTAGTGAAGATCCCTGTGCAGAAATTCCCTCCCTTGCTGAGTTACTGTGGCCTTGTAGCGTTGATGATTTGCCTTTTCAAATGTGGCTTTGTCCAGAACTCCTTGCCTGACAGGCTGACAGGTATTTCCCAGCTGAAACTGGAAGAATTTGGTATTCTGCCCATCCACTCAAATCTAGGTCAGACCCTTTGGTAAATTTCAAATGGATGCATTTCTCAAATTATGTCTACTGAGACTTTCTTGGACAGTTGTTTCGCCCCACCCCCGGGAGCCATATAGGTTTTTTGACGCTGGTAGGGTTTGATGCTCTGTGTGGGAAACTGAAAGTATGCAAGGAGCTAGCAGGTACCTGTGAGAAGTCACGGCCAACCAAAAGAGAAATCGCATCCTTCTGTCTGCAGGACAATATTGCTTTTACTGCCTATCTGCTAAACACAGCATTTAGACTCTGGTAGTATTTCAGTTCTTAGAGAAAAGAGTCTGTTAGCTTTTAGATTTTTTTTTTTTTTTTTTTTAAATCCAAGAGATAACAGCAGCAGAAATTCTGAGGTGTTTATTTGCATCTCTTTATCAGGAAGGGAAAAGCAGAATTTGCTTGTAACTTTATAGGGCTCAAACTTGCTACTGTACTCTGACTTTGACTGTAATAGTCACTCCTACTTAATATAACAAGTGTGTACTCTTCTTGGTTTGTTTCTGAGATGCCAATGAGAGAATAGAAAGTCCCACATTTCAGTCTCTTACTGTAAAAGACAGACTTCATTCTACCTTACAGTAAAACATCCTACCTGCATCTATTCTAGTGTAATTCAGGAAATTAAGAGATACCAAGCACATGTAGTAGGGAGGCCTAATAAATAGTTTGAGCAAGGGATCGTTGAACAAAGCTCAGTTACTATAGAAATTAATTTCATTAGCAGTCAGGCCCACTCCAAAATCTCTGACCCAAACCTCTCCTTCCATCTTGCTAAGGAACAGAATTTAAATGGGATAGGTCTTGTGTTTTATTCCTATCATAGCAATCATACTATCCCTCTTTTCTTTAAAAGATTTGTCCTCCTTAAATATAAAGGAGCATGGATGATGCATTTGTCTTTTTCTGAAATTGCAAGTGTATGTGGGTGGAGGAAACAAACAATTTTCATGCTTCTGTTGTTATGAAGTCCTTATTTCATACTTGGTAAAATAGATCTTAATAATATAAGCCGAATATTTTAAGTGGTGATTTAAATATGTTTGTAACATTAAATGTTTTTAAATCATGTAAAAAGTTGAATTGAAGCCTATGAAATCCTGCTTGTGATTGTCCTGCTGATTGAGGAATGCCCAGTGGTATTGTGAAATGAGGCAAATCTGATGAGGCATTTATTTATTTTTGTACTATGTTCCCCATACTTTGCTGAGGAGACAACTGTTCGATTTGCAAATGATTTTTGTTGTGTCTGTATACCTTCTTCAATGTGTTTGGATGACTGGCTGAAGAAGAGTGGAGAACTAGCATACCAAATGGTTAATTCTTTAATCTGCTTGTGTATTCATGTCATTTTAGAGGATGTTAATTTCTATAAATCAGTTTCAGGGCTTTGGTCTTGAAATCACTCTTGTGCCCATCAAACTTTTTAATGAAGCTGCAGCTAGTGCAGAGTATATTTGCCCCACATCACATTTCTCTTTCTTAGCAAATGCCGGGTGGGGAAGGGAGGAGAGGAACTGGAGCCAAGTTCTGCTTGGTCGTGTTGGTATAAAGCACAGAGAAGCTCTGTGGTCCGAGGTTACTGTGAGTTTGTACTGGTCTAACTTGGAAGAGAACCCAGCTCCAGACAGGGGATTCAAAAGCTGTCAGAGCTGTGCAGTTCCACAATTCCCATTTGAAATCAATGGCTGTTATGTACCTGCAGTCCTGCATGAGGGCAGCTTAGGATATCAACTCTCTTCCCTCACTTAGACATCAATTTTTGTATATCCCTTGATGACTCTTTCCTGAAAAGCGAAAATACAACATTTTTCAATGAGCAAACTAAGTTTGCAATAAAGCTGCACTTTTAAAAATAAACTTCAGTTTGTATACATTTGAAATAGGAATCCTTCTGTCCTGTTTGACACAGAGTTCTGAAATGGGCCATCACTCTTGCCTTTTCCTGGTTCATCTCCTGTTTTTTCACTGCCACTGATTTCATGGTTACAGCCTATCAAGCAGTTACGGGTCTTGATCTTAGCTTTACAAGGTGGATCATTCCAGGTGGTCTTTGACACCCACACAGCCTGTTGACTTTGGTGAATTAGTGTCTTACTGTTGGATCTGAGAGATACAACCTGAGAGATACACGCAGCCAGAAATGTTTCACACCTCTTCCTCTGAGAAATACTGCAGGTCTGGTTAAAGTAGTCCTCGAGGCTGTTATTTATGTGGTTCCTGAGTAGAATCTATGTTCTCCTCTCACAAAGGGTTTTGAGTATCATCTCCTCATATAACGATTAGCACTCTAATCACCCTTTCACCAAAGAGCCAGCGTAGCAATTTCAGTCCGTTGATTTGAGGTGGTCAATACCTGCCGTGCCCTTTGCGTGTTAACAAATGGAATAAAGCTAGTTGAACCTAGTAGTTAATTTCTTTACATAAGATTTGAGTTTTAAAGAATGGGCAAAAGAATAGAATAAAATACATAAAACCATAATTTTTCGTAATAATAGCATCTCAATTAGTCTTTGTACAAAAGTAAGATGAACTTTGACAGTGTACAGAGGCTCATTGGGAACAGCATCTTGATGGCCTGGTGTGTAAGGCATTGTGTGAGACACACTTGGATGTTTCATTTCACTTAGGAAGACTTTACACCAACTTTGAGGGGAGCCATATGCACTAAGATACCTCAAAGTGGACTTCTTCTTTGGCCTCGTAATTACTGTGATAAAAGAAGATGCATTTATGATGCAAGAAGATGGAAAAGATGTATCATTTTTGTCTCCTCCTGCCTTCCAGTTCGCTGAAGCTCTTGCTTGGTTCCCATCCTGTTGGTAGCATGCTTCTCTGTGTGGTTGGGCGTAAAGGCTTTAATTTAATAATGTTGAGAGGTAGCACAGTTGCAGGTCAGCCTCAGGCACTGTGGAGAAGTCGGCAGCAGATAGATTTCCCACTTCATTCAGCAGGTTAGTGAAACAAGGGTTTGCAGTTCTGGTTTGGAAAGAATAGCTAGACCTTGAAAAGCTTATCACCTGCTAGGCAAAAATTGGAGGTGGTAGTGGAAGTACAAATGCAAGGGAAAAAACATCAATGGATAGTCATCCATAATAGCAAAGAGAAGCTAAGGGAAATGATGCTTTTTGGGGCGTGGGGTGGGTAGGTTTGGGTTTTTTGGAGAGGGATGGGTACTAGTTGAGAAATCGGTAAGTTCTGTTGTGAGCTGTTAGGCACAGTGTGATGCCTCAGGGGCGTGACCAAGGCAAAGGGTTTAGGATTGAACCTGCAAACCAGTAGCCAAATTCAGTTTGCAGTACATTTTACTGTAACCACATGTAAATATAGTCTGGGATTGAATATGCTTTCCAGGAAAGAAGAATCTAATGAAGGAGTACAGTAAACAGGTATCTTGTCTGAGAAGTTGGCCCTGGTGGTTACATACACATGTTGTCAGTCTGCTTCTGAACTCCTCCCGGAGCTCCTGCAGCATCCAGCATCGTGGCTGCTGCATTCCCCTGTTGGCGTTGGCAGGCTCCAGGGGTATTTCTCCCTGTCTGTGCTGCACCAAGCTAAATACACTGGTGAAATCTCCAACTGTATGAGCAGGAAAACTTTTTAGAAGAGCCAGTTATCTGATCTGCAGCTGAATCTTTCAGGACTTGCAGGATGCGGGAACAACAGTGGCAGGAGGTGCTTTCAGCAGACAAACAATAGAAAGCTTACCTGCAGTGATCTCTGCAGTGAGGGGTTTATGTGTGTTCTGGGCAGCTTCCCTGGTGGGATGTTTCCTTTTACTTTTCTGTTTTCACCGATAGGTGTGAAGGAGTCTCCTGTACAGGCCTCTTGCAGGGTCAGTGGTGGTGGAACTAACTAACTGAAGGAATACTTCTCGGCTAATCTGCTGACCAGATCTTTAGGTCTTTCTGATCCTTTGGGTAACATTTAATGATAGGGTGTTGTGGGCTGCTTTTCATACCTCCTTTATTTCCTTTCTCTCTACATTTTTTATAATTCTTTCTTTTATTCTCTTGTTCTCAGATATTTCTCCAGTGTTAGTAGTACCAACTGGTAAGTCTTCCGTGATCCTGAGCAAATCTGACTGTAAAATGAGAAAGAAGAGAGATTCCTGAAATTCATAACACATATTTTGGATGCTAGAATGCCAGTGCAATAGATGGAAGTATTTCTCAGATCAGTGAGTAAGATGATGTTCCACAGCATACTAATCCGTCATGAACTAGATGCTGAGAGTACAAGGTTGCCCGTGGGAGTGCCCATGCTAGCAGTGAATGTGCAAGTGTTTTTAGCAAGAGTTTACCTTCTCAGAGGTTCCTTTTCTTTTGGGAAGTGCATCAGTAGACAGTCACAAATTACATTTCAAATTACTCTTTTTAATGCCTGCAAGCCCAAATAAAAGTAGGGAGGGTTGGTGGAAAAATCTACATTTGTGTTTACAAAACTTAAACTTGGACTTTAAGAGAGGTCTGCTTACTAGAGACCTTAGCTCTATCAGGTAAAAGTTTGTTTCTGTCTTTAAAACTAAACAAAAACACAAGTCTTAGAACAATTTTCTCGCTGTGTCTTCAGCCTATTTTTAAAAAAAGCAAACAACAGTGACTGTTTTGGGAGTTTTTCCCTTTGCTGTTCTGCTACTTCTCATGATTGTTGGGTTCTTTGCTTTCCCCTGTTGGATTCTGCTTTCACGTACTCCTCCTCTGGCTACCATGGAGTAAGGTAGCATGGGGGAAGCATGAAAGGAGAAAGTGAGCTTGGCTATCGATTGACAGCAATAGCTGGAGAAGACTTTCTGTCCCCTTGTAGTAAGTGTTGGCACCTCATCAGTCTACTCTTGTTCATAGAGTTCAGTTTGGAAGCAAACGGAATGAAGCTTGGGCTTTTGACCTTAAAACCATACTTGCCCAATGTGGAGAAATGCATTCTTCCTACTCCTTCCCCTTGCTAGTCCCCCAAACACACACAGTGAGATGTCCAGAGTACCCACATATCGACCGCGTATGCGTGTTGAACTTGGCCCAGTAATGCTAAGGTTTTACCTGCTTTCTGTCAGCTGGTGCCCATGGAGGGGAACTCCGGATAGGTAGCGTTCCCAGAAACCCTCTGGAAAACTTTAACTTTGGTGCAGATTCCTCTGATGTAGCTAGTGGCGATGGCATTGGCTTCTCCCTTGGCGTGGACTGATTTACCCTGAACTGACTCTCTGACCTGCGTCTTAAACCCTGCGGTTGGTTCCGGTGCAAGTAGATTCATTCTCAAGCGATGGACGGTTCAAGTCTCATGCAAAATAGCTACATCCTACCAGAAGGGGTTGAACCAGTTTCTCTGAACAGTGATGACCTTCACTGTACAGTTTTGGGTATGTCTCAGGGATTCCTTGTGGAAATAAGGGCAGTTAACAAAAAAAAAAAAAAAAAGAAAAAAAAGAAAAAAAAAGAAAATAGTTTTAAAAGTAAATAATAATTTAAGGTAGAGCGTCACCTAAGTGAGAGCGCCAAGGAGGAGAAATCTTTGTTCAGTTTTATAGTCCACAGTGTCTGGCTTAGGGACTCTTTCTCTTCTCGGGGCTCTCATCTCAAGTTCAACATACAGAATCTTTTTCATCACGCTCAGCTTTAAACTTTTTATTTAATGATTCCCTGCCCCAATGAGCTTTCAGAATACTTATTGTAGATTTTAAGAGAAATGGTATATTAATTTATGCTATTAACATCACCTCATAAATTATAAGTTTTATACTAAAGCTGTATTGAGTGTAATGAATTATGTTGCATATGTGTTTTTAATAGCTATAAAATTATATTCAAGCTTTTTTGGAAAAACAAACTAGTGAAGCACCTTTTTACACTGGATCTTTGCCGTGTCAAGGTGTACAGCTATTCTTTGCTACCTTGCAGATATCTATATATATATATATAGATATATATATAAATAAAATAAAATGGTATCCTGTATCAACAAAGCATAGAACTCTTTTTAACCCTTATATTACTGTTCCTATAACTCTTTTTAAATTTTATTTTGAGTGTTACATTCTGCAATAATTTATCCGTGGTTTGTACCTATGATTAGAAATTTAGTTACAGGGTAAATAGATCAAATTTTAAAAATCCAACTACTGTAGCTGGAAGTTGTGAACCAAGTTTGTAAGATCTTTTCTTTTTTTTTTTAAATGTATTTATTTCCAGTTAGCTCTGTGAGTTGGAATTTGAAAAGTCAGAACATTAGGAATCTACAGTGTCTTATTCAGGAATATTTCCCCTCCTTTCCTCACAAAGGAATTCCCACTGTGACTTATAAATAGAATTAGACTGCTTGTGTGCATGTATGTATTATATATACACACAAAAAATATGCATTGGGGGGGACGTATGTGCGATACGAATGTGTATATTGTATGTAGGTCATAGTTTTGTAAAGAGAAAAGTAGTTGAGAGGTGATGGAATGTATTGTAGAAATGTGATTATTTAGTAGGGGGTTGTTATGTCTTCACTGTTGTATAAATAACTGAAACTCTCTACTACATAATCTTCTGTTATAAGGCTAACTCTGATATCATGTCAATTTTACTGTTTTTTAAATGAGTTGCATTGAGCCCTGTTTAAAATGCCATGAAAATACCAAGCTCCCAAAGACAGCCTTTAAATAAAACCACTGGGGGAGGAGGAGCAGAGATGGGAGAAACGAGTGTTGTTTTTCAGGAGAAGTAGAAATGGGAAGGTTTGCATTCAGTGGGGTGGGGAGGCACGGGAATTGCTGTATCTTTGCAAATTAATACCTGAATCTCCTACGGGGTGACTTGGAAAATGTTGTCAATCAGTGTACTTGTCTTTTCTAATTGGGTTGTAAGGGACACTGTTTGTGGAGTGATGTCCATTCTGTAAAAGGATCTTGCCTTCAAACTAGTATAATTTCTTTCCTGAGGGTCTTTGCTCATTTCAATTTTACCCCAAAACTGCCGTTGTGGGATTGCAGAACAAAATATCCTTTCAATCCAGGGAGTTCTACTTGTGCTGTGAAATTCTGAATTTAGTAGTGACCCCTTCGCTTCTTTTTTTCCATAAATGGAGAAGGAAGATTTCTTCATGGGAGTTCTCACTCGCAATTGTGAGAAGTCAGAATTCTTACAGATTGGATTACTCTGTTGAGGCTGGAGAAAATAACCTAATTGTTATTTATTCATACAGTATCACTTTTAACGAAGATGATCCTGGTGACTTTAAAAATCTGTTTAGAAAAACAAAGCTTGCAGTATTGCACAGACATTTAAATTTTTGAAGACTTTTTTAAAGTAGTTGCAAATCAGATCTTCGTTTTCAATTTTACTGGTTTGGTTTTTTTTTCATATCCACCTCCCTTTCAGTCATCCCTCTTCGTTTCCCCCTCCCCGCAGTTTGATTCTGGCACATGTGCATACAAGTGAAAAGGCAGGGAGGTGGAAGTTGTCAGAGGCCTTTCCTTCTGCTTATTTGGTGGGACTTAGCAGCATAAGTCTTTATGCCTTTATGGGGAAGAATAGACCCATTTTTGTGTATACCTGTACAGAGAGATATATCTGTATATGAGATGTTGGTAGCACTTTGCTGAATGTGGACTTGCCCTCATGATATACAATAAATATGTATGAATGCAATCGATCTAAATCTATATGTACATGCATACAGATGTATAGATGGAATATACATTGTATCACACACATGTACGTTAGTTGTAAGTGTGTGAGCTAAAGAGAGAGACTATCCACGTGTAACAGGTAAGCACTTGTGCCAAAGGAGGTTGTTTTCATTCTGAGGGATTTGGATGACACCAGTGACTGATCTGAGCTTGGTCACCATTGATTTGTGTTACCTCAGCCCTCCCCGTGGAGTTTCCTTGGTACATTTCTGCTTTTGTTTATTCTGTATTAATACTTGTTGAGGCCTCTTGCAATGCTGACCTCTTCTGCTTCTCTGCTCCATTGCCTCCATTCCAGCTCCTCCTTGTCCCTGCATCTCTACAGTTTCTCTTGCTAGCAGCTCAGCTTTAATGGCCCAGTCCCGCTCTGCTTATGCGTTAGGGAAATTCTCTTGGCGACTGTAGTCGCAGCTGAATCAGGCCCTGAGCACTTGCTTCAACTTCTGCAGAATTTCCCAGCTATCCAGTTGTGCTTGAGTATGACTCTGACTGATTTGCCAACGAACACAAACTTTTCTTAGAACCTCATGCAAAGCTTCCTGGCATATTAAAAGGTTAACCCAGCGTCGGATTGTAGAGGCAAATGTGCAAAATGAGAAAGACAAACCCACCAAAAATTATTGTTAATTTTCAGCCCCAGCGAGAAAAAGGGAGTTTGGTTTGTGGTTCCTGTACTGCAGGCAGTAAGCAGAGGCAGCCCTGTGCTCTGTTGTGAGCAGTGAGGTTGTCATCAAACTTGTCAAGAGAAACACAGCTCATTACATTTTACTGTTAAACAGCTTTTCAGATGAGCTGCAGAGTTGACCATTAACATGCTAGCACTTTGCATCTAATTGTGTTACAAATGATTTTGCTTCTGCAAGTAAATTTGGGTTTACAGATTGCATTTTCTGTTCTCTGGCTAAACGGGGTGTCTATATCCTTCTAGCAGAAAGCAGCTGTCAGAACCCTGCTCAGTCACATTTAAGCACTGTTGAAACTCCTGGCTACCTTAGGCTTCAGTTTCAATGGAGGTGCTGCTCCAGTTCTGCCATGGCTGCATTCCGCCTTTTCAGTGTGGATATGGCACGAATTTTCTTGCCCACGGTTCAGCCATGGAATTTTGTCTTCCTTGCGTTTCTATTAGAAAAAAGGTAACTGGTGTACTGTTCCATCTGAGCTCTCATGCGGTCATACATGATGATTTCTAAAATACATCTGTTTGGGCGTGTGTAAGGGTATGTCTGTACTCTGTGTGTATAATATATATTTATACACACACACATATTACACTATTTCAGTTTATCTATGTGGAGAACATACCTGTTGGTTCTCTCCTGATATATACTCATGCATACCTATATTAAATATGTATATAGTGTGTAGATGTCCTGCATATACATGTGTATATGTTATGAACCCTTGGTTGGCAATTTTTTCCCCACTTTTTGCAAATTGCTGTCTCTCATGACATACTTTCACTGAAGCTGCATTATATAGAAGAAATGGAGAAATGTGTTATCAAAGTTTTATTTTAAAAAGGAGACTCTTAATTATCTAAAGCCATTTGTAGTTGTCTTTTGAATTTTTACTAGAAGGGTTGTTATTTTAAAAAAAGAAAAAAGGAAAAAAAAAAAGAAAACAAAAAACCAAAAGCAAGTAGACAAGCCCTTACTCCCATCCCTTCGAGGGAGGTAAGAAATGGAAACACCAGTTTCTATGTAAGTATTTCTTTTCTTCAGGAGTTTGTGAGGCATACTGTAATCACATTCTGCCCCATCCCCCCTTTTGTTCAATTATAATTAATGATTCATGGTTTCTTTTAAACAGCTTTTCCCCTCATGACTTTACTTTCATAAATCATAGTTCATCTCCTACTTTCAATCGTACTGATATCACTAAGGAGATTTCATGTCCTTCTGTCCTTTTCAGGAGAAATACCAGTGCATCACTATTAAGTTACGTTTTAACATACTTTGTGGAGGATGGATATTTTTATTGAAGGTGTCTGTAACAAGTCTTTAACTTATTTAATGTGAGAAGCCTTCACTGGAATCTATTGTTTGTTTCCAACAAGTTTCTGCGACTGTTTTTTCACCAACTTATTAAGTTGTTCTCTTCTTATTTGATGCCCGAGGTTTTAGGGTTTGGGTTTATTGTTGTGGGCTTGGGTTTGGGGTTCATTTTAATTTCTTTTCCCCCTTCAATTCCCAAAAATGTTTATCTGCAAGTGGAGCAAAGCAGATGTCAGAATCTCAACTGATGGGCTTTTTGCAGTTAAAGGTAATTATCTTTTTCCTAAATTTAATAAAAAGAAGGTAGCAACTGGACAATCCGAAGTGCTTAGAGGGAACGCTCACTCTTTTTAAGGCTGTCTCAGAGCAGTTTGTGTTTGGTGTCATTTTAAAGGTAGCTTGATCACGCTTTGATATCAGAAACAGCCTTGTAACAAGGAGCCTAGTACAGTTGTTTGGCCACTAGAGTTTAAAATGTAAACAAGTTGCAGTGGGAAA
Source organism: Jacana jacana (assembly GCA_013400555.1). Taxonomy (NCBI): domain Eukaryota; kingdom Metazoa; phylum Chordata; class Aves; order Charadriiformes; family Jacanidae; genus Jacana; species Jacana jacana. The sequence continues at coordinate 105,610 of VZTM01029789.1, forward strand.
GCAAAGGTGAGGCAGTGTCTTTTGAACCAGTGAATTGTAGCTTGCAAACGTACCTGATTTTGAAGTAACTGCATGGTAGCAAGGATTAGCAGTCTCTTACACCCCTTCCCTCTTCCCTCTCATCCCTGACACATGTGTTCAACATACCGTACATTGGGAAAAACAAACGGCTTCCTCCAGCAAAGCTAAATCCACTTAATGACTGCTTAAAGGGAACATACAAACCTGCATTGCCGCACCCCCTCTCATGGTATTAGCTGGAAGACTAGCTAATACGCACAAAACGCCCAGTCCAGGTTGCTTCCGCGGATGTGTCGCTTTCAGAGGGTGCAGTGCCTGGGGCTGCCCTTCCCTACGGGGTCCCCGGCAGCGAGAGCAACTCACACTACTGCTTCTGGCGCTGGAGGCTCGGGGGCAGCATTCCAGGGGTGGGTAGGAGAGCTTGCGTTTGTACTTTCCCTTTAAATAGGAAAGGTTGGCTCACGTGTTCCTCATACTTCTCAATGAATGTACTGTATTACCATTTAAAAAAAAAAAAAAATCAATTAAATGATAATAGATTGGTCTCCTTTTGTTATCTGGTCCTTGTTTAATTTGTTTAAGGGTTTTTGTATACAAAAGTTTACATTTTTATGTATATTTTTCTTGTGTAAAAACTGATGTAATATGTGTATAAAACACTGTATGTATTATCTGTATATAGTGTGACAAAATGATTTTCTTTCTTTCTTTTGGATGTATTAATAAATCTTGCTGTGAAGTAGCCGTGCTTACTATGATGAAACCCTCTTCTTCAAGCCATTTTGCCAAGTCTAAGATGTATGAATATTGCCCAGGCTGAAATCTAATCCATTAAGTGATTTATCCTTTTTTAAAACATATCCTAAGTACAGTTATTAAACTGTACTTTGCTTAGATAGCTGTAGAGTCTGATTATGCTCTCGCTTATTCTCTGTTGCTTTCTAATAACATTAGCTAATTAGTTTTGCAAACAAACTGGGGTCTTCAATCTCAGTACAGATTCTAATTATAGTGCTTTCTAGCTCTGGATCACTGGCCTGGAGACAGATCCTCTTCATCTTCTTTTCTGTTTTGAGTTGCAGAACTGTACTTGAACTATAATTTAAGGGGTAGAGAATAGAATTTTGTCTTATACATTGTTCAGTTTTCTAAGATTCAAAAAATATATACCTGCTTCATCATGGAAACTGATAAGTTGGAGTTTGGTGTTATTTTGAGGATTAGCTTGTGGATGAGAAATGATGGTTGCTGAGGTGCTGCAAGGCTCTGGTCAGCTCTCAGGCAGGGTTGCAAGGCCAGGTCATGCCATGTGGTGACTACCTGGGTTGGGCAAATGCTGGGCATTGCCGCTGCCTTGTTCGAACACAGACAGCCATGAAGTGGGGAAAAGCTGCTCTTCCTGCCATCTGCTGCAGCTGGTGTGATCTAGGCTGCCCTGGCTGGCACTGACCTTCCAGTGGGCTCTCTTGAGAGTGGCTTTTCCACAGTAACTCAAAAGGATGTCCTCTCTTCAGACAGAACTACAGCTTGGACACTTTGCAATAAGTAGATGTGCCGCGGCCAGGAGCAGTGAAGCCAGACGCAATCCAGATGATTGGTAGATCAGCTTCAGCTTTATTCAGAAAGCTCTCCAACCAGAAAGCAGTACAATCCAGTCAGAAGGAAGCACCCGTTTGAATCAAAGTCACAGGTCCTCATTCGCTAAGCACTACATTTCGGATAGGGAGAGGGAAATTGTCCACGAGCTTTTCACGCACTTTCCACTCGCCTAAAGTTTCCCCATCATTGGCTACAACCCTTGTCTCATTTGCTGCTTCCTACACCCAGTTTCACTTTCACTATACTTACTTCCACTCATTTGCATCTGTGCTCTCCCAGCAACCCCTCTTAAAGGGCCTGCTCTCAACATAGATGGCTGCTGCATCTTCCTCTCACTGTTTTGGGAAGTCTTCCCCTTCTCTTTCTGACGTGAAGGTATATGCTACAACTGGTGTTTGCTTTCCTAGATTCCATCTCCTATGCGTCTGAAGTGGTGACTTGCAGAGGAAAAGCAGTCATGTCCTAGGTGAGACCATCTTCCAGGTTCTGTTTTTCATAAGCAGTCTCACTTAGTGCTGCCCAGATCGTGGAAGTAACTATCAGCAGAGATTGATGAGAAGGGGATTCCGTAATTTGACTTTTCTTTTTAATGAACGGTGGCCCGGCCATTCTAGACAGCGTAATTAGAGCTGTGTTTCGTAATGCCTGATTGCAATTCAGGCCAAGGGATAAGTGGTGACAGTGAAGGATGTAGTCTTCCGTGCTAACACACGCTGCAAAGGTTTCACAGCAGAGGATGGAAGTGGTTTGTGTTTTTCTTGCCTTCCTGAGAGATGGGAGTACACAGAAACTCCAGATATTCATCAAAACAGAGCGATGACATAAAATACCAGGTGCTTAAGGTAAACGAAGGGAGAGTCCCGCAGCATAAGTTCAGTTCAACACGGCTGGAGAAAACCTACCCCAAGCTTGTGCCTTCTAGGGAATTTTCAGGGTTATGGGCCCGAGGCATTTGGGCACCACGGGGGTAACAGTGATGAGGCAGTTCTGGCTGCTACTGAGGCAGTTCTGGCTGTGCATGTGGATGTTGCAAAGCTAGTCCTGGGCTGTGTCTCAAGTAGCACTCAAATTTAAAATGTCAAGAGATAAAAGAATTTATTCTTACAGAGAAAACAGTTGTTAACAATCTGCTTTTCACAAAACAGGAGAAGTAGGCTGCTATTCAGTGTGGCATTTGTAGGCCACGATGAGAAGTATGAAGGTGGAAGCTAGAAAATGGGGGGCTGTTCCCTGGGGATGACCCCCAGAGTTGCCTCGTCTGCTCATGAGCTGAGTGTTCTCCCACCTGGGATTGACAAGAGATGGGCTGAGACTCCTTTGCTGACTTAGGCAGAGATCAACTGAATCACCTGGGTTTTTTTTCCCAGCATTTCCATGAATAACAAAGAAATGTTGCACTTAGACAATGTTTGCATGGGTCTCAGTCCAAAACTTTACAGAAACAATTGGTCATTGGTCTAAAACACAAATAGGTTTTGTTTGAAGTCTCAATTCAGGAAGAATGTGCGACATCTTTCTATGTATTTCGACAGTCATTTCGAGCTCCAACAGTAGCCTTTTAATAGTTGTCAATTATATTCTTGCAAAAGCTCATTTAATTTGTACTTGTAACAAAATGTCACCTGTTTTTCAAGAACAAGTGTTGCTCTCATATTTGACGAAGCAATTGGAAAGAGAAACCTGTATTAAATTTGGGAGCTGGCTTCCTGCAGAGGTGAAGACAACCTCTATCTCTTCCAGCATAGTCACAGGCAATTGTCCCACCTGCTGAAATAATGTGGGTCATCTTCCCCACCCCTCCTTGGAGCCTACATCCCAGTGAGGGCTATTACTCTGCAGCTGCCAGGTCTGCATTTGAGATACAAGATGCTTGTTTTAAGGGGCTAGGGGGTGATTGTCATGTTTACTGGTGTGAAGTTCAGCTTAGGAATGACTGTCTTGTTTTACTATTGCTAATTTATGATGTCTGGAAGGTGCCAGTGAAGAATCTTGGTACTGCTGAATCTAGTAAGAAAACTCAAGTGTTGTGCTAAAAATGTCCCTCAAAGCAAAGTAATTCTGACATTCAGATGGAGTCATGTGCTTCTGTAGGGTAACAGTGGTAGAAACTTTCTATGCCCATATCTGATAACTCCTTTGACTCCTTAGGACCAAGAGGCTTGTGTGTCCTGTTCATCTCTCACATTTCACTTGCAATGGCTGACATAGCCACCAGTGTGGAGGAGAGTCCTGTAACTTGAACTCAGTCTGGCTCTGATGCCTGTTTCTGCTCAGCTTGTGCACCAGCTTCAGGTTCTTGCCTGCTTAAGTTTAAAATTTAAAGCCTTTGCTTCCATGCTGTGCAACTCTTGATGGAAGAAACGCTCTGTAACCAGCCAGCAACTGTCCCAGGAGCTTGCACATCTGATCTGCAGGGCCCTGTGTGATGCCTACTGGGTAGCTGATGCTGGTTAGGCTGCTGATAGGGATGTAAATGCTGTCCTGCTGACCAATATTTTCTCACAGCTCCCTTATGTTCTGCAAACCCACATTTCCTAGGAGAGTGCCATGGACTTCAGCCTCTTCCAGCTTCCTCATTGTAGCCATACTGTATGGCCCTTTGCAGCAGGAGAGAAAGTGCTGTGGTGAGAGGGAGGGGAGAGGGTCTTCACTGCTGCAGACCTGTGCTGTGAACCCAGGGAGGGCAGCAAGGCTTGCAAGGAGCACGACTGGCATCTGACACGGTACTGTCCCCTGTATATACAGTCCTTCATCAAAGCATCTGTGTGGTACTTGGTACAACAGCATACGGCTCATGTTAAAAAGAACTTCACAGATGAAAAAAAATCTTGGTTTCTCTTGTTTTTTAGTGTGTTGGAGCATTTATCTTCAAGCTGTGGCTTTCTTGCACCCAGGATTGGTGTGTGCTGAGAGGGGCAGCGTTCACAAAAAAATGGATTGGGCCCAAACTGCAGCTGAAGGAGTAGCAGCAACCCTGGCTTACCCAGCTGGTGCTAAAGCATCGTCAAGAATAGAGATGCTGATTTACATCAGCACATTTGGACTAGTACTCTGCCAAAGTTTGATTTTGAGCTGTGAGCCTTGGTTACCTGTGGTCAGGTACAAGTTAAAGCTTCTTCCAGCAAAAAAGTGTCAGGACCACGGTCTAGCTGAAGTGCTTCTACACTAACACATGCAGCATGGACAACGAACAGGAGGAGCTGGAAGCCATTGTGCAGCAGCAGGAAAACTATGATGTAGTCACCGTCATGGACATGTGGCAGGATGACTCGCATGACTGGAGTGCTGCATGAGATGGCTACAAACTCTTCAGAAGGGACAGGTAAGGAAGGAGGGAAGGTGGGATGGCTTTGTGTGTTAAGGAAGATTTATGACTGTCAAGAACTTAAAGATGCGGGCAACAGGGTTGAGTCTTGGGTAAGAATCAGGAGGAGAGTCAGAAACGCTGATATTGTGGTGGGAGTCTGTTACAGACCATCCAACCAGGATGTAGAGGTAGATGAAATATTCTATAAGCAGCTGGGACAGGTCTCAAGATCACTTGCCCTGGTCCTGGTGGGAGACTTCAACCTACCAGTTATCAGCTGGCAATACTATACAGCTGAGAGGGAGCAGTCTAGATGGTTCTGAGAGTCTGACAAGGATAACTTCCTGACACAGACGGTGAGGGAGCTGACTAGGGAGGGAGCACTGCTGTGTTTGCTGACATTGAGGTGCTGGACTGTGTCCAGAGAAGGGCAACAAAGCTGATGAGGGGTCTGGAGCATGAGTCTTATGAGGAATGGCTGGGAGAATTATTTATGGGATGGCTGGGGAAAAGAAGGCTGAAGGGAGACCTTATTGCTGTCTGCAACTACCTGAAAGGAGGTTGTACAGAGGTAGGGGTTGGTCTCATCTACCAAGTAACAGACAATAGGACAAGAAGAAATGGCCTGAAGTTGCACCAGAGGAGGTTTAGCTTGGACATTAGGAAAAATTTTTACACTGAAAGGGTTATTAAGCATTGGAACAGGCTGCCCTGGGAAGTGGTTGAGTCACTATCCCTGGAGGTATTTAGAAGTTGGGTAAACATTGTGCTTAGAGACATGGTTTAGTGATATTTTTTGTCAGTGTCAGGTTGATGGTTGGACTAGATTATCTGAAAGGTCCTTTCCAACCTGGGCAGTTTTATGATTCTACACCCCTGACACAGCGGCAGAGTTGGTCCATGTTTGTGCCAGTGGAATTTGTGTAAAACTGGCCCTTGAAATGTTCACAGATACTTCCCAAAGTGATTATTGACACCATTTCTACGTGCAGCACATGGTATCCAGTTACAACTTCCCTGTGTCTCTCCATAGTGGTGCTGATCTCCTCAGCTCTGGGAGATCTTCAAGGCTCCCAGACTCAAGCAGTTCTTACAACCAGTTTATGGCAGATCTTCAAAAGAATGTCTTTGTTGGATTGTATTTTTCGTTTGTTAATGAAAAAGGTTCTTTACCATCACCCCACTAGGATGAACCCAAATGGCATGTGGAAAGAGGTTTAAGAAGTGATTCTTTAAGTGCCTAGAAGCATATGAAGGGGTTAAATCCAAGGCACATGAGGCATCTGGGTTCTCTGCACATTTCTGCTGCCTGTTGGTGTAGACATTTAACCTTGCTGCCTGAATCAAGAGACACATATTGACATCAGCAAAAGATACCTCCCTAAATGTGTAGTTTTCTATAATTTGTGGTCTCAGCAATTTGCATACATTTGCTAAGGCTGCTTCAGTAAAAAGCTTTTCCTGTCCAGCTGAGTGTTCAAAGTCAGCAAAGCCACTTGACTTATATCTGAGAGCACTTGGTGGCTAGTTTTTGGTTTTGGTTTTGGTTTTTAATTCCACACACACACACACCCCCCCCAGTTTAATGCCTTGTTTGATCCTGTAGATGTAATTTTTCTGATAAACAGCATTTGCTCAGTGGAGCTAGCCACTTGCCTCTGTTATTAATCTAATTTTTTCTGCTCTCCCCTTGGTCTTACTGTCTAATATAGCTTTGGGGGATTTTTTTTTCCCCTCCTCCTTTATTGCTCAGTGTTTTGTCTATTCTATACAATGTTTTCTGTCTTGTCTTGTCTTCTCCATCTCCTTTTCCCTCAGACTGCAACCAGAATTGTGGCTGAAGAGATTCTGGTAAGCAAAATTAGGTTCCTAGAAGTCAAAAATGTTCCTTGTCAGACCTTATCCTCTTCACTTTGCTCTTTTATCTCTACCACCTCTGCCCAGGTACAAGACCTTGCTTGGCAGAGCTACTTCTAATACCCCTAATTAAGCAATTAGAATCAGTCAAGGTCTCATACAAATATACATGTTGCCTGAGGAAGGCCCTTTCAGAGATGATGGAGATGAGGATCTTGACAAATAATCTCTCAGAAAAAAATCAGTGAAGCTGCTATGATATTTTGCATGCCATGCAAAGCTGGCTGCCTGTAGCAAATTTCCTGTGATGACACGCCAAAAAGATGATGCCTTTATCAGACACCGTTTCCCATTAAAAATGCTTAAAAAGTCCTTCTTGTATCAGCTTGCTGTGATGTCGGCTGCTTTCACGCAGCCCTGTGCTATGGGGAGCAGAGCGTTTCACAAAGAAAGACGGTGCTGTGTCTTTCTGAGTATGTCCTCGTTTTTGGGCAGACTTTGCCCCCAGGCAGCACTGCTACCATCTGCCTTTGACAGGTGACAAGAGAGCAGGGTGGGTGAGGACAGCTTAACTCTTAATTAATTGAATACTTGCAGGCACTCTTTTCTTTAATGTCCCCCCAATAGCACGGGATATATATCCTCAAGCTTTCTACATGTCTCTGCCCTTCTTTCTACGTGTCTCTTCCCAGATTTTGTGACTGGTCTTGTAACTAATGCCAGAATCTATATTGGGCTGCTCTAAACTGAGTCTGTAAGAGACAAGCAATGCATGGATCTTCTATTGGTTCTAAATGTAATCTAAATGAAATGAAAATGATACCAGCAGAAAGGAGAGAGTGAGTCAATGTGACTAAACCTGTTTGGTATCATTGGGTGACACAAAAAAAGACACTGCCCTTATCATTCAGCTCTGGTGTCTGCATACATTTTTGAAACCCATCTCAGAAGCTCTCTACTGTCCCATGCACCCCACTGTTCCTGTGGCACCTGGAGCACAACTGGCTTTCACCATCATCTTGCATGCTCTTCCCTCCACATTTTCCTCCTTGTCTGCATGCTGTCTCCTCTGGTGGGACACCCTGCAGATTGTGCTGACTTACATGCCAACCTACTCCAGTGGAACCAAGCTCTTGCTAGTTGCTCTCTCTGGTCCACTTTTATCTCTTGTCCAAAGCTCCAGTTTTCAGGTCCATGGAGCTATGGCAGACAGCATTTTTTCATCCTCTTGCTGCCTTATCAGCCCCACAGCCCAAGTTGTTCACTCTGTCCTATATGGGCAGTTATCCAGGTGTGAAACTCCCTGGCTGAGAAACTGGTGGTTTTTAAACATTGTGTCCCTGCCATGTTACTCTCTGGTCCTGTAATTGAAATGCTGTCTGTGGTGTGTAATTCTTGAATACATCAAAACTATAAAAGAAAGTCCTCTTCTTACTCTGGTCATCTCTAATGCAATAAAAACAAATCCACTGATTCATATAATTCATAATTCAGCTTTGTTTTCTTTCTGATCCTGTTTTTCCACCAGCTGTTTGGGACTTAATTTGCAGCGGAAGGTGTTGTTTGATGGTAGGGATATACCGGCGAGAGCAAATGGTTTCAGCCTCTTGCACTTGGAGTATTAAGTTTTATGGCTTTCCCAGTGCTATAAAACAAACACAACCTACCTTATTTTTCATTTTGGTCATCATTCTGTTTATTTTTCTTGCAAGGTTTTATACCAAGATAAGAGTTCTCAGAGGTTTTTGTTTACTCTGGGAAAATGGCTTGGCAAAGGCAAGTCTTACTGTGCAAGGCTTGCATTGTGAATTCGCTTTACGGCTGTAATTTTTATGTGAAAGATGCCAGACTCTTAACAACTGAAAAGTAAGTTTTCTACTTCTATTTTCAAACAGGTAATTTGCTGATCATTTACCTAGGGTTCATTCCTTGCTAATGGCCTGAGTCCATGCCATACCCCGCTGTAATGACCTATGCAGGAGCGAAATGCTGCTCCTGGGGCAGAAATGGAGAAGGAAGGCAGCGGTGAGGGGAGGGCAGCAGCCTGGGAGGTGTCTCTCTCTCCTCTGCAGTCACCCTGGCTGCCTCGCTGGTGGATGAGTACAGCATGCAATGGTCAGCAGAGACCCAGTTTCTCAAAGGCTGTAAGCTAGCATTAACACTGTTAACCACAAAGGTCGGTTTGTCCCAGCTGCAGAGCAGGATCTGGGTGGATGTCTGCTGGGTTGCTCTCCGGGTGGAAGCAGCCTGTTTGTGCCCACACAAACATGCAATGGGGGAAGAGTGTCTCTATCACAGACTCAAGTACAGCTACAGAATATGCAGTATATTCTTGATTGAGATTCAGGCTATTTTTTTCCATGTTTTTGAATCAGTGTCACTTTACAGTTGTAGTCCACGTTGAGTCTCAGCACCACAGCACATTGGCCACCTGACAAACTCACTCTCTGGCAGTGAGACCTCTCTGTTGGATAATAAAACTTCAAATCAAAAGGTTTGCATTTTCTCTTTTCTTCACTGATGAAGAGTTGCTGGCAGGCAGTGCAACACAGCTCACCTGTTTAATTCCCCCCATGTCTGAACTACACCCAAATGAAGTTCTGTCCTCCAGACCTGCACTGGTGTTGGCACCACCCCGACCTGTGCCAAGCTTGCAGGGCTGTTTGAAGGGACCTCAGTCAGAAGCGTGGTCCCCAGCAAGTGTGTGGGAACTGCTGGCCATGGTGTCAAGCCCTGGGAAGGTGCAAGCAACCCAAATTTGTTCCTGACCTTCCTGACCAGGTTTGTTTCAGAGCCTCCATGATGGCACTGATGGTGAGTGCCTGGCCAAAGTGACAGCACGTGAGCTGTGGGGCTGGGGCCGTGCAGGGGATACTGAGGAGCAGGACAGAGCCTTCAGAATCAATTGTTCTTTTCAAACCCAGAAATTACATCCTGCAATATATGGTATAGTCTGTGCAGAGGCTCACATGTGCAGAACCAATGCTTCCCAAGCAGAGTGAGATAAGGGAAAGCGTGGGGAAGTGGAATATCTTTATTACTTTTTTCAAAGGGAGATTCTCTTTCACTTTTCATTTCCTTTTGCGTTTCCTTTCTGTATTTGTGCTTTAACACTAGGTTTGATTCTGTCTTGATAGCATTCAAGTGAAGGCTTACATATTTCATCACGATTGTCTCTTTTGTTTTCAGGGCTGAAAGTCCCAAACAATGTGAAGCAGTCACAGCCGTATACACATCTGGAATCCTTTCATCCACTCCAAACAGCCACTTTCCTTTATTCCTATTCACCCTCATTACTTAATTTCCTAAAGAGGCTGCAGCTCTTTAATGCCTGAGTGACGTATGTCAAAATGTCTTGCTAGGCTCTTCCACTATGTGATAATTCAGCATATCCTGTTTCCAGAGCTGAGGAAAGACATTTCCTTCACTTAAGCTCATTACTCTATAGGAAATTGCTTTTCTTCAATTATCCTGACAACCTGGATTTTGACAGCTCCAGACTCACTGGATGAAGCTCCTGCAGTCTCTGCAAACACTATTTTTCCTTGCGACTCCTCTGTCTGTTATCTATAATGTCCTTCCTAGAGAGGACCTTTTCTTTGGGACTTTTCTTCCCTTTGTCAATGGAGGCTGGCTGTCAGGATGCAATTTACAACGCTGATCCTGAAGGTTTACAAAAAACTAGTTTGCTGTCCCCTCTCTGACAAGGTAATGCGTTGCTTTGCAAGCTCACAGAGATCTCCATAGGTGAACTTGTGTTACCCATTCCTGTGCTAATGTAGCTTTTATGGCCAAGTTTTATAAAAAGAGCCTTCACTTGCGTTGTCTGGAACAGGATCTTAAAGAAAGCCTTAGCAAAGATAAATTACAGGGAGCGTTCCTCAGCACTTTCTAGTCCAAGAGCCACTTAACCTATCCAGAGGAAAAACCACAGATTATCTTGCAGAGAGTTGTCACAAGAGCTTTCACTTACAGCCAAATACAGATGAGCCCAAATTTCATCAGTCTGAACATCGCTCTCCTTCCTCCTCTGTGCTATCGTTTGTGCATGTAGGAAGATGGCCTTCCCCTTTCCCACACCTTGTGGTCCCCGAGCTGTGTCCCCAGCAGCAGCTGGGTGAGCTGGCACGGCTCTCTCTGTACTGGTTTGCTCAGTAACTCCAATAACTTACCAGTGCTTTGTGGTGTCCTCTGGCATTGTGTTAGGAGGCTCAGATCCAGAGAGAACATGGCCCCATGCTGAGGCACTTGGTTATCTTATGCCTAAACCAGAAATGTCCTGTGGACCTACACCTGCTTCTTGATACTGTAGGGTGCTAATAGCACCCACCTTCCTCTCAGAGACATCTTGAAAAGAAAGCATGTGACTGTGAAGAGTTCCCATGCCATGCAAAGGAGGAGGCAGCACAGATGGAAATCTAGACCAGTTCATAAGGAGAAAACACTACACCAACACGAGGAACTATTTATACTTAATGAGAATCTTGCATTTCAATCCTAGACCTTAGCAAACCCATTTTTCCTCCAAAACTGTTTCACTTCACCCACATGAAGGTCATGACTGCAAAACACCCCACCTCTCCTAGGGACTGACCCAGTCAATCATCGGCTGCAGAAATCCCCTTTGCAAATGGAGTGATTCTCCTTGTTTTCAGTTTCCATCAGCTCTATGTGACAAGCTGGAGAATGGCAGTCCATGGCTCCCCCTGGCCTCTCTCGGGAAATAAAAGGCTCCCACCTCTCCCCTGTCTCTATACCCCACCAAGGATGACATGTTTTACGGCAAAGTCTCCCCTTTTTAAGCTGCCCTCCGCTGGTGACACTGGGTAGGATGCGTTTATTCGCTGGAGACCTGCAGACACATGTTGATGTTACTCCCTTCCTAACCACCGTTCTGGACATGTATCTCATTTTCAGATGTAATGAACCTCTTTAAGCTTCTCCTTGTCTCATTTTGACTCTGAACACTTTTTGGCAGTTTCCCATGACAGTCTGACAGGAAAGAAGCTTTGCTAGATGAGTATACTGGTTGCTGATTGTTTTTTTCCGCTTTTGTGATGAAAAAGTTCTTTTTGGGTATTCATCACCTGGGTTCTCCTTCAGGAGAGAAGACAGACTGCCTGGCAGTAGCTCCAGCTTTAACGGGCTATCAGGAAAGTGGGTCTTATGCTCTTTTTAGGGAGATGGCAGCTGTGTCTGCCCAGTTCCACAAGTGTCATCAGCCTTCTGCAGGCTTCACCAGCTTGTCTCAGTTTGGTCCAGGGTTTCATAGCTCTTTTGTCACTGTTTTTAAGGCAGAGTCAAAGCAGCAGGTGTGCTCTCCTGTCGACAACTCTTTTGCCTGCAGTTAAAACCAGACACCAAACTGTGGGGAAAATTAATGGCACCTGCAAACTACGTGTGGTTAAATACTGATCTACTTCATTTGCAATTACAATCAGGTATTTCGGTGTCTGAGGCCTATGCCTCATGCATCTGCATTTCTTAAGCATGTAAACAGCTGGAATTTGCTCTATACCACTGTTTGTGTTGGCAGGCAAGGATGCTGGTGTGGCTATGCGCAGCACAATGGAGACGGCTCTTCTGCGCGTTCAGCATTGTGTATGCAATGATGGAGATCCCTGTCAAAAAAGCTATTCTTGCTCTTCTCCTGATCTCAGTGGCTTTGGGAATGGCTCTCTGCTGTTCACTTCAGTGCACCTGACTCTTGCTGAGGACCCAAGTCTCGCCTTGAACACCTCACAGTGGGGTACCCTAGCCCAGCTGAGATCCTGCACCACAGTCAGAAGGTAAGATTTAGGTCTGGGAGACCTGCCTGGCCCTTGCTGAGCCCAGCACAGCCTTGACTACTTATGAAAAGGACCCACGTGCCCTTGATCAAGGGTGCAGTTTTCTTCTGGAGTGTATTATTGCCTCAGATTTGCAGAAGGGCAGTGTGTGCGTGGTGCACAAGCAGTTAAATCAAGCAGGGATGTGCTGCTCTTCCTCTCTCTGTTGTTTCCCTCCAGCTAATCTCAAGTCATTTTGAAAGCTCATATTTTGATCTTGCTGTATAGAGAAAGCATAACAGCTCCAAACCCCCATCCTGGTGGCACACAGGAATGCCATCACTGCTCTTGACATCAGCACGTATGGCTTTCTGTCATGTCCCAGGGCTCAGGGCAGCAGGCAGAGCTCTCCTATGGTGCTCCCAGGCTGGTGAGGCTCAGACAGTTCCAACGGCCTCACAGCCTGTCCAGCGGGACCTCGTGCCAGGGAATACAGGTGGAGGTCACTCCCCAGCCCCATGCAACCCTTGGAGAGGGAGAGGAGAGCTTCAGCAGCAGGATGGGGAGAGGGTTGTGTCACTGGCCAAGGCTGCATCTTGGTGCAGCCATGCCCGTGGCAGCCCTGAGCTCTTCCCTGTGGAGCTGTGGGGGCAAGGGCGCACAGAGACTTCCTGAGGAAATGGAGGTGCTGTTCTTTGAATCCAAAATGAAGTTTTATGCACTTTGTCCACCAGGTTGCTTTGAAGGTGTCTGGGAAGTTGGAGGCTCACTGTCCCATCCCTCAGGCTCTCTGCTGCCCCACTGAGAGCCAGAAGCCCCTGGCTGTCCCCAGGGCTCAGTGCTGGAGCTGGCAGGGTGCAGGACCAACATTGCCTCTTCCACTTTACCAACATGTGGAGCACAAAACATGGCAAATCCTTATTTTAATTCTAACATTTACCTGCTGGAGCAGCCGCTTGACCCCCGAGCCCTCCATCCTCTAGCTCACAGGGGTATGACTGATGGGCTTCCTGCCCTTCCTTCCTGCAGCTGAGTTTGGCAATGTTTCCTGGCCCCTGTGAGGCAGCTCTCATGCCCAGTAGTGTGCAGAGCAACGCTATATTGGCTGGGAGATGCCAGCTGCCCTCATTCTCCTGCCCTGGCTTCCTCACCTCTTAAGAGGGGCTAAGGCTGCTGTATCCTCCATGGTCCAGCTGTGGGCAGTGCCATACAAGGCTGGTGTTCACAGCCTCATGGCCTGTCCCTTGTGCTGGATAAGGAGGAAACATTTCCAAAGTGGGATTGTTGATAAGACACTGAGCTGTGTGAGTGGGGTGGGACAGGCAGAGAAAGCTTCCATGGAAGTGGCTGCCCTGCAGGACAGAGGGACGATGTGAAATCATTAGACAGGCGAGTGAGCCATGATCAAACAGAGCAGAATTACCTGCAAATGCAAAAAATCAAAGTGTGTCAGGGAAAGCAGGAACACAGAAGGGATAAAGAGCTCAGCATTAGCCTCCTCTTGGGAAGAGCGTCAGGGCAATAATAACTTGCCAGGGCTTTGATTTCTGGTGAATGCCTACAACGTGAGTGATTTGTTCGCTGCTGGTGGAAGATTTTGTTGGGGCTGAGGAGACTGGGGGAGCAGCTCACTCTCGTCAGCTGTCTCCAGATAAGGAACCGTTTGATGTTGCGGCACCTCTGCCATCAGAACAGGGAGAACTGATGGGCTGCTCTGCACAGGCACTTCAGTCCAGCCAGCAGCACTCAAGGTCCTTTATTGTTGTTTCTTATCATTACTGTAATTGTTGTTGTTATTATTATTATTACTATTGTTATTACAGGCACCTGCCAAGACAAGAAAGCCAGTTTTTCTGCCTTCCTAAATGTCAGCACATATTTTGTTACTTGTGAATCTGCATGCACATATCTGGGCAAGGCACAGCTTACCCTGCCTGTATGCCAATGTGGGGGCATTCACAGGGGGCTCCTTGGCATGAAGGGGAGGTATGCGTGTACATCCATAAGACAGACCGTCATTAACCATCCTGCTCTTTCCTCCATATTGCAATGCCCAGATCAGGTAAAATCAAGCTCTGGTATGTGGATTTCTCTGTCCCCTTTTGGATGGCCAGACCTTGATGTCTCGCAGAGCTGTGGGCTGGGTGTATTTGTATCAAGTTCCCGATATATCTGTGGAAAGTCAGAGCTAAAAACTTTAAAGCGGCAATGTTTTCAGGTGCAGAAAAACTGACTAAAACCATTTGGCATCCTTTGCATGGGACTTCTGCCCTGGAGCATCAAAGTCAATTTGGGAATCAGGTGCCCAGTGCTATTCACAGGGAGGGTCAGTGTACATTTACATCCATGCCCGAGACCCTGAGGGTTACTGAGTTACCCTGAGGGTAACTGAGGTCAAGCCCCCTTGAAAGCAAGGCAAGACACTGCAGTGGCAACTGATACGGGATTGAGCCACAGGCCAAGAGAGATATGTAGGTGAAGGGATCTACGATGCAGCCTCCATAAAACAAGGTCAGAGCCTGCAGATGGGAGCACTGTTGGCAAAGCTCTTGCAGACCCTGATTTATACTTGCTGCTATATTTTCTGGCACAAAGGTGCATGGAGGAGGTGGGTGATGTCTGGATTCATCTGATTCACAAGGTGGAAGCAGCCAGCCAAGATTCGCTCTGCAACTGAGGTCTCTTAGCTCGGCCATCAGTTCTCACCAGGCCCTTTCCAGGTGCAGGCGTGGCATGTGGCACCAGCTCTGAAATACACTGCACACAACGGCAGGAGCACTGTGAGACTGTGTGAAAGCCTGTGTTGCTGATGAGGCTGTTAGCGCTCTTTCAGTCATCTAATGTAGAAGTCCTTATGAGAAGACTCTGACTTAATCTCAGCTCAACTGGAAAAATGCCGATGACTGGAAATGTCATCAGCTGCCTGTGGGCTAGGCTGGCCCTGAGCTGATAAGGAGCAACGCAGAATAAAAATGTCAACAAAATTGGACAAACACAGGGGCTGGTTGCAACTCTTCTCCATCATGCAAGAAGCAGGGCCCCTCTGCTGCCAGTCCTTCCAGCAGCTGGACTTTCCCTACAGTCTCCATCAGAAACTCTACGATCTCTTAGAAAGGAGAAAAGTGGCTGATGTCAGTGCTGCAGAGTAAACTGAAACTCTTGCCCCATAGACTCCAATGAAGAGGGTAAGTAAACCCAGCTTTCATTGCTCGCTTTAATTTTATAAGGCAAATCTCACAATATTCTGGTCTGGCACCCTGCTTTCTTGAAGCTCTTGCAGATGGTGGGGGAAGGAGAACCAGCCATAAGGAGAGCTGACCCACCTCTCACTGGCCACCAGGAATACGAGCAACAGGTTTGGGCAGCAGTTCCTCTCACCCCATGCAACGTGTGCACTCAGGAGCCCATAAGAACACTGAATACTGTGCCTCTTGGGTAAGGAGTAATGCAGAAAGTAACTGTCTAACATTTCCTCTCTGGCGGGAGTGACATGTTAATTCTCCATGGGGAATGGGATGTAAAGCTCAGACCTTCTGATTTCAAGAGCAGAACAACAGAAAATGTCACCTGTGCCTTGAATACATCTGCATCCCTTCTCCAAGTCCACAGAGAAAATAAAATCTAAAGAAGTTTGGGGAACTATGCTTGCACAGCCAGCAGATTATAAATAATTTATAAACTCCTGAAAGCAACCTGTGGACATTTTCATCTGTGTTTTAGTGAGGAATCTTTGAGAGAAAGCCGGGAGCTGGAAGTAGGAGAGGCGAAGAGTGATTTACAAAGACTGCAGCTGGCATCAGTGCTGGTGTTATGTCACTGGGGTTTAGGATGAGGGAAGATGCATGTGTCCCTCACCCCACTGGATTCCTTGGCCAAACTCCAACTCTGGCACTTGTTCAGCCTGCCCAAGGCACAGGAGCCACCTAGGCTGGTCTCCTTATACTTTGCCACAGCAACTGTGATGTCAGCTCTGCCCTGTGAGGCCCAGGGAGGGACACTGCAAGTAGTGCATCTGTGCCCAGAGGGCAGCTGGATGTTTGTGGATGCTCTTTTAGAAGCCATTCCTTCTCTGGCCAGGTGTTACTACCAGCTCACATCAGCCCCTTTGGCTGAGTTTCCCCTAACTCCTTCTTTGATGGCATGGACTCACATGGGATCATTTTAGAGGNCGGTGCGGCCGGAAGGGTTAGCGTGACAAATGTCACCCCCGCCGACAGCCGCCGCCGCCTGTCTCTGAGGGGCAGAACTGGGGTTTGAGGAGAGATGTGAAGGCGCGCAGAGAGGTGCCTGGGCAGGGCGTCGAACTCCCGATGAGAGGATGCGGGAGGAAAGAGGAAAGCTTTGCTAGAACTCTTTTTTTTCAAATGGATAATTTCATCAGTGGCATTAAGCCCTTCGATTACGTCTTGCCATGGCTACTGCCTAGTTCTCAATTTACTTCATGTAAATCCAGCAAGCACTTGTCACATAGCAGGGTTTTTATGGGATCACATAAAAGTAATCAAAGAGGTTAATTATTGCTGTTAATGACTTGCTTTGCAGACTCGGTTGCACGCAGCACCACCTGGTACCTCCGGTGCTTGGAAAGCCAGGGTGATGGGGCTGGGGTGATGGCAGCAGCAGGGAAGCCCGGCCACTGGTAGGACACGTGTGGAGGGACCGATGGTTGGGTGGGTGTCAGTAGGTCCAGGCTGCGACAAGGAGGTTTTGTGGAGGCCTCTGGACACCAGTAAAGTGACCAGGAACGTGTTTCCTTACTTTCCAGAGTGACTTGCTTAATCAGCCTTGACTTCCTGCTCAATCAGCCCGGGGCAGTGCTGTTGGAGGGGCTTTGAGGGAAAAAAAAAAAAGGATTCAGAGGCTGGAAAGCTTTTCCTGGAGGGAGTCATGAAGGAAGTTAAAACTAATTTAGCATAACAAAGAAAAGGTTAAGAGGTGACTGGATCATCATCCCTAAGTACTTCTTTAGGAATGAGACTTCTGGGAGCAGAAGGCTGTTTAATTTGGAGGACAAAGACATAACAACATACAATGCCTGAGAGATGAAAAAAAGAGGCATTTCCCCTCTTAATGCTTAAGGTTATCTGCTAACGTATGGGGGTGGGGGTGGTAGAGTTTCCATCCTTCAATATCTTTAAATCCAGATTGAAGATTTTTCGAAAAGACATGCCTGGGGTCAGACAGAAATTATGGACTTGTGATTCTGTACCACGTGTCTTGCAGGAGTTCATATTAAATGATTTTATCTGATCCTTTGGCCTTAAGATCTGTACCTCTCCTTGCAATAGCTAACAGATGCTGCAAACCTGCTAAACCCATCTGGTAGTATGCAGATGACCATAATGTGATAGATACACTTTGTGTCTGCCTCACCACCAAACACGGTCCTGCTATACAGCTGGGACCACTGTGCCATTGCGAACAGAGGGGTGCCCCTTGAGTCCCACTATTCTCTCAAATGGATTTAAGCATTTGCAGCATTTTCCCCACACTAGCTTTCAGTCCAAGGCTGGCTGAAGACTTGTGCAGAGGCCGCTGTACGGTTTGATGAAAGCTTGTTTTGTGGTCTGAGCTCTGCTGTTTGCTGAGGACTACTGAGCTATACAGTGTTGTCTGCAGAGGCCATACAGCTTTATTTCTGCTGAGCTCTGGTAACTGAAAAGCAACCATCACTGAAATAGTGGAAACCAATACCTGCTTTTACAGAAAACTTTCCAGTTTGGGAGAAGGAGTCCTCTCTTGCCCCCAATAAATGTTCAGATTTCTGTTGGCCAAGTCCAAATTTGCCTGATTGGGGCATGAACCTAAAGCTCCCAGCTGCCACATCCTCCTGATTTAAGGTTGCAGAGGTTTGAATTTCTTCTCCTCAGAGTCCTTGAGTTGCTCAGCTGAGCCTTGTGTTAATGCTGGGCTTTGAATTTGCTATTCCACCCTTGAATCGCTATGCTCTGTTGCCCAACCATGCGGTAGTTCCTCAGCTGATGTAAATCAGTTTAGCTCTGCTGCCTTCGCTCCTCTGACACATACCCTGGCTCATGCCATCTCCCTGCAGCCCAGTGCCCCGAGGCAGCCACCGCGGCAACCCCACTTGCCCCCATGGGTCCTGCATCGGAAGGTGAGGTTTAGCTGGAGATGCTAATTAAAGCCCAGTCAGCTGGGGCAGAGCTTTGGTGGAGTGGCGCTCTTGTCATCTCATTCTTGGGGCTGGGGCTCTCCCACCCTTTGGAACAGGCAGGTGAAATATTGCTGTCTGTCAGCCCCACCAGTGCTGGTGGTGTGGATGATTCACCCAGGTTGAACATCACCAGGAGCAATATGTGAGAAGGCAGCATTCCTGCTCTAGGTCCTTGACTTCAACAAGCTTCCTGGTGGATTCAGACTTCCAGCATGACTCAGGATATTGCAGTGTATCCTTAAGATAACATCTTTTGCTTGCCAACATGTAGGCTGGCTGCCAGCGGTGGGGGAGGAGATCTGTTGTGAGTCTTTTGTATGTGCTCATAGTAAATAGATACATGCCAAATTGATTCCACTTGCCTTTCTATTTCCCCACTAGGAATCGAAGGAAGGGAAGAAGTAGTCCTCCATGGTTTGCCCCAAACCACTGCCCCACCGCTTGGTTCCTTGGGTGCTTGCAGCTGCCTGCCGCTGCTGCTGCGGACAGGATGCATCCCAGAAAAAACAGTGTTGGGATCCAGTTTTGCAGGATGGTTCAAGATCCCTGACCAGGATGCTTTCCCACTCTGTGTCTGAACATACTGCAGGGTGAGAGAAGTGCTGATATCCCTGGTTATAGGTGAAGGGCACCAGGTGCCACTGGCCGGTGCCCAAGCTGCCCATGGCAGGGGCACCTTGCCTGGGTCAGCCCTTGTCCTGCAGAACTGAACAGCGTGCTGGGCCAACTCAGCCCACCTCATACCCTTGGTCTGTGCCTGCTTGCAAAACCCCAGGACAGCACCAGGTTTTGATCTTCTGCCTCCTTTCCAAACCGTTAGCATTCCAGTCTAAATGCTGAATACAATGGCCATATTTTGAAGACTGCCAGCTGAGCTGCCTCTGCTTGGGACTATCATTTCCAACTGTTCTCTGGCAAGATGCTTTCTCAGATGATTTAAAAAAAAATAATCAAAGTTGTAACCACATCTGTGCCCGCCGTTATCTCTGGAAGCAGGAAAATTAGCTCAGAGGCTGGGAGGTGCTTTCTGAAATGGAAGCCTTCTCCTGCAGACGGCACAGCTCCCGGTGGTGGCAAAGACCAGCCACTAATGTGCCTCTTGCTGAAATCTCAGGCACTGGTGTTCTGTGTCTGAGTGAAAAGAGCAGCCTAAAAGCCACCTGATTTAGGCTGTTATCCTAAATCAGCTGTGGGTTCTCTTTATGCACACCATCCAGCTGTGCTGATATATTGGCAGGCCAACCCAGTAAGGAGATCTATAGTGTTAGTGAGTGGTTTTATTTAAATGCTTCTCTTTTTCTATTAGTTCTTCCTAGGTTCTTCCTAGGCTACAGTATTGGTCCTCCACCCTTTCCTAGCACTGCTGGAAGAGGAGGAAGCAACACAAATTTTTACCTCAGTGGTGTAGAACAGCAAAGGTACAGAGCACATCTTGAGCTGTCTCCCGTGCATTGCTCCTGAATTAGCAGGCCAAATTGTCTGCTGGTGTAAAAAACACCTACCTCAATGGCATACCAATGAGGTTATACCGGTAGACTGCAGCTGAGGGTCTGTCCGCATCATCTCTAGGAAAAGTTGATTAGGTCCAGTGGATTGCTGCCTTCTTTTATGAAGAAGCTGTAAAAAGTTCTTTTCTTCTGCTAGTGCTTCTCTCTGGGGAGTTGTTGGCAGAGCGAGGCGAGTCTCTCAGCAATAATACATTTCAAAGTTATTATGCCAGCAGAAAAGAAACACAAGGATTTGAACTTGGTAATATATATTTTTTTATGGCAGGCCAGAACACTAAAGGGAACCGCCACCCTGCTGTGCAGACCTCCCTGGGTATGCAGGGTGCCTGGCTCGCTGCGCTGTGGGATGGTGAAGGCTGTGACTGGAACCCCATTTCAAGGGCTAATCCCAGGGAGGTCAAAAATATGAACCTCAGTTTTGGTGGCTGTGTCCTGCCACTGAGCTGGCTCCTGTGCTGGCTGGGAACAGCAAAGATTTGGATGGAGCTTGCCTGGCCTCTGGGCATGTTAACTCTTCTGACTGCAGACAGACGGGATCACCTTCTCCCTCCACCCCACTGCTGTAACAAAACTACTGGTTGCAGTGACACATTCAGGTAGTGAACGGTGCAGCCAACCCCAAATCTTTGTGCTGCTGTGGTAATAATAATGCTTTCACATAGGAAATAAGTGAATTGTCAGCTGAGACCTCTTCTTTTTGTAATGATTAACTCACCGCTAATGATTTGATATAATATTGGGCGACGTTGAGTGCTGCAATATTGATGTTTAATGTGGTCCAAAGCAAGGGCTCAGGAAGCAATAAAGATTTACTCCAGCTAATGTGCGAAGGCTGGGTTGTTCCTGGGCCCCATGCTAGCTGATGGCCTCATGTTTGCCATGGTGCGGCAGCCTCGCCTAATAGAATCTGAATTTCTGGCTAGTAATTTAATGAGGGTATATCTGTATTTCCAATTACTGGAAAAAGCCATGATTCTTTTTTGCTATGTGTTATAAAATCAGCCCTTCATGCTCCATGGAGCCAAGGGAGAGCACCTCATCCCTGTCCTTGAGCTCCTAATTGGTCTTGCCTGCCCACCCTGCAGTGACTGCTGGCTATCCAGAGGTGCTGCCCATAGCGACCAGGACCTACCTGGTCCCAGGACCCTTCTTGCCTCACACGTGGCTGAGGTAGATGAAGCTGGCGCAGACTGGTGCCACAGATAAGTTGGCGTGGGAGGAAAACTTGGAAGGACAAATCTCTGCAAGTATTGATTCCCCCAGCTGCTTGCAGAGGGATTTCATTTAGCAACACTGCCAATGACATTATGCGCAGGATCTTGTCCATGGCTGGTTTGGTGGCATTAAGAGAATTACTTTGGCCTAATGAATAGGAATAGGATATTTCAGCCTCCTCCCTGGAAAGTAATGGTGGATCATCAAGTGTGCCGCCAAGTTCAGGTCTAGTCACTTGCCAAGTGAATGCAAATGACAGGTTATTTTATTTAATGGAGACCACAATGTGTTGGCCAAAACTGTTGTCTCTTTTCTCTATGGATTGGTTCCCCTCCCCCTTCTAAATCAGACTTTGTCTCTGTTCCTGAGTGGCTATTTTTTTTCAAGCATAAGAGGCTTTTGCTGACTCTCACACTGAAATACATCTGTAGATTGCACCAAAACTCCTCAATCAGCTGTATTTTTTGTTGCACAATGGGAGGAGGCAGGAGCTGGTGTGCTGGTGGGTGGTCACCTCCAGCCTGCCGAGGAGCCAGAGCTCTCTGTCTTCTTCCCGCTTGGAGCTGGTGAAATGCTCCATCGCTGCTCCATCCCACCAAGACCAGCATGTCATTGTGTAGCCCCACATCCTGGCATCAGGCCCTTTGCTGGCATGGTGGCATGGAAGCACCTGGGCTGTGATGCACTTGAGTTTGGACAAACCACTTGCTATTGCAGAGCATGAAGAACTCTGCTGTTCAGCCACCCTTCAGCCAGGCACTTGCCAGCTGCTCCCTCCTCCAGCACAGACCATGGAAGTGCTGCTTCCCTGAGCCACTGCTGTTGCCTGGAGGTGTTCAAGGTTAAAAGCCCCTGCGAAGGGCCAGCTCCTCAGCTGCTGTACAGGCACACAACCCAAATGCCAGGCAGAGGCATTGGGTCATAGGGTCTGGGCAGTGCAAAAGCAGGGTTGAAGCCCCAGCCCAGAGCAGGTTCCAGCAAATTGAGGCCAGAGATGCTGGGGGTAAAGAGGGAGTCTCCATTAGATTGAGACTTTAGTTTATGCTACACTTAACACTGATTTATTAAACTCTTCAAACATAGGTCGTGCCTCACCATGGCTCACCAACTAAATCAGCATGAAACAAAATACTTACCATTGCAAATGTGCATTTTCATATGGACTGTGGTGTTTTGCTTCATATACAACAGTGATGACTTGTAACAGTTGTGGCTGCAGTAGCTTTTTTCCCTGTTCTTTTGTAAAAAGCAGGAAACGTTTTGGAGTTTTTGGATGAAGCTGGATTCCTTTCAGTGGTTCCAGTGACAGGATGAGGGGCAATGGGCACAAGCTGGAACACGGGAAGTTCCATTCAAATATGAGAAAAAACTTTACGGTGAGGGTGAGAGAGCACTGGAACAGGCTGCCCAGGGAGGTTGTGGAGTCCCCTTCTCTGGAGATCTTCAAGACCTGCCCAGATGCAGTCCTGAGTGATGTGCTCTGGGCAACCCTGCTTTAGCAGGGGAGTTAGACTAGATGATCTCTAGAGGTCCCTGCCAACTCTGACAATTCCGTGATTCTGTGTTTGCAAATTCTGCCATCTCAGTTGCAGACCAGTCACCTTTCAAATGAAATGGCTATGACTGCTCACCGGTGGTTAATCCTTGCATGGAGATTTTTGCATCAAGAGCTGGAGGGAGGTGGGGATTTTGTTTATTTGTTCAGAATCAGGGTTCTTTCCTAATTAATTTTGTAGTTGACAGGGAGAACAGGTTTCTGCTTTGTTTCGCCAAGTGTTTTGATGTATGAGCAGAGATGTCGTGTGGCATCTATGTTTGCAAAAGAGGCTGACGGGAAAGATCAAAACTGATTTGTTGCATTTGCAGAGAAAGAGGCTCCATATCTGCAAAACAGAGCAGTGACTGAAGGCCCCAGACAGCAGCATTTTGGAGCTGAAATTGTGGCTGTAAGCTGGTGATCAAAGTGCTGGTGACCTGGCAGAAGCCATGATTTCATGCCAGGTGTCTATCATGTCCTGGTTCCCTTCCTCCCAGTCTCTGATCTGCCCTTGGAAATGTAAGTCAGGACAGCTCTGGCCCCTTCTCCTGTGGGATGAGTCCAAGGGCTTCTCCTGCTCCAAGGCTGGGCAGAGCAGGGGCTGCTGGGTGGTTTGGGAATGAGCTGTGCTGGGAGAGATGCTAGAGGGGTCTCTGACCATATGCCAGCAAGCCACAGAATCATGCTGACAATAGGCCTGCAAAGCTGCCTTTTGGTTGGAACCATGCCTGGAAAATCTATTTCCCAAGTGGGGACTTCAGCAGTTACGAATCCCTGACTGATGTGGTTGAAGGACATAGCAAACACATGACCCGTTACCATGATCAGCCAGGCAGGATCCTGCTAATGTGCTTGTTTAACCCTCTCTGATACCACCTAGAAGCTTCTGCCTCGAGTGCCACCAGTGTCAGCCCTTTTTGGCCCAAAACTCCCCCATCCCCGCAGGCACAGACAAATGGGAGCTCCCTGGAGGAGAGTTGGCTTGGCTGCTGGGAAAGCAGCAGTGGAGAGCATGGGAATGAGCAAGGAGCTGTCTGCTTAACTCCCATGGAGAGCCTGAGAGCTACTGCTCGGCACGAAGACTCATCAGGGCAGTAGCCTTGGGGGTGAGATGGGGGATTGTCACCTCTTTTCTGACATGTGACTGCTTCTGAAGGCTTTTAGTCCCACTGACCCTTTTTCCGCTCTCTAATCCTTTGCTTGCAGCATTTGTCCTTCGTGGCACACCACTGACGGAGTGGCGTGGTATGGTCTATGCTGGGATGGATGGAGATAGAATAGAAGTCTCGCTTGGCAAAAAGCCAAAACCTATGCTTTCTGGGCATGGCAGCATGGCTTTGGGGACCCTGAAGGGCATGGGCACCACGTGGGGAGCTCTCTGTCTCACTCCATTGCTTGCTGAGGATGTCAGTCTTCAGGCAGGCAGCAGCAGTGAGCTGCCACAGTCCTCCAGGAGGAGTCCTATCCACACAGCCCTCCTGGGCTGATGGGCATCCACAGCAACACTGTGGCTGGGCCTGAAGATGGTGCCTGCTGAGGTGTACAGACAAAGCTGAGTGATCTCACCTCTCTAAAGAGCCATGGTGCCATGTCCTGGTATTGGCATGAGTCGGCGCTGTGCTTGGTGAGTCCAGGGGATGTTTTTACTCAATTTAGGCTGGGAAGGATTGAAGAGATTTTCTTTTTCTTCCCCTTTTTAAACAATAAATAATGGCAAAATCCATCTCCTTTCTCTTTGAAAAAAACAGCTCCTTTTCCTGATGGATAGATAGATATAATGAGATTCTCAAAGTCGTAAATCTGCTGTGACTTTATTACCTGCATCTGTTGGAGATGATGTGAAGAGAACTTCATACAGAGAGGACTCTTGAAAGGTTACAAAGGGAACCAGCGGTCTTCAGAAAATCTTCATCTAGAGAAAACAGCCAAGAAAACCTGCTTAGAAAAAAAGCACTTGAGCAGGATGAATAGATGTCAGGGCTGAATGCGAGCGACACCGGCAGCAGGGCACCTTGCCGTGAAAGTGAGCTCAAGCCTGGAAGCCTGTCCCCTGCCTGGGCAGCTCTGGTACAGGAGCTGGCCTGTGGCTGCTGTGCACAGCCCTTACCCCTGCACTGGGTGTGCAAGAGGCTGGCCAGCACCCCTGCCCTCACATGCCTGAACAAAACACCACAAACAGGGGCACTGCTAAAGCAAAAAAGCAGAGCTCAAATGTGCTGTTGCTTTTTTATTTGCCTGCTGGTGAATGTGCCACCATTTCAGTCTCTTCCCTGGGGCAGGGAGATTGGTGAGAGGCAGCACTGGGGCTCAAACCCTGCTGGGTCCATTGCAGCAGACATTCCGTGAGTGAGGTGATGGTATATCACAGCCTCAGCACATCTCCATGCTGCTGCACCTTCCCTCTGGACTCTCATGAGGTCACCAGTAGGTGCGTGAAACAAGAATGGGGAGGGCTGCAGGAAATGGGCACAGAAAATAGCTATTTTTTAAGCTTGTCAGTAAATGAGTGGGAATCCGACAGGATCCCAGGAGAGCTGCTGGCAACTCTGTGCTTGGTGTGGAACCCTGGCCCAGGGTCAAAGCTCTGGAAAGATCCTAGTGATTCCTGAGCAAGTTGGCAATTTCTCAACTGGGACAGGTACTTGCTCGATGCAGCTGTGGCAAAGAAAGCAGCAGGTAAATGAGGATGTCCCAGTCCATGCCTTACCATGGGCCCAGTCCCAGCACTGTTAGGGGGCTGTGATTGCCAGAGGTGGTGAAAATAGGCTAGAGATCGTACTGGAAAGTGCAGCCTGCTCCCAGAGAACAATGAGCTGTCGTGCAAGGCCATGTCTGCAGTATGTTGATGTCATGATGTCATAATGCAAGCTACCAGTTATTTTAACAGCAGAGTGAGGCTTAAAACTTCCTCTCCCTGTTGCAAGGGGGAAGATGAAGGGAGGAGCTTTGCTTGCTGGCTTTCCTGCTCGAAGTAGCCTCTGCTTTCCCTGATACCTCATTCTTACTGAGCCAGGGAGTCAATCCAGCAAGTAGAGCTGCAAACAGGGAGAGAGCAGACGACATCGTTAAGCTGTGATTGTTGAAGAATATTAACTGATCTCGGGCTTTGTGACTGCCAAAAAGTGATGCTTGAGCAACGTGGTGCCAGGAATCCTGAAGTCACTTTCGTAGCCTTGGAAAATGCAGCTGCTTTGGGGTTTCAGCCCAAGACGGCTGTTATTATCCGCTGTGCAGAAAGAAGCTTCTGTTGGGACCTTTTACAAAGGCCATCAGTCTTCCCAAATAGTGGTTGTTTTTATCACCTGGCAGTAATGATACTCTCTGGTCCCTTTAATATCTGAGTGGGTTCCCAAAGTGAGACCGGGGAAACTCATTTAGGGCTCACCCCCTCCAAGGGAAACAGCTTACAATTTTCTGCCAGGTAGCCCTTACCGATGTGAGAATGGCCACGGCTCACCTAATAAAAACCTCGCTGACAGACACGACCTCCTGGAGGTTTATCTAAGTTGTTTGTTGCAGAGCAGAACAACATATATCACGGCTGAAATACACACCAAGCAGAAATCCTAATGCACATGGTGTCTCTGCTGTAATTGATTCGCAGGCAGGACAAATACCCGGTGGAGAGTGTGAGGGGCTCGGAGTACTCTGCTGGCTAAACCGATATAATGGTGTGTGAAATGGTATTGCTGAAGCCTGTGGCTAAAATCCAGTTTGTGGGCAGGCTGGCTGTAAAACTGCATCACCCAAAATATGCCTGTCCCTTGTATGCATTGGCTAGGGCACCCAGGCTCCTGTTCAGGAGGAATGGTATTAAAAACCAGATAAAAAGTGATGACTATTGCCAATAATGCGTGTGCAGCATCACACGTGCATTGACTTCCATTTTTTGGCCAATGTTGAGATTTATTGTTCCTCCAGGTAAATGTTGAACTAGGAAAACCCTTGTTCAGTTGCTTGTTTTGGCTGGTAAATACAGTGGGTGCCCTGGGTGGGAGGCACTGCTGCCTGCTGTCTGGGACCTGTGTGCCCCGACTCCCTATCCCAGAGATGGAGTGAATGATAGGACCAATGCCACTTTAAACCACAGGGACTTGTGAATTGCAGGGATGGCTAAAGTTGATGGGGATGGCTCTGTGTGGCACCGTGATTCCTCTCCCATCCTGGCTGTAAAGCACGGGGTAGTTCTGAGCACACCCAAGTCGTACACTAGGATATAGCCTTCAATTTTGTTGTTTATCTAGCCCCTCCTATGCGCAGGTAGTGACAGCAGCAGTGCTGCCTCCCCATCACTCAGCAACTCGGGGACATGGGGCATGGAGTATGGAGGTGCCCTGGAGAGGTGTGAAACCTCATCGGGCACCCCTAAGCAGCCTCCCCAAAAATAGACTGGCTGAGGGAGTGGGCAGCAGGGAAGGGCTGCCTTCTCCCAGCAAGCTGCTTAATTTCGTCAGCTCTACAGGGCTGCTTTGCCACACGTCCCCCCACACAGGATCAGGTGGTATTAGGGACTTGATCCTTGGGAGGTGCTGGGGGAAATGTCTTATGGTGCAAAACCAGAGGAGCTCAGCCTGTTTAGCTTATTAAAAAGAAGATCAAGAGGTGACTTAATTGTGCTGTGTGAGGTACCTTCACAGGGAGAGAAAGGCAGGTATTAAAGGGCCATTTAATCTAGAGGAGAAAGGCATCATGTGAGCCTGTGCCTGGAAGCTGAAGCCAGACAAATTCAAATTGGGAATCAAATAGACCTTTTAAAAAGTGAGTGTTAATAAAGATTAAACTACCCAGGAGAGCAGCACATTCCCTTGCCTTTGATATATTTAGACCCAGGCAGGATGCATTTCTGCGCCATGCACTTTAGCCAAGCAGGAGTTACCAGGCTAAGTACAGGAGTAATTGGATGCCAGACTCGACCCTGCATCAGGGAGAGGTCGGGAGAGATGATCTAATGGTCTCTGCTGGCCATCGGTCCTCCCGCACCTGGCAACTGTGATTTGTGTGCTTGCAGCCAGCCAGCTGACGGGAATGTGGCTCTACCAAGAAAAATTGGTGGGGAAGCGCAAAGAATGTGGCATTGTGTCAGCAGGGACAAGAAGACAGGTGAAGACTGACAGGCATGTGTGGAGAGTAAAAATATTAGAAAGGAAAAGCTTTTAGCCAGAAATTGTCTTTTTGTAAAAAAAAAGCAAATTAAGTCTGCCGATGTTAGCAGACACGTAAATTTTTTTGCAGAGCCACCCCTATTTTTTCCCACACTTCCTTAAAAATAAAACCACTTCTCAAGTTTTATATTGAGTAGAAAACCACAGTTTCAATAGGACAACCTATTTTGGGTAAAAAGAAAGACAAACCATATCCCATTTTTATATAAGAAGTGTACAGTGAAATGATATGTGAAAATCTTAGTGAGACCCAGGAGCAGCTTAGGAACTGCTGCTCACTTGGCAATGCTGAAGTATGGGGTGAACTTATCTTCCTCTTTAATTTTATGAGCCACTCCTGAGGCCTGGCACATGAGTATGGCTGCAGAGAGGAGCTGCCTGGGGTTGCCCCTCATCGTTTTTAATAATGCTGTGATTCAGCGGAGCTAATCTCCCACTTGGTGCCAGAAGTCACTGCCCTGACCCTGAGGTACAGCCTGCTGGGAGCAGGATTTTCAGATGCAGCACAAAAGTGTGGAGAGACGCACCAAGCCTTGGATGTCCCCAGCTGAGCCACAAGCTTCTTCAGAAAAAGATGGAGCATGTGGAGGGCTCCTGCAGAGAAGTTGTTGTTCAAGGTGCTTTTCATAATATTTTAAAAATGTGTTTGCTTCCTCTTGCAAATGTTCAAACATCTTTAAAGTGTCTGTGATGCCAAGCTGCTTCTCGCCCTGTTTTAAGAGAAAATAAGGAAAAGGAGCCACAAAAAGCACAGCAAGCCCAAAGTTACCAGCAAGCAGACCGAAACTAAATTAACACCAGCAAGATTTCAGCTGCCCCTCCAAAATATTGTGTCTCACGGCAAAGGGTTCAGGAAAAGATGGGAGAACAGATTGTTTTAGTGCATCTTCACGGTGTCTCTGCAGCACAGATGAAGCTCAGGCTGGGCCCCCTTCCTCTTGCCAAGCCTGGTATAGGGAGTCCCAGCCCTCAAAAGTGGACAGTCAGAGGTGCAGGCATGAGCACTGGTGGGTGCAGTGGTGGGGAGAATGAGACTCAGGACACTGCATCTGGCTTGTTTGGAGAAGCATCACCTCCAAAACTGGAGCACGAGCCCTAAAGAGGAATCTGGTGGTGAGAAGGAGGCAAGGGACAGGGAAGGAGAGTGTGGCCCTTCTCCAGTGCCATGCAGGCAGAGACCAGAGGGCGGGAGCACTAGCCATTGGCTGTGGTGTCACAGCTCTGTGCAGATTACGTTGGCCAGCTTCGGCGATGGAAATAGGCAGCTAACAGTGAGCTCCTTTTTGTAACAGATAATAGTCAAAACAGCTTGAAAACTATTCATAATGAGAGCTCTGAGAGCAGCCAATGCTACACACACACACAGAGCGAATACTGTCATTAAGCGTTCTTTGGATGACAGTCCCAGCAGTTCATTATCCCCCATCACTGCTTGGGGAGGGTGGAGGAGGAGAGAGAGGGGTGAGGGTTTTTTTTAAATAATGCTTTTCTTTTTTTTTTTTTTTTGGTAATTAATCTCCACTGTAAAGCGGAGCAACAAAAGCAACAAAGGAGCAGTATAAAGATGGCATCCTGCCTCGCCAGTGCCCTCTGAGGCTGCAGCCTGGGGCTCTTTGCAAGAACTGGTTAGGAAAATTAGGCTTGGACTGGTAGGGGAAAGAGACAACCTCATGGAGACTAGGGCTGCAGCCTTCCTCAGATGGGTAGAGGGCCCTCTGCAGCGTAAGGTTATGCAGGATTGGAGTTCCCGATGTAAGAGGGACCTGTCAGAGTGAGTCCAATGGAGGGCCACAAAGATGATTAGAAGTCTGGAGCATCTCTCCTATGAAGACAGGCAGAGAGAGTTTGGGTTGTTCAGCCCGGAGAAGAGAAGGCCTTTCAGTACCTAAAGGGGGCTTACAGGAGGGACAGGAAGGGACTTTTTATTGGGGAGTGTAGCAATAGGATGAGGGGTAACGTTTTCAAAATGAAAGAGGGTAAATTTAGATTAGATATTAGGAAAAAATTTTTTATTGTGAGCGTGGTGAGATACCGGTCCACATTGCCCCCGGAAGTTGTGGATGCTCCATCCCTGAAAGTGTTCAAGGCTTGGCTGGTTGAGATTTTGAGATACCTGGTCTAGTGGAAGGTGTCCGGACCCACGGCTGGCAGGGTTGGAACAAGATAATCTTTAATGTGCCTTCCAACTCTAATCATTCTATGATGTTGTGATTCTGGCAGCACAGGATCTGCTGCCATTGATGTGAGCTGAAAGTGTCTGCAGAGGTGGAGTGGGGAGGGGAAAGGCTGTGGGTTAGACGTGTGCCATGAGTTTGGCATGACTAACAGCAGCTCATGCACCTGTGTGGCAACTTGTCACACTTGCTCTGTGTGTCTACCATGGCATGATATGGCATGACATGGCACACAGGATGCTTCTGGGCAGGCAGCTTGCACCCTGTGCCCACATTCCTCCTCTGTGTCCCAGTGAGTTCACCCCACATTAAGCCAGGTATGCAGGAGTGTCAGCAGCATGTCAAAAACCCTCACAGGGGGACCATGATGCTCCTACTACTGCCACGAGTTCCCCTGGGTCATGGAGTCTGCTGGGGGCACCAGTGACCCATTTGCCACATGTGTAGCCCATTGCAGGGTGCCTGCACACCTGGAAACAGCTGGGCTGTTATAACACCGCAAACGGTCTGTAGCCACTTGACATATAGCAGCTGGGAATGGGGCAGGACTGGCTCTTCCCTTCTCTTTTCTTGCACAGGCATTTTTTGGTCAGCCCGCAGCTGGCACTGCCACAGCTAATCACACTCATCCCCCAAGGCTGTGGATAGAGAGCCTGTGCAGGCCTCCAGCCCTTGCAGCACAGTCCTGGCAAAGGTTTTGCCACTCAGTACTATCAAACCACAATTCCAGCCTTGATTATTTAATTTATTTTGCTAATGAATTGTTTTTATCTCCATGTTTTCCTTCTCTCTCTCTCTCTCTTTTTTTTTTTTTTTTTTTTTTTTAAAGATACAGTCTCTGTGTGTATTTTTTTCCTCTGGAAGTGCAAAACAAAAGTTTGCTTTTAAGATCCTGGCTACCATTTCTGACCCACATTAGGCTGCAACTCCAGCAGACATCAGCTCCAGCCTCACCACTCATTCACAGGAAATGGTGTGCCAAGTACCAGGAGCCTCCTTCTCCCTGGCAGGATGCTTGGAGTAGGTTGCAGCTTCCTCCTGTGGATGCAGGTGGGTGTCCCAGGCTGTGCTTCCGAAATCCCTGCCCACATGTAGGACCCCCTCCAAATGGGGACTGTGGAGGATGGGGGCAGCCAGGAGGAGTGGGTCTCCCAGCTCTGGTCTGGCAGTGGCTTAAATCCCATAGTAATTTGTGCTTAGGGAGGAGGTGCAGGATGCCAAGCCTGGTGTGGGTGCAGGGCTGGCAGCACTGTTTTTGTTTGCAGATCAAGCCAAAGTATATCCTGCCTAGGCTAGATGGGGGTATCAAGAGACTGTGTTTTATAATTACCCTCTGCATTTGAAAGAGAAGTGTTTGTTTTTGTCAGGGATGGTGTTACAGTGCAGCTTGAGTTGCCCGACTAGAGGTTTTTAGGATGTGAAAATCCCTGTATGCCCAGAAGAGACCTCTGTGCCCTGCTCGCCTGCTGGAGGAGCATGGCACCTTGCCACTGCCATCCAAATTTGTCAGGGCATCCCTCGGGCATCAGGAAGAACATGGGCAAGGCTTGTTAAAACTTGTACAAATATTTTCCTAGCCTGCCAAATCACTCAGGCAGCTGCGATGAGTCACTGTGGCTGCACTGTCACTCCATCCCTGTGCTTCATCAGCATTATCTCCCCTTCATCTTCAGTATCTGGGGGAATCATCATCACTTATTCCCGAGTCAGGATGCTTAATCTCTTCAATTCCAGCAACTTTGCGGCATGTGCAACCTTGTCATTATCCCAAAGCTGATAACCTCGGGCAGAGGTGTTCATTTTTTAAGTCATTGAGCAAAGTCCTGTTTGTGACACTGAATATCCAGAAATACTAGATACGGCAGCCCTTTCCATCCTGCCAAATCACCTGCTGACACCCTCCAATGTTCAACCCAGCCTCACAGTCCTGCTTAGCCCTTGAAATAGATCCTGGTTTAGAGGAGCTTGGCTGCAGGTCACATCATAACCCCCTCCTCACATGCCATGGTCTGGCATCACTGAGCAGCAGAGCCTGCCAGGGACTGTAGATTGCTATTTTAATGGTTTTATCATGACACCCAAAGCATTACACCGACTCATTCCCAAGTGTGTCAGTACTCCGTTTTAATGAGCTTTGGAGATTGCATCAGTGGCATGAACCTGGCTGTTTGATGGTGGTCAGCGGGGCTAATTAATCTGGTGTGCACCCAGAACCCTGCACTTGCCTGTGGCCCCGGCTGGGGCAATGCCGATAGCATGACTGGGCTGCGGCTGGGACCTGAAACTGCCTTATAACATGTTTTTAAAGGCCTTTTCTTACCCAGCTCTCCCCCTTAAACTGAAGCTAACAGTTTCTAATCTCATCTTCTTTGGAAAAAAAAAAAAACCAACACAAACCAAAAACCACAACAAACTATTTTTGAAACAGCATCCAAATGGGACTCTGAGTCACTCCATAATAGTGCCAGGCCCAGGTAAGGATGGTCCTCGCTGCTACCTGTGTCTGCATCTGGCCTCCGCAGAGTTGGTAGGACCAGGGGCTGGGGCTCCCCATCCCAGAGATATAGGCTGATGTAAAACACACACACACACACACACAGAGGCCCCTGAGGAGCACAGCCCTATGGGGTTCCTGCAGGAAGAGTTAGTAGTGGTGCAGCCTTTGCCTTTGGCTGCTTTATCATGTTCCCCCCATCCCTTCAGCTGAGTGTTGCTGTTGAAACTTGAAGGATCTGCTTGGACAGCACTGAAGTGTTTGTGTATTTGAAGTTCAGAAAAGAGAGAGCTGCCGAGATGGCTTTTCCTTTCCAGGAGGAAAGCCAGAATTGGGGCTGGGCTTTTTTTCCTCCTCCTTCTCCCTAAACCAAAACAAAATGAAGTTTTTAGCTGCTTCAGCAGTTAATCACTGCCTGTTTGTCAGAAAGAGCCATGGAAAACCCCCTTTGCTCCATAAAACCAAGCAGACACATCTGTCACTCTCCTCGACACAGCTGTCCTGTCACATGTTGGCAGAGAAGTGGCACCTTCCAGGCACTGGGATTTTCCTACAGTGGCAGCAACAGGCAGCTGTGAAGGGACAGCCTGTGGTGGGATGCAGTACACCTCCTCTGCCTGTCCCTGTCCTCATCCCTGTTTGGGCCATGAGGGATGGGTCAGCATGGGGCTTGACTTGGCCATGGCACAGGACAGGAGGTGTTTGGGCAGGGCAGGGCTCTCAGTACCCGGGGAAGCCCCGTCAGGCAGAGTGCTGGGTTCCCATTGCCCCCCTGAGTGGATGCAGGAGGGGAACACTGTGGGGATGGGTGCATGTGAGCCTGGGGCTCCTGGTCACTGTGGCTGAAATGGAGTGTCACCCACAGGAAGTGCCAGGCCTGGTTTTCTACATGTTTAGAGGATGACTCTTCATCCAGCAAAATAAATAAATCGATACATAAGAATTGCCAGGCGAGACGTGGTGGCAGGGTGCCAGTCCCAGCCCAGCCAATTAATTTGCAGTTCTCATTAATCTGGGATGACCTTTGCTCACATTTCCACCACGAGCATGTTCAAAACAAGGCAGACATTTAACTTTGTTTTAGGCAATGTTACTCTAATGTGGCTTTTTTTCTGCATAGCGCTTTCTTTTATGTAGTACTGCCAACTTTTCTCTTGCTATGTACACCAGCGAAGGGAACCAGATGCTTCGTGTTTTCCTCCGAAATATATCTGAATGTTGTTTTTCATTTAGCGTTTCGGAGGGAGGGCTGGCTTACAGACAGCATTTCATAAATCCAGCCCTCCCTGCATCGTGTTGCCCAACTGACGGCGGGTCCTGGCTGTAGCTCCCAGCTGGATTTGCAGTGTCTCCCCAGCACAGTGTGGCAGCAGCCCCCAGGGTGCTGTGGGGCTGATGCCCAGCTGTCCTGGGCTCAGCAGGGCATGGTTGCCACCAGGAGAGTCCCCATGGGAAGGATCCCCAGTGACATGGGGTGAAAGATGTGGGGCTGGGCAGGTCTATCCCACTGACTTCTTGCACCACACAACATCTGCAGCCTGGCCATGTTGTGCAACTGGCCATGGCTCTCTGGGAAGCTCTGGGGTTAGCCCAGAGGCATGTCTTGGGAGGAGCTGAACCCTGGTTCACAAGCGGATTGTACTGCTCATGGGGAGCGGTGTGTGTGGATTTGGCTGGCAAGGGCTGGTCTGCCTCTGGAAAGAGGCGTTTCGTTGCAGCAGACCCGAGGACACTGAGGTTGTAGAAAGCTCCCTGTGCCCAACTCTCCTCACTGGGCAGTTTAAAACTGGTGTTCTGTATTGTAGGGGCTGCTCCTTCTTATGTCCACCCGGGGTCTAAGCTGTTGGAGCCCACCCAATTAATTCTTGTTGCACAAGAAGAACAATGGGTCTTGGGCAAGATTGTCAAAAATACCTGTGCCACCAAGGGCACTTCTGGCCATTTTTTGTAATTTCTCTCTACCTCCATCTGTACTTCTGCTGCTATTTTTATA
This sequence comes from Jacana jacana, assembly GCA_013400555.1. NCBI lineage: Eukaryota > Metazoa > Chordata > Aves > Charadriiformes > Jacanidae > Jacana > Jacana jacana. The sequence continues at coordinate 140,420 of VZTM01029789.1, forward strand.
ATCGCTTCTTTGCTTTCAAGTCCTTATCTTCTTTAGCTTTCCCTCTCCTTTTCACTCTTTATGCCCTAAAATCTTTTAATCTTTTTTTTTTT